>CM060179.1:7237500-7837500 GCA_030549775.1 Tamarix chinensis | reverse complement strand
ACAGTATAAATATACATGGCTTAGTTCAAGTTGCGGGACAAAAGAAAAATTCATAGTATATTAAAAATAAATACTTTATCAACAAAATTTAAATTTTAGGAAAGGAATAATTTAATACATCTTGAGTAGAGGGGGAGCAAGGCAACATTAGCATATAGGAGAAGAAGAAAAAATAGGAAAACTAGAGGTGGTGGTGGTTGTAGGATGATGATAGAGACAAGGGAACATTTACTTCAAATGGAAATAATGGTCTATCGCTCTATGGAGTTGGGTAAATGAAAAGATACAAGAATCGATATAGGGTAAACAACAATGAAGTAAAAGGCATGTGGAAGAAAGTTCTATATAGCATTCTAATGTAATAATTGTCTTATATATCCTTAGTATAGGATCGCTTCTTTAGTAAGGATATACATGACGATTATTTAACCCAACTTACATGTATGAATAAATTTCAAATTAAAATAAAAAGGAAAATATAATTATGTGCAGTTTTTTGGTATAATAACTATTGTGTATACCTTTACTAAATAAAGGCTCTTTTAGTAATGGTATATACGGCAGTCATAGCACCAAATTTCTCTCTTTACTTCCATTTTTTCTATGAGTTTTCTCTCCATGTTTTTTTCTTATTGAGCAAAGGTATGCATAGTATACTATATTTAGTGTATTATGATCCATGTACCAGAGAATAATTATTTATTTATTTTAAGAGCTAAGTCAAAAAATTTATTCTTTAAATTATGTTAATTTAACTTGTCTTAAATAGAGTAAATTATATACATGTTTCTATTAGCTAATGGTGTGGAATCAATCACACACACACAAAATGAAAATAAATGCTTAATGATGAAAATTGCACTAGGTGGCTGTTTTAAAATTAAATGGATGGTTGTGCTTTAATATTAGTAATAATGTGCTTTTTTTTGTAATCCAATAATGGTGAAATTCTAATGCAAATAAGGATTCTCTTCGTTAATAGAGAAATTATGTTGTGGCTTGGAGGCTATCATTATACACTCTAATAGAATGTTGATCGAAAACTTCTAATGTTAACTATCTAAATTTATTTATTTATAAAATTTTATTTACATATTATTAAAATGAAATTTATTTGATTATTAATTAGATATATTATAAACCATAATTATTTTTTTTAGGATCCCACTCTCTTCCTCTCCTCCCACTACCATCATTGGTCACGACCACCATGCACTTTAGATTCAAATTTCTTTATCAAGCCAGTGATTTAAAGTTCTTAATTTGAATTTCTATTAAACTAATATTATAAGTTTGTCCCTTCCAAGAACATAAACATAATATCACCGTCCAAACTCTCATTATATAAATAGATGTCTAATTTTAGTGTAGAAAGTCCAAATAGACATTTGTTACCATCTTTTTCAAGTATTTCATAACACAATGGGCATGTTGCTCGTATCTATCAAGAGCCTCACATTGCATCAATGTAAAATTCTTCAAAATTCATTGGTCTAAATTCAAGGGAATTTAGTGAGGTTAGAATTTCATGGGCATGAGACTATTTTATAGCTTTGGTAACATTTTTTTTAGTAATGCTTATTTAGATAAATAATTAAAAAACTCACCTTGATCTCAATCATCAAATTGTGAGTAGAGTTAGTTGGAGTCAAAAAAACTTGAGGGTGGTTGCTATAGATGGAAAGATTGAGTTTAATTTAATTTTTAGAGGTATAAACACCTAGGTTTTGGGAGATTTTTGTTATAGAAAGATTGTGATTATTCAAAGGTTTGAGGTAAAAATGTGGCATTCCTATTAGGAATCTGCATTTTATGCATCTAACATCTATAGAAAATAGCAACAATCTATTAGTCACAGTTTAAATTAATAAAACATATTTGTATATATTTAAAAAAAATATTTTTTTCTACCGCTAGCCATTATAGATTCTTCCACTTTGATATTATAGATAAAATAGACATTCACCCATGTGATGCATGTTCATAATGCAATTATATTAAATAAAGTTAATTAGAAAAATTAAATGTCACATTCTAAAATGAAATATAAATCGAGTAATAATACTTTCTTAAATACAACATTTGTTATTTAATTGCTTATATCAACATCATTATCATATATCAAAGTTTTCAAACCTCTAAGATTTGTGTCTCTAGAAACTATGATATATAATTGAACATGTCTAAATACTCAATTTTTTTAAAAGGATTAACATTACAAAGGTATTGATAGTGAATTTTTTATTATTATTATCATTGCAATGATATTATTAGCAAAAACTAAGATCGTTGATTGAATATGAAAGGTAATCTTAGACTAGACTCTTTTAATGATAGTCTTAGCAATAATATTTTATGTTCAGCATTACTTTAAACTAAGATCTTTACCATCAAAATATGAGTTCCAAGCCTCATGTAAACCATTATATTATTATTGGATAACCCAATAAAATGATTAATATTCTTTATTAATATTATATTTATATCAATTTTCAAATTCAACATATGGTTAGAAACATTGGAGCTCATGATTCCATTTAAGAATTCAAGAAAATATAAGTCTTGTAATAAATTATTATTTGAATATTATTTTTATGTGGTAACTAAAATTAAATAGGTACTCTCTTATATTAAGTTGCTTGGAAAAATGTGATCATTTATTAACTCAATGATATTATGAGTTTATGCTAAGATATTTCTTTCTTGAAAATATTATCAATGAATTCATGATATTTTCTCTTTACAATTATTGTAATTGGATCACCATGGTAGTTTATTAAAATATCACATGGAACTATGATTTTTTCTTGAACATCATTAGGACATTTGATTTTTCATCTCTAATTCTTGCAATCCATTGTAAAAAACTACTTCAACTTATCACATTTGTTGCCTGAGTTAAGAATTTACAACCTCATATTTTTTTAGTCATTTGTATGAGCCTACAATCTCTCCATAAGTACTAATAGTTTCATGAACAATGCCATGTCAATTACCATTAGGAATCACATGTAATATTTGTATTAAATATACCACAAAAAATAATATTCTTACCACCAAATGGCCTATTAAAGCCAATTTCATTGCTAAAATTCAAAATGTCTCTCAAGGTTTTATCTAAAGGCTCAAAATAATATCCACGTATCATTGAAGCTTCATCTTAGGTTATAAATGTACATTTTATAATTAACTCATTCATCAAACTCCTTTATCCGATATTGCATGTCCAATCTTCACTTAGACTTATTAGAATCTTAAATTGAGGTAAAGCAGTTCTTCCATTTGATAATAGTAAAGAAGTTATTCCACTTGATGTCACATTTAACACAGTATGTCTACTTAATCTAAGAGCTACTGAAGAATCCGTCCATATAAATATATTCCCCATACCTCCATATCCATAAACAAAGAACATTATACCTAAATTATATAGGATTGCAATAATTATTATGTCATCTACATGACATTGTTCATCAATCAGCCGCATTAGATCAATGTTTATTATGTTCATCACGCAAATTTGATTGATCTTAACATATTTTATCCATGTGTCAATGTATTATGAATGATTGTAAAGAAATATGAGGGAGAAAATGACATTAAACCCAACTCTCATAAGCTCTTACAACACTTTTGCAATAAAAATTTTAAATCGACTAAGCCATGATTTGTTATCTCATCATCGTTTAAATGAAATTATGAAAATGAACCAATTATATTTCATGAAATATATAAAATCAATTATAATACATAAAAAATAAAATAATATAAATGAGATAAATACAATAAAATAGTAACATTATATGTTATCTATATAAAATTTTATCCACCACAAAAATCAAACAATCATCTTCAATGACTTTAGGTCAAATAACATTCTCAGAGAAGATGCAGAAGCGTAGTGATTTGTCTCAATAATACCATAAATGTTTCCTTTATCATTATCTAAAAAACCTAGAGTGAAACAAGCATGACGGTATGATGCATGTTGCATGCCATTGATACATTTATCACTTCATAAATGCTAGGTACATATACATTGTTAGTAAGCCATCTTAAATAATATAGGCCACCACTACTAAGAGGGACATTAAAAAATCCCTTTGTTAGAGATTGCAATTGTCCCTAGTCACCATAGTATGTCATTATTATCATAAACAACACTACTACATTGTTTCCTTAATGCTTCTTCCTTAAAATCCTTCCATCGTTGTTCCTTTCTCTACCTCCTTTTTCTTCTTCTCCACTGGTCACCTTCATCACCATTGTTATCCATCCTTCTTATTCTTCTCTTTTTTATCATTGTTTCCTTAATAGGTGTGAATTTTTAATCTTATTTCTTCATAAAAATTTCCCTTATATTATCAATATTTCTCCTCACATTCACACGAATGCACAAAATGTGATTGTTATATGTCAATTTTGTTATGATATGTGCTTTAGATATCATTAGAAGTTATTTGGTATCAATGTTGTAGTTTTTTTGTTTTATGTATGTAAAGTGACATGCAAAGCTAGATATATGCTAGCCTTTGTATGTTTTATATACATATGGTTTGGATATTATTGTTGTAAGTTGTTGAAAATCTTCTAGTAGACATGATTGTTGACCTGATTATTCATTTTGGATGATATTTTTGTTAAGTTATTTTTTCAATGTCTACATTATTTTGGCATAAGGGTGTTTCAACAATTCTAGGGCAAAAAAAACACTCTTTTGGTCTTCAAAATGAGGTTTTTATGTTTTGAGCTCTAAAAATCTATATCTATGATAATATGATGTAATTTCATAGCCTTATATTATAGATGGACTAAATTCCTTAATAGTGGAATATTTTATTGGCTTATTTAATTATAGTTGTAATGAATTTTATGGTGGTGGAATGTATTTATAGTATCCTTAAAGTGATGTAATGAATGATATATGCCATAGTTGTTGGAAGTGTATATTATTTGTTAATATTTTTTATTTTTTATTAATCTATTTTTTATTAAAATGTTTGCTTATTTATTTCTTTGATGATTTCATATGGGCATGATATATGATGATAATGATGAATATTTATGGAGAAAGGTAAAGAAAATAGATGAAAAGTTTATATGGAAGAAGATATTTCTTATCTATATTGACATCTTCATTTCTCACTTGTTTGTGTTCATGGTCAAGTTCTTGCTAAGTACATGAGAAATAAAGATTCCAAGATAGATAATAAAGACTTGAAGTAGTTGATTGAACTCACTAGGAGGCTTGATGTTTTGTGTTAATTTATTTAGTAAATCACATTACCTATTAGCTAAATCTTCAAGTAAGTAAAATAGTTCTAAATGACTACCTATTTCTCATAGCTTTGATAACCTTCAAAGATAATTAACATAAGTTTAAGTAGTATAATAGAGAATAAAACATAAGGGAAATAAAAGAGAAAGGATTTAGGAGATTAAGAATTAGAGATAAGGAGGAGAAGAGGAGGAGGAGGAGAACTTTTATTACTAAGCAAGAATACCCAACAATGCCACCACAACCACCAGTGATATAAAGGAGCAAGCTAGGAGCTTGTTGTAGGATGTTTTAGCAAGTAAAATGAGAAGGAAATTAGAGGAGAACTAAGGTAGTAAAGTAGAAACAAGCTACAAAAGATCATGTGGCACCCCAAATTTGACTGCTAACAATATATTATTTTTGAGAGGAAGCATTAATATAAAATAATAGGTTCTACCACTACACTTATTATAAGTCTAATCCATACCTATTTAATAACAAATGCAATGCTTGAACATTTGTGATAATAAATGAAAATAAGAATAGCATGAATAAACAAAAAAAAACCTTAATAGATAAGATAAGAACAAAGTATGGAGATCAACTTTAAGATAATACATTAAAAGAGATAGGAGAGAAGGAGAAAGAAGATGGAAAAATAATTTGAAAGAGATATTTGGATCACTAAAGGTACACAACAATTTTGTGCCTTAGATAGCTACAAATATCTAGCATCAAATCCTAATCATATCACTCCTCAAAAAAGAGGTTGAAGTTAGGAGGGGCATAATTGAAAACTTATAACACAACACCTACAAAAGTGTAGTATTAGTATATAACTCATACTAAGTAACAAAACTACCCTATAAAGATAGTATTTTACATATAAGTCCCATGTGCAATTAAAATAATAGAGAATGTGACAATATAATAATAACATGCATAATATGTTACCACAATTGTGACGAAGGAAACTAAGCATCATGTACAGGATAATGAGATACAAAGGACGTATCTTCACTTCCCACAAGGCTCGGTTCCTTTCAAGTATTTGGAAGTACCCAATCAAGATTCATGACTAAATGCTCACCACATGCCCGTTCTCACTAAGAAGGTGTTGCACTGGATGAATTGCTAGGTTAATAAAATGCCGACTTATACCAACATATTATAACTTTTGAGATTGGTGATATTTGGAATTCAAATGTATTGGATTCAAGCATTTGTTTTACTAAAGGAGGTTCTTACTTACCTCACTATTATATGTTATAACTTTCTTTGGACTAGTAATTCATTATTCAGTTGAAAGATCCAGTTGCTTGGTCCACATGTCATCCACCAAAAAGAGAGGTAGGACTTGGCATTATTGATATAGGCATTTAAAACACAACATTCTTAGGCAAACATCTCTGTAATTTATCTAAGAAGAAATATGCATTATGGACCGAATTGATCCACAACATATTCATCAAACAAAGCCTAGTTTGATATATTGAATTTCATGTTGTTACTTTGTTACCTTTAAAGAGTATCTTAAGCTTAAAAATATCACTCTGCCTAATCTTTTCATGCTCACAAAAAGATGCATATTATCGTATTAAGAGTGTATCTACATCATTGAGACACATAGGCCCTAAGAGTGCATGGTGTAAGATAATATAGTGTAACTCTATTGCCTTTAACCATCAACTTGTAGCATGGCTAGCTACAACAGTCCATTTGTTCGCGAAGGATAAGTTTAGTAAGTACATTACTATGGTTGACCAACAATGTGTGTTTTTTCTAGATCAAGAATCCATTACCCAATTGTTTGTGAGTTTTTTGGTAACAGAAAGGGTTATTCAGGTCATCGGCCAAATCATGAATTTTAGAGGGGTAAAAATTGATTGGAATAACTAACTAACAACGTTCAACCACATACCCGAATGGTAAAAGTACAAGTTGTAGCTCCTAATAGGATTGTTCATTAATCTTATCTACAAAATTTGGAAGATGGGAAATAACAAGATATTTACCAATATCCCTTGTAACTAGAATGATATGATAAAATCCATTGCCACTAGTGTGTCCCATAGGTGCTTGTATAACCATAGAAATATTAAGATTAGTATTAGCATTCACTTGATTGTTAAATTTTGGTCCCTTGGTTTGTAATAATTTCTAGTATCAATGAAATATAAAGGTTATTCTTTTAAAAAAAATGATACAAAATGCATGATTGAACAAGATCCATTGACTATTGTATACCATTAGTGTGATTTCAAAAAATTAATTACATTAACTTTAGGATAGAGAATCATAGAAATAGTAAAAGATAATATAGTATATGAATGGTACTATCCCTATATGGCATGCTCAGAAACGTAACCAAATCACCAAATTATAGGAACCACAATCATTTAATTATACATGCCCCCTATAAGCCCAAAATATATTGAAACACCTATAAGTAGAAGAGGGTTTTTTAAACCTTGTAAGGCACTAAGAAACATAGAAGATAAAAATATTAGAATGATACCAAGTGGTACCAAGCCTAACTTTGATAGTTACTCCATACAAGAATTATGGCCCAAAGAATATCAGTTCGTTAAACACATTCTAGTTCCTTTATGAAATTTTTTGAACTACAAAATAATCAAGTTTAAAACTATTTAGAGCACAAATTCCTAATATTCTAAATGTCATTAAAGCTCAAATCCATATAAATGGTATAAAATTCCATGTCCTATACTATTAAGGCCCATGTTAAATATATGTGGCATTAAATCCAAGTTCTATGCCATAAAGACCCAGTTTAATTTAGATATCAAAATCCGTGTGATTCAATTATTCATAATTGAGGGTTGATGGTCAATGCCAAATTTAGTGGCCAGTAAAAGTCAACGGTTAACCAGGTCAACAATTGAACAATGGGAAACCTTTTTATAACCAAAATTACTTTTTATTATTATTTATAAGTCATATCAATGAAGCTAAATAGGAAATTCATAGTTTTATCACAACATCCAACATAGGTAGCGTATAATCATTACCTAACCTATTTTTGGTGCAAGGTTAAAAAGGAAATTCATAACCCGACAGTTAGGTATAATTGTTACCTAACCCAAGATTGATAAAAGGCTTACAAAATGATACAAAAGTAAATACAAGATTAAAAAGATCTAAAAGAGTTCTACAATAGCAAAAAAAAAATGGGAACCCAAGGATCCAAACCAAAATGATTATCATGCCAACCATGTACTAAACACTCTCAACCCCATGTAAGAAAAGCTTGAGAAACCTACACAAGATTGAAGTGGTATGGTATTAGTACGAAGATTCTATTGATTAAATACAGCCATCAATGACAACATGCCCAAATAAAACACGTTGTACATGTTGAGATGAGGAAATAACCATGGATCATGTTGAAGAAGAGGAATATTCATAAATTGTTGATGAGAAAACATAAGCAATACATGTTGACAATCAACCACATAGGATAGCTTCAAGCTAGCAACCTAATGCAATATATATATACACATACATACATATGTATGTACACACAGACAATCTATTGTAGCATAAGGGTATACTAGGAAAAATAGTGTAAAATTCCCATTTTTAGCACTCAAAATTACCTTTAAAAAGATTTGATTGTAGAAGGTAAACCATTAAAAATGTAGGGTGTTACCCCCACACTTAATATATGTTCAGTTCATCTGCCTTTCTTACACTAAATGTTAAAGCTAAAATATTGATTCATTTAAATTAAAAACAAAAATTGATAAGAAGCATATAAAGATTTTAGTACAATATTAAACTATTTCGATAATAAAATATCGGACAACAGAGTTACAACAGAGAAGAGAAAGATAAACATAAAAAGACATAAGAGTCTAATGAATATTGAGATAAAAAGATGTCATAATAGGTATTAGGTAGTTCTAACTCTTAACCCCTACCAAAATCCATTAAGTTGTACCCTCAAAGTACTCATTCAATATAAAGATTGCCTATTATATATGCAAGATACCATAAAATAGAACCCATCAGTACAATAGTACTAAGTAAACCAATGCATAATACTAAACATACAAATATTATATAGAGCACATAAAAGGTAACACAAAGTATAATGACATAACTCATTAAATATTACATACCATATTTAAGTACCACATTCATACCATAACTCATATCATACCACATGCCACAAGTTCATGACATCAAACTTAACCATATTATGACTATTTTATTAAACCAATTGCACCAAGGGTGCCCCCACAAAGGAGAAAACACCACACTATAATTAAGGAACTTTATAATAATCATCTCTGTACCACTTATAACATGACAAGGAAAGCACTAAGATAATTACCAACAAATATACCTAATTTAAACAATGCACAGATGTAACCATCAAATCATATAACAAAATCAAGTACTGCATGGAGAAAATTATCAAACTGACAAACCACAATAACCTATTTAAATCCTTATACAACCATTGTTTTCATTTTTAACTACTCAAGGGGATATAATAATAACCTAGAGATATTTAAAATATGTCGGTTATGTAGGTGCACTAATGTAACACAGTAACCTCCCAACTTATAACCTAGAGGCACACTAGTACTCGGGTCATACTAGCGCAAAAAGGCAACATAATTTCCTCTCATTCTAAGACATCTAATCCTCAAGTGTTAATACCTTCTATAAGGCTTGTAGGTTACCTATAGAATAGACCAGGGCCTTATCTGAAATATAAAGGCATCCAACAAAACCATCAAACAAAATTGAGGGCTCCTACCTCGTCTCTAGGGTAGCTAACCTTAAAGAGTAACAATTTACAAATCTCGAGGTCCTCCACATTAAATATTCATATCTCAACAAAATGATCATAAAATATCACACAATGCACACAGATTATAATTTCATACTTAACTATATTTCTTTTATTTTAAGTTATTCAAGTCAACCATAAAGATAATGATCCAAACCAAAATAAAAGTTAATACGATTGTCAACCTATAAATTCATTAAGGTCATCCTGGTTTAACTATTCACATTTTTAGGCATAATTAGTCATAAATAACTAAAATACCTTTATATGTTATTTAATTAATAATTTCTCACTTTGATATTGATTTTTGTTAAAATTAAGTAAAATTCATGGTATGACTAAATAAAATTTAAGTAGGCACATTAATATAAAAACTACAATTCTGGAAATTTTCAAAAGTGACAAAATTATTATTTTACCTCTAAAATAAATTAAGTCCATTTAGCACATAAAATTGTAATCATACATAATTATTTTACCACAAACAACCCTGTTTTAAAATGCTATCATAAATATATTAAAATACATAAATATATAAATACCCTTGAATAAAATTATGTAGTCACATACTTAGAAAATTTAATAATAATACATGGCACATGCATATTTTTTATGAGATTATAAGAAAGTATAAATTATACTTAAGCATAACACAAGAAACCCCAAACATGTTGCCATATGATTTTTACTTATTTAGCATGATCATATGGATTACCTCTTTCCAAGCACGAATAGTAAAATAAAAATGAAGAGCCACCGAAAGAACTTCAATGCCTTCAAAAAATGGAGGCACAAGAGCACGAGACAAAAGATGACAACTTCATAATTTAACAAAAAAATATAACATTCTTTACTTATTTAAAAATAAATAAAGGCTAGGTAAAAGAAAATGTAGAAGTGAAAATAAGAGAATAAGAGAATAAGGGAAAAGAAAGGAGGATGTGTTTCAGCTACAGTCTCAACAAAGCTTAAGAAAACATAGGAAAAATAACCAAAATAAAGATAGATGTGGGAGAATACAAGATGAAAAAATGAAAGAAATGCTAAATAATAACAAAGCAATAAAAAATTATGTATAAATAAAGGATGGAGGAACCCAAAATATGCAATCAAAAGAGTGGGAGAGGTTGTCTAATGCACAATCGAATGGAAAAAAAAGGTGGTTAAGTGTGTTTAAGTATAATAAAGTCATGAAAACCAAGCAATCAACCAAGGGACAGTGAAGGTGATGATGTGCAGGTCTAAGGTCAGGTTTAAGCATGGGGACTACAAGTGAAAAATATTGGATGTAAGAAAAGGAAAAGAGGCATATCTAGAATAGGTAAAGAGTGTAAGAAAGTGACTTTAGCTCAAATTTTGGTTGAATGAATAATAAAATGATCCACTTGATATAAAATCCAATCAGGTAAGTGTAAGAAGGAATTTCATGGGTGAATAGTAATGGTAGAATTTAAGGGATACTTTTGGTGGAGGAAAGATCAATAAAGAATATAAAATTAGAAAAAATAACAAAAAAACTCATAAAATTATTAAAAAAATTGGAATAAATAATATCATGAACTCACATTCAAAAGTTCATGAATTTACAACGAGGTTTGATATATAAAATATTAACACTACGATGAACTAACAAGCTTACAAAGTAACTACGCAAATAAAAACCAAAACTATTCCTAATATCATAAAAAAATTTGTAGATCCTTCTATTTCCTCATTTCCAACATAAATATAATTTTTAAAAATTCTTAGCAGACCTTTGGTATGATTTTTAGTTAACATACCTTAATTATATATTTCATGTATGAAATTTAAAAGGGATAACAAGCATAAATAAAATTAAACTAAAATTTCTAAATTTACATTTAAACCCATTTAAAACCCAAAGAAAATTTTATAAGAGCATTTTTCAAGGTGTAACTTAAAAATTCACTTATATAAATAGTATTTTATAATCAAAGTTCGTTTAGCCACAAAATTACAATTACTATAGAAATTCCCTAAACAATATTAAATCCATAAAATATCTGATAATCATTTATGTAATTATTTACACATAAAATAAGAACTTTCATATTATTTTACAAAATTAGGGCAAGTTAGGAATGGAGTATTACACATAGGGAATCACAAAGATTTAGCCTAGATAGAGGAAGGTGATCTCAAGTAATGTGATACTCTGGTGCTTTACGTAAGGTGTGGCCTCCACCTACGCAGTGAAGATGAGTAGTTAACTCAATAGAGTATTGTCTTCTTAGTAAGGTGAGATTATGTGTTACTTAATTCAAGGGGAGGGTTCTTGGGTTAAAAAAAAATCTCACATTGATAAATAAGAAGGAATTAGACTAGTATATGAGTATAGTGGCCTACTCCTTCTATTACTAATTGATTTTAGGATGAAACCTCACTTGAGCTTATATATGAATATAGTATTGGGTTCTTTCTAATTGGGTTTAGCATAAGCCTAATTTTAATCCTAAAAATTGGTATCAAAGGTTAGTTGCTAAAGAGATCTAGCATTTGAGATGTCTATAAGATTAGATATTTAGAAGTCCAACCAGTTCATCAAATTCAAATTGTGAAAATTGAAGATGTGGGTAATTTTTATTCAAAACATATTGGAGAAAGCTTTATCTAGTCATTAGAATCGATGGTGGATGAAAATTTTGAGGAGGTACATCTGAATACCCTCTTTACAATACTGTTATGTTTATCTGATGAAATATTATAGGAAGTAGTAAAGAAATCAAATGTGGTTGCCTTATGGTTAACCTTAAATCTTTGTATATTGAAGAGTCAGCTTCATAAACTAAATTTCATGAATTGAAATTAGGTTAGGGATAATCTTTAAAAGTTCATTCGAATGAGTTTTATTCTATTATGATTGCTTTGCATAACACAGAAGTCAAGCTTAATGATGAATATTTTACCGTTACGCTTTTATGTTTCTTACCTGCAAGATTTAAGTATTGTTGTGAGATTGTGTTATATGGAAAGGACGAGGTAGTCCTTAAGGATGTGAAATCTACCCTACTATAATGGAAATTGATTGATATTTAGTTGATTGATAGTAATACTTTCAGGAATTCACATAGTAAGGGACTTAAAGCTAGGAGAGAAATTTGGAGTGAGGGTTTGGTGATCATAAAAAGTATAGATCTAAGTTAAAAATTTGGTAAAGAAATGTGATGTGCTATGGGTGTCACAAAAAGGGGCATATTAGAAAGTTTTGGCCTAATAGAAAGCCTAGTGCTAAGTATGGTGAGTCATTTGGTATAAAGATGATGTTGTTGTTACCTAGGATGATAATGAAGGAGATGTCACTGATAGACGAGTCAACATCACCAATAGATGGATTTCATATTCTAGTTGTTCTTACCATATTTGTCTTAACCAAATTTCATTTCAGACTTTTGAGGGGACTTAGGGTGGATTTGTTCTGATGAAAAACAATGTTGCTTATAAAGTTATTAGGATTTTGATGGTGAAGGTGAGGATGCATAACAATATAGTCAGGATGCTGCCAGACAAGAGATATGTCCTTGAGATAACCAAAAACCTTATCTCATTGAGTTATTTGAATTGTAATGGGTGTTAGTTTATGATTGAGGATAGTACCATAAGAGTTACAAAATAGGCTATTGTGGCAATAAAGGGTAAATGAGTTAGTATATTATATAAGTTAATAGGTTCCACTATTATAGTGAAAACTCCCATGGCATCAATGAGGCTAACAAAATCAAATGTTATGATACTTTAGCATATGAAATTGGGGCACATGAGTGTCAGGAGATTAATGAAACTCTCTAAAAGAGGTTATTGGATTGATAGAGTACATGTACTATAGACATCTGTGAGCACTATTTATTAGGCAAGTGGAAGCATGATAGCTTTTCAACAGCTAAGCATAATGTGATAGCATCTCCGGAGTATATCCATTCAAATTTATAGGGTCCAGCGAGAATAGTATCCAAATGCTATTAGTGGTAATTGCTCACATTGATTGATGAATTATCTAGAAAGGTATGGATGAATTTATTAAAGCATAAGAATGATGTGTTTGATATTTTCAAAAGTTGGAAGACCTTGCTAGAGAAGTATATTAGAAAGCAAGTTAAATGTCTTCGGACAGATAATTTTCTTGAGTTTGTTGAGAAATATTTCATTGATTTTTATCAAGACTATAAGATAAAAAGATATTGTACTTGTGTTGAAAGAGCACAACTATAATATCCCCAAGTTGAGCAGAGTATTATAAGGATTATTCTAGCTATTTATATCAACATGTTATACCATCCTTTTGTTGATTCTATCTTAAGAATTCCATAATTAAGCATGCTAGCCATGGAGAAAATTTTAGAATGGGTGATCTTCTTATAAAGTTTCAAAAAAATTCTTAAAATCTATTGGGAGGCACGTGAGTGAGGGAAAAAACCACTAAATATAATTATGTTGATATGTAAGACCATGCGATCAATCCAAAAGCATTATAGGATAGCTCCCACATAGTTGTATCGACTCAAGGTATTACAAATAGTATCAGAACAAGTTTAAAATCACAATTTGAACTTGGTTGAGTCAGCTAGTCACCTAGCATGACGATTCTTGGGATAAACTATAATGAGACAGTTAGTGGTTGAGGTGCAATAAGCACATTGTGTTCTTTGAGTAAGGATAAATGTAATACCTCAAAGTTGAGTGGAGTGTTATAAAGATTGATCTATCTACTTATATCAATATGGTATACCATCCTTTTGGTGAATCTATCCTAATAATTTTATAGTTAAGTGTGCTAATTATGGAGAAATTTTTAGGATGGGTGACCTTATTTTGAAGTTTTAGAATTTTTTAAAAATTAAACATGTGAGCGAGGATAAAATTTGTTGAAAAGAATTATGTTAATTTTTTGGGCCAGTCTATCAATTCAAAAGAATTATAGGGTATCCCCCACGTGGCCATATCGACTTGAGGTATTACAATGATAGAATGGGGTTGCTAAGGTGATGAACATGACTGCATTAGAGAAGATTCATTGTATGTTATCATAAGGAGAGATAGGTAGTTCACATGGTGACATACTTGGTGAACCGGTCACTCAACCAATTTATTAAGTTGAAGACTATTGAGGATTTGTAGTTTGGTAAGATAGCTGATTACTTTGATTTGTACATCTTTGGTTATCCTACTTATTCTTATGTAAATGGTGGTAAACTTGAGCCTAGAGCCAAAAAGTGTACTTTTTTTACTTTACATCTAGAGCGAAAGGGTATAGGTTATGGGATCCAGCTGCATCTAAATTTTTAACTAATAAGGATGGACGTTACCTTTAATGAATATGTATTCTTCCAAAAGACTGAGTCTAGTGATAGTGTGTATAAGGAGATGGAGTAGAATAATGTTCGAGCTAGGTGAAGGTTGAGGCTAACTTAAATAACTGAAACTCTTCTAATAGACCCATTGTTCCTAAAGTGGGTGGATCCAAGTAGCAGGTGGATCAAAGGGTTGTTGCTCCAGGTAGAGCATGGAAGATTACTCTAGTCATGTATGGTTTTGAAGAATTGGCTGGTTATGCATTATCTAGTTCAGAGATAGTTGTGGATGTGCATGAGCCAACATCATTCTCATAGGCTATAGTGATTTTTTACTATGCTCAATGGTGTGTTGCTATGGAGAAGGAGATGCAGTCTTTGTTGAATATTCAGACATGAGATCTGTGAAGGTACTCAAAGAGAAGAAGATAATTGATTCTAAATGTGTGTAAAAGGTCAAACAAAGAGCTCCAAGTTCAGGTGGTGAAAATAGGGTGTTATAGTTGCAAACTTGTACACACATGATAAATTATTGATGTCCTTTCATCTTAGTTAAAAAGAAAACAGTGAAAAATGATCGAATACTGAAGGCCAAAACTAGATATAGTAGCCATCATTGAAACTTAAAAGATCACTTGTGCCAAGTAAGTAACACAACCAAAAACTTCCTAGAAAAATCGATAGATCGTCGAATAATTTTGTAATTTATATCAAGATATGACTCTAACCAAGCTCAATCTTGATTCTACTTGCTAATATTCCTTCAAAGACTTTAGGAAATGCCCTTATGCAATCCTTGTCCTTTTCTATGGTATCAAATCAATATTTTTTTAAGTCCTATAATGATATAAAATATTATGTATATAAATAAAGAGTGCCCATTTACCATGCAATAGTTACACTAAGAAAATTATTCAAACTTTATTGTATGTAGTAGTTTTCTACTGATCTCCATAATTGGAGTATATAGGTAGGGTCCTACAAGTATTATTTTGAAATGCCCACGCGGTCTAGGCACTAAAAGTCTTGTGGGAATACATGTGAACTCAACATATGGCCCAGAGGGAATCCACATGGCCAAGGAATAAAGAACATCTGCCACACCAATCAGCTTTACATTTTTGGATTGTACCCCTCCCTTGTTGAGTTCGATGCGTATGCAACTAATCATTAGAAAATAAATATATTTACAAATCTAAAAAATTCACTTCAGTTGCTTTATTCAATTACTAAAAATAATGGTTTCCTGATGAATGTCAAGTTGGAGGAGAAATAATCCAGTAATCCCTTCTGATTGATGTTAAGTGTCATTGTTAGCAAACACGGAGGCCTGAGGCCATCCTTAGCAAGCATGGGCGCACGGGAAAATGTCTCGCTCTCTCATGATGTTGATGTTGATGTTGGGATAGGTCCCAAAATTTTTTGTTAATTATTAATTATCAGGTTTTGTTAGAAAATAAGCTTAATAAAATGTATATATATTCTCTCCTTTTTTCCAAAAAATAAAGATAAAAAAACACTTATTAGGAAGAAAAACGTTATAAGAAACAATTCTTCACTTACAACTTGAATACATCTTTTTCTTGTATTTAAGCTAACCAGGGCCTCTTAGAAGAATAAAATGTATGTAAATATAGTGAGATGCAAGTTACATCTGCCTACTAGCGATGACAATTTTATAATATAATAAAATTTTATTTTAATTATAACTCAGAAGATGGATCATAAAAAAATATTATACATGAGTACACATTTTTTATAGTAAAACATAAATCTCCTAAAGAATACGATGAACAAGGTGATATTTTTATAAAGTTATTAAATTTTATTTTTAAAATAATACACATCCTTATTCAACAAAATACACATATTTAGGATACACTCTTAGAAAAAATATACATATTATCAAAAAAATATATACATATTTAGGATATAAATACACATCCTTTAATTATAAAATCATAAAAGATGAATGCATGTGTTATAAATACATATCTTATTAAAAGAGTACACTTTTGTATATGACAAATGCAAAATTTATAATTATAAATAAACATCTTGTTTCAACAATACACATCTCATAAAAAAATTAATACCTCAATTTTTAAAAATATAGTTTATAATATTAAAATGAGAATATTCTGTAATTCAAACAATAATTAATATCTTTTATATGAAATTAAAACTCTAGTAATGTTTTTAGAAATGTTTTATAACAGAATTCTTATGCTTTAGATTCCATAAGACTTTTTAAGCCCCTTTTGGCTATCCATATACTCATGGATCATTTTATATTTATCTTATTTAAATTTATTGAATTTTTAGGAGTTGCCTTACAATTTTCAAAAAAAAAGGAAAATGGAGGCTTTTACAAAAAATGCTATGCATTTTTTGTCTTAGTTTTTATCGTGTTTTCCAATTGAAATGATCTTTTTATTTATCTAAAAGTTATGAAACTTCACGTATTATTGTATTTTGGCATTATAAAGTTAAAAATTAATTAAAAATATTTTATCTTCATTTTTATTTTTTTAGATGCATTTTTATTTTTCAAGAGAAATAAGCCACTGCAATTGAACTTCATTACTTAAATCTCATCCTTATCCTCCGATATTCAATCTCAACCCATCATATCCCTCAAGAAATAACCCTATCCCTTCAATTTAATCTAGGCCTTCCATAAATTCCTCACTCATACCCAAACTTGGCATATGCCATGTGAATTCTCATAATTAAATATTCTTCTCATCATTAGATTCATCCAACTCAACCTCTCATCCATGCCTCTTATCCCTCTTAGCTACAGTTCTTCCCCCTCCCCCTCATTCACCCCTTTTCACCCAAAAATGATTCCTTCTTCCTATCTAAATCTCACACCACTTACACCCCCAAGTGTCCTATAACATTAATGAAAACAATCATTACAAATCAAGTTAATTTACCCCTAGTTGCTAAGTTTCCTCATGTGAGATCTAATCACTTATTTCCCCCGAGTTTCATATTCCATTTGATATATTCTACCTCTCCATTTCATTCCCTCTTTACCCTCTATTGGAGGTCACCTTTGAAGACTCCAATCAACCTTCAACAAGTCTCAAGTTTGGTTGCATTCACTCCTTCCCTTTTATTTCCTTTCTTTTCTTAGTATAAATTTTCATGTTATAATCTTATGTGTTTTATTGGGTTTTCTATGATTTAAGAAGGTTTTTTAGAGGATTTTTTATTATCATGGAACTAGTTAAATCTAATAAATTTTGGGATGGTAGAAGTTATTTGAGAGCATGAATTCAATTAATTTGTGCAACATATTAAGGGTAGATCTATATATTTCATGATGTTTTATAGCTTTCTATGAGTATATAATTAATTTAAGGTAATAAAGTTTGGTTTTATGATAATAGGAGCATGATTATGGCATGAATATTGTTATTTTGGTCATTATTTTATACGGTGGAAGCATGAAAAGAGGTGGTTTTAGCACTAATGAATCTTGTATAATTTCATGATTAACTGATCTCATTTTCCTCAGAGTTAGAAGGCCTATTTTGTATTAAATTAATCTTAAGGTGTCTACTTTTTAAAGTAACTTTTGGATCATAAAATTGTTAATTATTGAAGATGTTATAATTGTTTTGTCAAAAGTGTGCAAAACTTTACAAACCAAATGAGTGAATAATAGGCTATAGTTTGGATTTAATCTTTGTGTTAGAGTTTATTTTTGTGTTGTAGGAATTTTAAGTCTTTTCATTAGCATTTTTAGGTGCAAATTGATGTAAGATTATTATTTATCTAAGCATGATCTAAGTTATAAGTTATCAGAGTTAATATTAAAAACTTGAGTGTTTTGAGATAATGTTGTTATTCATTGAAGATGGGAATAAGTAAGTTTAATAATAGATTAATCATGATTAGGCATAAAATGACTAAATTAGACTTAAATTGGTAAATTTTTTAATATATAAATAGTGATAGTAAAATTTGATTATTGATCGCCGACTTTAACTTTAATCATGGATAGTGATTTCCCTAAAAATGGCATATGTCCTTATTTCACAATTTCATATTTAAATATATCTGATATTTTTGTTTGATTGGACTCTAAGTGATATTTTGACATTGAAAGGCTTATTTTAAGGTTTTAATTAGCACATTTTTATGCTAACTTGTGCAACATCATTAAACACTTGTGGTAAGAATTAATGAACTAATTTGTTCAAGTGTTTAATAAATGAGAGTAGGTTAACTTTGATTTATGTAGTTAACTTTAGGTTTTTCCACTAACTACATTATTTTTAGTTAGCTTTATGTTAAATGTTGAGTAATTGGGATTAAAGTACAAGTTTGAAATTAATTGGTTATATGATACGAGATTGTGACTTGTTGCTTAACCTTAAGCCTTTTATAGCTAGTTATGTACAACCTTAGATGGTTAAGATAGTTGAGGACTTGACTGATTGTTATGTTTGGATCGTGGTATCCTTTTTTGAATAATGATTTGGATTTTAATAAAATCCTAGTGGAAGATCTCAAGTTGGGATGGGGTACTCTTTAAGCTAAGTTACCCTAAAGATGAGGCTAGCCCTCAATTTAGTTGGTGTTAACCAATTATCCTTTCAAAGCCAATGCTCTTTTAGTCCATTAGGCTTCTTAGGGTATTGTGTGTCTCATTGTGAGTTGGTAT
This sequence comes from Tamarix chinensis, assembly GCA_030549775.1. Taxonomy (NCBI): domain Eukaryota; kingdom Viridiplantae; phylum Streptophyta; class Magnoliopsida; order Caryophyllales; family Tamaricaceae; genus Tamarix; species Tamarix chinensis. Next base: position 7,817,428 of record CM060179.1, on the reverse strand, counting down.
GGCTGAAGATCATTCTCAAGTTACATGGTTGGGAAGACATTATGTTGTTTTGTGAGCTAGTATGACCATAGTCTGGTGTGTCTATGAGTACACCATGTTTTGTGAGCCCTACTTGATTTATGTGTATGTGTTGGTGTGATGGTTGCCTTCTAATGTTACCTTGGTTGGTGGTAATATGCTTGGTTGAAGAGGAACTATGTTATCGTGTCATAACATGTTTTATTCCTACATATGACATGATTTATGCATGAATTATTAAATCATGTGATCATATGCCTTTATGCATGTTCTTATGCTTTTATATGTTATGTATTATGTAAATATGCTACCTCTTTATAGACATTATGGTTTACTTAGTATAAAGAAATTGAACAATGATACACTATTTCAACAGATTATGTGAAAGACTTTAGGGCAATATGAGACTTTCAAGCATCTAGAAAATTTTGGAAATGTGGGTCCCCGCTTGTATGATTTGTATAAGTTGTACCATTAAAAAAGATGAGAAAAGTGTAAAGGTTATCCAATATTTTTCTTTTGGTTTTTTATTCTAGATATCTTATAGGACTATTAAGACATCTTCTTGTGTACTTAAACTCCATTCCTAACTTTTAAGAATTTGTTATAGTTCTGTACACTTTGAATTTGGTTTATGTATTATTACTCTTGCTTAAGTTTTAATTTGTTTAAGCATATTTAGCCTTGTATCTGACATCAATAAGGTGATGTGCACACCTTTCTTGATGCTAGATACAATAGTTTTAATCCCATATCTTATTTTTCTTTTGCAAATTATATTCAAAACAATTTTTTTATTAGTAAAACTGGGGGGTTATAAATATATTAGTAATACACATCTTATCTACAAAAATACACATCTTATTCAAAAAATATACATCTTTTAAATATAAAATATGTATCCTTTATTTATAAGGAAAAAAATGAACAAATACATATGTTATAGATTTACATGTTATTGAAAAGAATAGACATACTTATAGGACACATGTGCATCTTGTAGTTGCAAATGCACATTTTATAGTAGTAAACACACATGTTATATTGATAAATATATATGTTAAGATGAAATTTTGTGATAGTAAATATACATCTTATAAAGGTAAATACACAACTTATATGTACAAATGCACATTTAATATTGACTAATGTGTATTTACTATAAGAAGTAAATCCTACATGATGAAAATACGCATTCATTATTTATTTGTATCTATCATTAGGAATGTGTATTTTGTTTGATAAAATATATCTCATATTGGATAAAATGTTTAGACTTACTAGAAAAAAATATATATTTATATCTAAAATAGGTGTATTTTATTATATAAGGTATGTATTGTTTTAAAATAAAGTTGAATAAAATTAGAAAATATCAATTTGTCCACCATATTTTCTAGGAGGAATGTGCATTTTACTACAAAAGGCGTGCATTTATATGCAAAAAAAGTATGCATCAATGCATAAAAGATATTTATTTTCAAAACTATTTTCTTATTATGTTTGAAATAAAATTTAATAAGGTTATAAAAATATCATCGTCCATATGTAGGAACCATCATCCTATTAGTAATACAATGCAATGACTGCCGGTGAGAACCATGAGAAAGGCCCTATGGAAAAAACTTAGAGAGATATAGGTCTCATCTTAGTATGCGTAGGAAAGGGAATTTCTCTTGTTTAATAACCATAAAGACATCGTAGGTAGAATTTAGTCAAGTGGTTGAAGACTAACTCCTAACTATCATATGGTTTATGTTCTAGTTCATTTTCTTTCTTTTTATATTGTAATATCTTTATTGTAATTGTAGCTTCCTATGTAATGCTTTGTACTTGTTTTTGTGGATTATTTATGAATAAAAAAATAATAATCATAAACACATCATTTATTGTCTTATTACAACTCTCTATATAAGAGTGAACATATAAAATGACAAACCTTTAATATTAAATTGCATAACATCATATTGAAAGAAAAAGGAGGCCTCATGTTGTCACATATATAGTTATGCACATGAAAGTTATTTAAAATAGTAAATCGTAATAAAACTTGTTTCTCCAATTTATATTAAATCTGTAAGCATTAATACAAATTACTTCACTCATTATAAATATATATAATGTCAATATAGATGGATTTAGATCTAAAACATCTAATATCCATGATTTCAACCTTAATTAAGTATTAAGACCTTATTTCCAAACCAATACAATTTTCATAATAATTAAAAATATATAAAATTCATGATAATAGCTATAATAGTATTAGCAATGATAATTTAGTAGTAGTGCTACTAAAAAAAAATATGAATTATAAGAAAAAAAATTATAAAATGATAATAACCACATATTAAACATTTACAAATCATTTAATTTCATTTTATAAAAATCAAAATAAATAAATAAGGCCACATTATGATATATGTATGTATGTATGTAGGTTTAGCAAAGACTCACCTCAAACCATAGGATAACAATATATTTTTATAATACTAAAAAAAATGGAAGATTCAAATATTAGACTTTTTGATTTTTGATGATGTTAATATCATACCTTAAAACCGATGTAATTGAAAGCTTATGTTGATGTATAATGTACTCTTGAATTCAGATATATAATGGGGCTGCCTTCTCTTTACTACAATAATCCCAACATTTTTATTTATTTACCTATTGAGAGCTTTAAAAATAATTATAATAGATATGCATAAGTCTAACAAGTAACAATTGACACAAGTCAATTAGCATATTGTTAGAAGGAAAATTCATACATAATCCAATTTTTTGGTCATCTTTTTTAATAACAATATGTCGATTTAGTTATATTTAACAATAAAAATTAACAAATTAGATCTTGACTATGACATAAAAATATATAGACAAAAAATACCATATTTTAATTTTTGCTTCGGGTCTCTATTTATTCAGAACCACCCTTAATTACTTCACACCTACACAATTAATATTTTAACATGCATAGATTTAATTTTGATTTATTACAATATGATTATTTCTTATACAGATTATCATTAAATATATAATCATAAAGAACCTGTGTGAAATACTAGCTACTTGAGTGGACATAAATAGGCGAGTCTTTTGGATTTGGTTCGTTCAAGGTTTGACTCGACGTGCTTGAGTTTGAATATAAAAAATTTAAGCTCAAACTTATTTATAGTATAAAAGTGTATGAACTCGGTTCGTATATCATAGAAACTTACGAACCAACTCGTAAAAAATTTGATTCAAATTGTTAAAAATTTAATTTATATATAAATAATTTAAATTTAAATTTTATTTTTAAATTTATTTATTAAATAAATCGAATTCAAATCTACTCTAATTTAATTAGTCTAGGGTCGTTAATAATTCCACATGTACTTAGATGCATATTTACGTCGATAAAATTTTAGTGTACGATCGACGAAGAATACTTGAGCGATTACTATTGCGATAACGATGCATAGAAATTATGTCAAATGTGTGTGCACGCTTGACCTGCAAACAACTTTCTTTGATATGATATCTTCTGTCGGTCCATTTGCACAACACTCTTTCTGCTTCTTCCAATGTATGTTTAAAAGTAAATAAGTATGGCCGAATATTTATATATCTAGACTTTTATTTATTTAATTAATTAAATTTTAAAAAAGGTTTGAATTTAGATTAATTATGCAAGTAAAAAAGTTGAATTAAAATTTTAACTAGTTAAATTAAATTTACAAATTAAAATTATAAAATAAATTAAGATTTATTTTTTTAAAGTCAAATCTGATTTATTTAAATAATGAGTATAAAACTAAAATTTAAATTCTTTTTATTTAACTAAATAAATTATCTGATTAAATTTTTAGCAAACTAAATAAATTTAAATATTCAATAAATTCAACTCATTTAAAATTCTACCTATAGCTAACTATATATCCCGTCAATGGGTAACACCTTAGTGTGGGTCGGCCTGTGCCCGGAAAGTCACAAACCTTTTTGTTCGTCGCCCACCTACGCTCCCCTTTTTGCCTGCTCTTGCTGGGTTTATCCTACGGGCTACGGTTCTGAATTCTTATTGACTTCTACAGTTCTACTCAGTGTTGCAAGGAGACGGAGACGGAAAACGTTATTTTATAAAATTTTAAAAACGAAGACGGCAGAAAATGTTAAAAAAATTATATATATATATTATATATTTTTATAAAAAAAATTTTAAAATTATTATTTATATTAGTTAATTTTAATTATTAATAATTGTTTTAATAAAAAAATTAATTAAATAATATTTTTTTAATAAAAATATTAATTAAATAATTTTAATAAAAATTTTACCCTGAAAAGCAGAAAACGTTTTAGAAACGTATCGGGACGGCCGTCCCCGTGCATCAGTGGTTCTACTTCGTCTTTATATATATATATATATATATATGACACGCAAATCGAAAGAGGAGACTGGAGACACCCGCTGTTGAAAGGTTCATCAACGCACCGCCACCACAAAGTTTTGCCGGTCATAGGTCGGAGTGCTTATATTTCATAGTACTATGGTACGACCTGCAAAATTGTAAGTTCAATAAATCTATCTTAAAAAATTTGGTGTTATGGTTTGGTTATAGATGTGAGAACATTCAAATGGCATGCACTACAAGAAAAATAGTCTTTTACGAGGACAGATTTATGAATAGAGCTGACAAAAGTGGGTTAATAAAAGTTGATCCGATCCGAGCGAAATCCGACTCTATAAGATTCGTAAAATTTAGCAACCCGATCCGACCCAGACCCAATAAAAATAAACTCAATCCGAATCCGACCCAATTCGATTTCAATCCATGATCCGTCATTGACCCGATACGATAGCAACCCGACCCGTCATTGATCCAATCCGGTATTAACCCTACCCGCTTCGACCTGTCCTGGAGCCGACCCGATCCAATGTTGACCCGATTTGACAATCATCCAATTTACCCAACATTAACTCGATCAGACATAAAAATATATTATAATAATAATAAATTACACATATTTTATTATTCATTTAAAGTTTTTAAAAATATAGTATTTTATAAATTGTACTTATTTTTCATAATTTTACCCTAGACATTCTTATTTATTAATGATATCATAATAAGATATATTATTAATAAATAAATAACCAAAATAAAAAAGGCAAACATCTAGTTGTAAGCCTGTAAAATAATTTTCAAAAAGTGTTTCATTACATCCACCAATCCACCTATTTGAAGAAACTCTTAAAAGAATAGTGTAATAGTGTCGTTTATCAAATTATCACCCACAAAATCTAACAAATAATAACTATACCCTGTATCAAGAGTATCTCACGTTATAACCATAAATTTAAAGTTTTAGTTATATTTTTTTTCTTTTAATATTATTAATTTACTTTAAATATAATTCAGTATTCTACGTTCATCAATTTTAAATTTACAATATCCATTTATTTGTATTAATTATAATATTAATTATTTATAGTTTACATTATTTAACTTTTAATTTATATCAATTTATATATAATAATTAATAATTTATGAAAATATATAAAATTATTTTTTAATTTAAATTATGTTTAAAATAACTTATTATAGTTTTTTTACTATAATAATAATAATAATTAATAAAAATATAAATATAATATAATTAATAAAAATATTACAATAAAAATATAAATATAATAACGTTAATAAAATAAATACAACTAGAGAAATTAATAAGATAAATTATGTAGAGAAATGAATATGAAAAAAAAAGATAGAATAAATGATATAAAAATTATTGGATAAAAAATAATACTTTTGTAGGTAAATTTTTTTATTGTTAATATTAACCGTGTTATATATATATGATAAACATATAATATTTTTACTTGTAAAATTTCTAAATATTTAAAGTAATCAAATATAATACTATTAAAACTTATGAATATATATATTATTTTATTTACCTTTATATAAATAAAACGCATATAATATTCTTATTTCATTTATCTTTACTAGTAATCTTATGATTGTATATAATATATACAATATAATAAATGATAATTATATATTTTATAGTATTATTATACTGGCCTTTATTTTATAAATTATTTACCTTCTTATAAATAAAACACATATAATATTCTTATTTCATTTATCTTTGCTAGTAATCTTATGATTATATCTAATATTTACAATGTAATAAATGATAATTATACATTGTATATTCTTATTATGCTCACCTTTATTTTATAAAATTATCTTTTTTTTAAGTAATAAAATATTTTAAGCAATCAAATAAATATAATATATGATAAACATCTAATATTTTTACTTTTGAAATTTATAAATATTTAAAGCAATCAAATATAATACATTAATACTTTTAAAACTTTTAAATATCTTTATTATTTACCTTTGTATAAATAAAACACATATAATATTCTTATTTCATTTATCTTTACTAGTAATCTTATGATTGTATTGTATCTAATATTTACAATGTAATAAATGATAATTATACATTGTATATTCTTGTTATGCTCACCTTTATTTTATAAAGTTATATTTTTTTAAGTAATAAAATATTTTAAGTAATCAATTAAATATAATATATGAAAAACATCTAATATTTTTACTTGTAAAATTTATAAATGTTTAAAGCAATCAAATATAATACAATTAAAACTTATAAATATCTTTATTATTTACCTTTGTAAAAATAAAACACATATAATATTCTTAGTTCATTTATCTTTACTAGTAATCTTATGATTGTATCTTATATTTACAATATAATAAATGATAATTATACATTGTATATTCTTGTTATGCTCACCTTTATTTTATAAAATTATCTTTTTTTAAGTAATCAATTAAATATAATATATGATAAACATCTAATATTTTTACTTGTAAAATTTATAAATATTTTAAGCAATCAAATATAATATTGTTAAAACTTATAAATATCTTTATTATTTACCTTTGTAAAAATAAAACACATATAATATTATTATTTCATTTACCTTTACGAGTAATCTTATTATTGTATCTAATATATACAATGTAATAAATGATAATTATACATTGTATAGTCTTGTTTTGATCATCTTTATTTTATAAAATTATCTTTTTTAAGTAATTAAATATTTTAAGTTATCAAATAAATTATAATCAATTATAAATATCTTTGTTTGATTCAAAGTGCAATATTTTTTATTATTAAAATTTATAAATATCTTTACTATTTATTTGTGAAAATAAAACGCATTTAATATTTTTAATTCTTTTATCTAAAATATTAATCTTATGATTGTTTGTCTCTAATAATTATGATTTATGAAATGATAATTACCTGGACTCGAATATGAGTCAACCCGTCAAAACTCGACCCGACCCATTAAGTTAACCCGTAACTAATTGAATCCAACCCGTCAAATTGTATGAAATGACCTCACCTATCAACTTAACTTGAAACAACTCGGACATAGCGGGACTAACCCTTCACATTACATGAAATGACCTGAACGGATCGAAGCCACCTACTCATGTGAACTAGAAAATGACCCGAAACCAATCCGACCCTACCAGTCAAGTTAACCCGAAATTATCCGAATCTAAGTTTTCTTAACTCAAACGATCGAACCCGACCCGACCTAAAAAATTAACCAGGAACCAAAATGACCCTATCTGGAACTGACCCGACCTGACAAATTGATCCGAAATGACCCGACCCGACCCACAAAAGACAAATGACCCGCTATGACCCGACCCGATTGCCACCTCTATGTATGAACGACTTCTAGTCAGTCGAAAGATCTAAAAATAAAAATAATAGGTATCCTAAAATAAAATATTTTAGCGATAAAAAGAAGGAAAGGCAGTATGTCATCTAAAAATATTTGACATTAAGAAATTCCCTCATAATTTTTTTAGGGTAAAAATTTATCGAAGATTATTTCAAATTCCATTATCATCTAATACATTCCCTAGATTACAAAAATTTACCAAAAAAAATCCCTCTAATACTTTATTTTTACAAATGACAAGTCATCTAAAATTGTCCCAAAGTCATTATAATTTACTCATGTGCGATGTACATTTTTTTCCTTAAAAATGTTGTCCAAAATTCCAAGAATTGTCCATAACAACTGATATAATACCTCGTTCATAATAAACCCTAATTAAAAAATTAATAATTTATGTGTAATTAATTATAGTAATTATTGTAGGATATTCTATATTGGATGTAATATTATTAAGTTTAGTAATATGGCAATAGATTATAAATTATTCAAATAAAAATTTGGTAGAATCTCTTATGTTCATGTTAACCGTGTTGCCATTTCTCTTACTATAATCGGTTACGTTCTTCTCACTTTGGTTAATCAAACTAGAAACTCCTAACTAGGCCTAAACCAATACTCTAACTTTATCTGTATATGCATGTTTGATTTTTCACAAAATGCCCTACATGCACCGATTTGCATCAACATTATGACTTTGCCAAGCCCCAATTCCCTCATGCTACCTCTTTTTTTAATTTTACATGCACCCCTCCCCTATATGTATCATTCCTATCCCATTTTTTTGAGTTTGATCATACCCATAGCAGAACTCAACTCTCCCTTTCTTCTTCCATTTGGCTCACCCTTGTTTTTTCCCTATGTTCTTTGAGTTTTGTGCCACCATTTTTACAACCTTGTACCACCTACGTGCACCACCTAGCATTGTCTACATTCTCTTGCATAAATCCTTCATGCCAAAAATCCCTTCATTTCACTCAACCTTCATGCAACCATACCACCTCCATCATGAGCCTCGTGCGCCACTAGCCCCTTGTAATGTTATTTATTCACATCGGGCGCCCTTATGCATCGTTATCTTTTCACGCCTTTCCTTTATACCTATGGGACTTGGTCACATATTTTATCCCTTCTTGCTTGAAGCTTTCATGGAATCCCCTTAGGAATGTCCAAGACACACAATGACATCCCTTTGTAGAATTATTAAATCATGATGTGCACCCTTCCTTGATGAGCTTCGGTTCTTCTTAAGTATTCCCTTACTAGTTGGGTATGGTTTCTACCCTTGTTGAGTTACTTTTATTTGTTGATAATGTCTTGTTATCTTTAAATATTAGATTTTGTAACACCTCTAAACTTATTCTTAAAATTTTGTTTTACAGAAGCTTAGTTATAAAACATAGTAGGTGTTACAGCTACACCTAATATAAATTTGTCATCTTTTACCACTCTTATACTAAGTACTAAGGCTAAACTTTACTTTTCTTAAATTAATAACAAGAATAAAAATAAAAATATAGATTTCAATATAGAATATCATTGTCTTGCTAGTCTAAAACATCAGACAAAAAGTTACAATCTATTGATGAAAAGAAATATAGGAGACACAAGAGTCTAAAAAAATATGGATCAAAAGATGTCAGGCGAACATTGAACAGTCCTTTCTGTCAACCCCTACCAAAAGCCATCAGGTCGAATTCACTCCTGCAAGGGAAAGACCACTTGTTGAATAAGTAGAGAACCATGAAACATATTATGTCTATACAATGATACTAAGTAAACCACCACACAACACTAACATATAAAGACCACATGAGGCACATAAAATGTTACACAAAGTATTATGGTATAACATGTTAAATAGTGCATATCATAGCTAAGTGTCATATTTATACCATAAGTTATATGTTCATCACGTTACACTTAATCATATTATAACTATTTTGTTTATCTAATTATACTAAGGGATTCCCACGACGTGAAACACTAAACCATAATTGAGGATTTTTTTCGATAACCACCTCTATATTACTTATAACATGATAAGAAATGTATTAATACAATTATTAACTAATACACTAAATTCAAATAGTGCACGGATGCAACCATCAAACCACCATACTACAAAAATCCATTTAAGTCCTTATACAATCATTATTTTTATTTTTAATTACTCAAGGGGATATAATAATAATTCAGTGATACAAAAATATATCGGTTATACCAATGTACAATGTATCACGATAGCCTCCCAACCATCTAACTCAAAAGTATAACAACACTTTGATTATACTAATACTGTAATCCCCCGAATTTTTTTTAAAGCCTATATTTTAATAAATAAATTTTGTTTTAGATAAATTAGCTTTTAAATATTTTTAGATTTTTTTTATAGATTTTGAGCTTATAAAATTTATTATAAATATTTAATAAGTTAAAATAAATATTTTGTTAATTTATTATACTCTTATTATTTAAATAAATTTTCAAACCCTTATTTTACTTTTTAGTATCCTTTTAAACCCTTATATTTTAATTAAATAGTTAAATAAATTTATTACCCAAAATATTATAATCTATTATTTATAAATTAAATTATTTTAATTTAAAACCAATTTTTCCTTTCCTTCTTTTCCCTTTTCTTTCTTTTTCTTCTTTGGGCCACCGGCCTGCTTCGGCCTGCCCCTCCCTCACCCCTGCACGTTGGGCTTGACCCACTTCTCCCCCTCCTCCCTCCTTTCCTTTTTCCTTTCTCGGCCCAACTCCTTTTCTCCTCTCCTTCGCACGAGACGACTGCCCCTCCTCCTTTCTTTTCTTTCTCTCCCGACTAGGCCGGCTTGTTTCTTCGGCCGATCTGCCTGTCGCGCCCAGCACCCCAGCCCCCTTCCCCGATCTTTCTTCTTCCTTCTTCTTCTTTCTTTCTTCTTCCCCACTCCCTATTATCGCCACTCCCTGCAACTCCCTCTCCCCTATTGACCTCCCTAACTCTTTCTCTCTCTCTCTCTCCCGCCATTCCTTTCCCCATACCGAGACCTTCCCCACTCCCGACCATCATCATTCCTTCCCCCTCTCCCTACAACCGCCCATTTCCCTACCAATATACAGCCACCCCTTGAGCCCCTATCCCTTCCCCTCTCTTCCTCTTCTATTTCTCCCTACTTCCCTGCCCGTTCTACATTTTTCCCAAGCCCCTCCATGCACCCCAACTCTCTCTTTTCTTTCCTTCCTTCTCCTCCCCTCTCTTCCCCTATTTTTGGTTTCGCCGCCCATCTCCACCATTGTCGCTGCCTCAACCACCACCTGCACCACCTCCTACCACCCTCTACCTCATCCTCGAGCCACCACAACCCCCCATCAAGCCGCCCCGCAGCCCCATTCCTCCCTTCTTTTTCTCTTCTTTACCCCCTTATCGGCAACCGCCCTACAACGCCTCATTCCGCCGCCGTCCTGCCGCTTCCGCCGCCACCTGATCCACCTTATTACTCCCTGCAACCCCCTCTACCATCCCCAATCCTCCTTTGGTCGAAACCGTCACCCGAAAGCCTCCATTTTTCCTCCCCATTTTCCTTCCTCGCTAGCCTCCATCTTGAACCCTTCCCGACAGCCCCTCTTCGCGGCCTCTCTGCCGCCGCCGCCACCACCTTTAGCCACCTCCAACGCATCCCCGACCACCACTTACACCCCCTCTCCACCTTTGCATCCTTCCCTTTCCTTAAATCCACCTCCACATGCCTCTTTTCCTAGCCTAAAAACCCTAACCCAAAATTGTCTATTTTTTTCTTTCTATTACCCTCCTTCGAGCCCCTCCTCCCCATTAATTTTCATGCAGCTCATGCTGCATTAGCAACATAAGTTTCTGGGTTTCTTGGTCTATTGGTTTACTAATTTTAAGGTATAATTATATTTTTAATTAAATTATTTGATTAATTAAGCATTATATAGTTTTATGCCTTGATTTTATTATTTCTAATGTAATAAATCTTTTTATTATTTTTAGGTATTGGTTTTTATAATCAAAGCTTGGACCTTTAACCGAAATACCCGTAAGGTTCGTTTTTGCGAAAACCAAGGTAATCGTTAAATCCCACTTATATGCATGGATTAACGCATGTTAGCACATTAAGCATTTTTAATGTGTATCATGTTTGATATATGTTGTTTAGTATATTATATGTGGTTATTGTGTTGGTTGATAAAAGGAAGTATGATAGGTTATATGATATGTATGGAAATAATATTTAAGGTAATAATTTGGTTGTTGAGAAAAATGTTAAGTATTATCCATACTGTTTATGCTATTGTAATATTTAATACATGTTTAATATTTTGTGAGCCTTAGGGGATTTTATTAATGCACATGGTACAATAATGTGGCCTAATCTATATATGGGTGTTAATGAGTATGGTATTAACTTTAAAAGTTGTGGATGATGAATTAATATTAATATTTTGTGTAGTAATAATAATAAATTAATATAAGTGGTGTACTAAGGGTAAAAAGGTAATTCTTAATTAAAAAGGGTATTATGATAATTTTGGAGGCAAGGGTAAAATAGTAAATTTATTAATAAAAGGATAAAATGGTAATTTCAGAAGTAAGGGGGTTAAAATGGTAATTTTCGTAAATAAAAGGGGGGAAGTTGGTAATTTGTAATAAAAGGGCAAGTTAGTAATTTTGTAATTTGGTAAATTTGACTAAGGAGAAGGGTATTTTGGTAATTATGATCATATAAAAGGATAATTTGGTAAGTTAACCAACCCGGGATAATTTGGTAATTTTGATAATGGAGAAGGGTAGTTAGTCATTGATAATAGAGGATGGTAATTGGGTAATTAACTAAATAAAGGGTTAATTTGGTAATTAGGATAAGGAGGAAGGGTAATTTGGTAATTTGACCAACTCAAGGATAATTTATTAATTATAATAAAGAAAAAAGGGCAAAGTGGTAATCTAACCAACTAAATGGAAAAGTATATTAAGTGTAATAATTATTAAGGGGGATTAATGACCTAATAGGTATAAGTAATAACTTGGTAACCTAAATTGAATAAGGGGTAACTTGGTAATTTGTAACAAGGAGGGTAATATGGTAATTTGTCAAGTAAGGAAGGGATGACTTAATATTTTTTTATAAATAAGGGGTAAATGAGTAGTTTGTATCTAATATATCGTTGTGATTGTGGAATTCATAATATGATTCAAATAACGCTGATTAGCGAGATAAGAATATTTGATGATTAGTAAGAATCACGAGAACGAATTCTAATTCGAAATTAGATGAGATTAGGACAGCCTTAATGAGTCTTCTGTGTTACCTTAGACGAGCATTTGAATAAGAAATTTCTGATGATATATGAACAATAAAAATTGGATAATTATTTGATTGTTGTGCTTTTGTGATCACCAATAATTAAAACACTAATACTTAAAGTGAAAGACCTCGAGAGCGGGAATGGTGGCTCTTTAGGGGTTGCTACCCTAAAGACGTGGTTTAGCCCACGATTATTTGGTATTTGCTGGTGTGCCTTTGTGCCTCGGCCAGGCCCTATATCTACTCTATCTAGCTCTACGAACCTAGTTAGGGGGTATGCATACTTAAAGATTAGGTGTCCTTGTCGGTAGGGTACTGAGTTAGCTTTATGCACTAGTACGACCAGGGTACCTTTGTGTCCCTGGGTTACTAGTTGAAGGGTACTGAGTTGCTTTTACGCACCAGTGCAACCGGTGTACCTTTGTGTCATGGGTTCTTAATCTCCCTATCGAGGCAAATAAATGGAATTGTTGTGCTAAATAAAAGTAAAAATACTAATTGTTAAAGTGAAAGATTAACGAGCATGAGTTATTTGATGAGTACCGATCCACCGAAAATAATAGTGTCCCAGGATGTTTTGCCCTGGTTGATGTTCATGAGTACCGATCCACCAGATATAATGGTGGCCCTGGATGTTTTTACCCTAGATGATATATATATATATATATATATATATATATATATATATATATATGTATTCCGATCCATCAGCCAGAATAGTGGGGGTCCCGAGCTCAATAAAATTTGTTTTGGATGTGAATAAATTATGGAAAAATGCTGGTCATTGAGATGATTGATAATGATGGATTAACTGCTTAAGGCTCAGACGTATCGATCGTTTGCTATGACCTATTAATAATTATTGATTCGTTAAATATGTGGTTGTAGGACTGTGGATCTTAAGTATTTGCCTTTCATTGTGTACGTATGTAATATCATGTGTGACATTACGTGCCTGTTTTTAAGTGCGTTATTAAAGAGTTACTCAGTACCGTAGTACTAAAGGGTTCCCATCATGGGCCCCCTGCCTATTCAATGGGCAGTAACCCTTGCAGGTTGTATTCAGGTGCTATTCAAGTGGGTTCTCGGGAAAGAGCGTAAGGTACTATCCGGTAAATTCTAGGGTTTTAATCTATCTCTTTTAATTTCAATGTATTTGTTATTTTGTAAGCACCGTTGTTAGATTTTACTCTCGTAAACTATTTACTATGCTACTCTGATTTTTAAATGCTTAAGTTTCTCGTAAAATTGTATTTTACTCTTTAGCCTTAGCACTTGGTACCGGAATGGTATAAGTGAACCGGTCTGATACTAAGTGTGGCGGTAATACTCCCAAAGTTCACGGTTTATTAATTTGTTTCCGCTAATTTTCTTTTAATTAAACGAAATTTTTTCAGTAGTGAATTTTGGGGGTGTTACAAATACATTAGGCAATACTATACCCTCTAAACTTAGGACACATAATTTTTAAGTATTAATACCCACTGCAGAGTCTGTAGGTCACTTACAGATTAGAGTAGAGCGTTAGCCAAAATATGAGACACTCAACAAAACTACCAAACCAAATTGAGGTCTCCTACCTCATCTTTAGGATAGCTAACACTAAAGAGCAACTATTTCTAAATCTTGAGTTATTCCACTCTAAATATTAATATCTTAAAAAGATGACCATAAAATATCACATATTGCACAATAATTCCAATTACTTAACTCTTTTTCCTTTATTTCTAATCATTCAAATCAACCCTAAAGTCAATGGTACAAGTCAAAGTCATAATCAACCCTAAGGTGAACTTATCAATACACTAAGACCATCTTACATCCAATTATTCATATTAGGTGCATTAAGTCAAAAATGATCAAAATGCCCCTAAGGCCATAATTATCACATTATCATTTATTTTATATACTATTCTTTATTTTATCTATTAATTTATTATGAAAAGGTTAAAATACAATAATCAAATTATTTAACATGCGAATAAAATACTAGATACACCAAATAACTATTTTAACTTTGTACATCATTCAACATGTAAAACCCTAGCATGCATTTTTAGAACATCAAATTACATATTCCCATACTTAACAATAAATGATGCATATTAGTCATACTTATCAGAATAATTATCATGATACACTTAAAATAACAAAAATACCCCTACGACATAAAATAATAATAATCATGCTAACAAATGTGTTTCTAAAACATCAAATTACATACCTCCATTCTTAATAATAGTTAAAATATATTATACATTTTTACATGAATAAACATTATAATACACTTAAATGATAAAATTGCCCCTAGCTCACACAACAGTAATGATTATGTTAAAAATGGCCTAAGCATGCTCAACTTATCATATTAAACATACATTATACATATTGTAACACCCTAAATTTTCGTAACATTTGCTTTCAGATGTTTAGCCTTTTTTTTTAAAAAAAAACTAACCCTTAAACATTGACATAATTATTTAATTAATAACCTTTACCCCATAACCTAAATGAAAATATTACATATTCTTCCCGATTATTCTTACTTTTTTATTCCCTATTAAACCTATCCTAAACTAAAATTATTATTTTCCAATTATTTTCATATTTAATATCCTAACCTAGCTAAATTAAACCTAAAACCAAAATAAAATAAACCTATTTGTACCCTACCATTTTAGCACCCCTATTCTACACTTGTGTGCCCAAACCTCATCCCCCAAACATCCTCCTCATATCCCTCCCCTTCTCCTATTACTCCTATGCCCATAGCCTGTCAACTGTCCCTCACCCTTTATTGAACCATACTCCTCTCCCACCTACACAGAACTACACACACACCCACAACTCCCTACCTTACCCTAATATACATGTGTAACCCCCTCTTCTCCTCTCTTCTCTACATACATACATATAACACATGCAGCCTTCCCAACGTCCCTCTATACTTCACTCTGCACACTCCCTCATCTCTTCTCCTTTCATGCATAGCTTCCCCCAACCATTTTTTTTGCAACCCTCGTAGCACACATCTCCTTATAAATCGACCACAACCATCACCATCTTCATTGTTGCTCGCACCCGACCCATTTCCATCCATGCACGCACCACATATTGCTTCTACTCCTCCTCCTCCTTCTTTCTCCTTGCCACCTCTACCTTTCTTTTCTTATCATTTTCTACAATAGATCTTGCCGATCCCTAACCCTTCCTGCTGTAAAACTTACCGCAGCAACATCCCTGGGTAACAAAAAATTTTGTCGTTGCTGCCCCCCCCCCTTGATGCCCTCTACTGAGACCTAATTACCGCTCCTTCCTGCACCTTCTACCACACAACTACCACCCCAACTAGCTAACCTTCCTGGCAATTCCGTGCACCATGACAGCCTACACCACCCTTCTCTCATAGCACCCAGTAGCCACCACAGAGAATTCGTTCCCTTCTTCTTCTCTTTTTATTCTTCTCCTCCCTTATGATCTTTTCTCCCATTTGCACCCTCCATTGGTAGCCCCGATTGTTGCTAGCCCCTTGTCACCCGTTACACCAGCTGACTAGCAACAGTTTGCCCTTCTTCCCCCTTTACGTGCGCATGGCTCATGCTACATGCGTAGCGTGGGTTTGTGTTTGGTTTTCAAGATAATTTTGGTACTATTATGAAAATGTAAGGATATTTTAGTAATTTTAAAAAATATTTATTATTATTATTTTATGTGTTAGCATATTAATTTGGTATTTTGGTATTATTTTTAGGCATAAAAGTTGTTTAGTGGGACCTTATAGTATTTAGTAGGGTACCACTATATGTGTTAACATATTATATTTCGCATGATACCACATTAGGATTTTTGGGTTGAATTATGTTAAGTATTAATTGTTAAATTGTCATTATATTTTATATCCTAAAAATCTACAAAAAAAAAATAGTATGTTATCATATGTAAAATATTTTATATACAAAGTATAGTAAAAAATGATCTTTCATGATTATGTGTGCCATATGCATGAAAAATGATAGGATGAGTATGCTTAAATCAATTTATAGAATATTAATCATATGTGAGCCGTAGGGATAATTTAGTTAATTTATGTGTTTTATGATTCTTACAATGAAAAGCATGCTTAATTTGTGTTATGTGTTGCTAAACATGAGATTATGCCACCATTGATGTATTAGATACATTTGCTAGGGTTTTATATAAAAACCTTAAATAAGGATAAATTGGTCATTTGGCTTACTTAGTAATTTTTTTGTATGATAAATTAGTTTAATTATTATGTTTCAACCTTTTTTATGGCAATATAATAAATAAAATGGATTTAGAAATTGAAGAGGATGTTAATGTGTTCATTTTAATCTTATGGGCATTATGGTCATTTTTGGCCTAATGTGCCCAAAAGTAAATAATTGAGCCTAAAATGAGGGCAAGCTACATATCTGGGAAATGAATGGAGAAAGGTGGCAGGGTGTAGGGGTAAGGCCTTGTTTGGTTGAATGGGGAAAGTGGGAAAGGGAAAGAAATAAAGAAGTCAATAGGGGGAAGAAGAAGTGAGTTGGGTTGGCAAGCTGAGGACGAAAAAAAGGAAAGAAAGAGGTGGATAGGGTTGCAAGCCAAGGAGAGAGAAAGAAAAAAGTAAAGGAATAAAAAGGAAAAAGAAATGAGAAAAAAGAAAAGTTTTGGGGTTTAAAATTAGGATTAGGTTAAAATATAAATTAATTAAGATTAATATCAAATAATATTTTGGGGTATTATAGATTCTAATTTGGTTGATTTTTTTTTCTTATGGAGGACAAGGAAGAATTGTTGGAATCTTGGGTTTTGAGTGATTCATTTTATTTTTCTAATCTTACTTGGAGGATAAGATGACCCATATGTTCTATGAAATATGTAAAAAATACATGATAAGATATTAAGGTTTCAGTCATGTGTCTAAGTATGATTATACTTTTAAAAAAATATATATGTATGTGTCATAACATACAATATTCCCTTGAGTTGCTTGCACGAAATCATATGTGTGAGCATTCCTTAAATAGGTACATTAATATATTTATGAAAGTAGGCTAGAATTAGGGTCGTAGATCTTGGTTGAATCATTTTCTTATTATAAGTTTTTCTTTAGATTCCTTACATGATTTAATTTTTTTTTTACTATATAGCATGTTAGGGTTATGCATGTTTAGTATTATTTTGGATGATTAAATACCTGTATAATATAAGGTAAAATTGTCATGTTAATGTTTTAAATTCTGTGAATAACTCTTTTAAATAAAATTTTCAAGTGTTAACTCCTTTAAATAAAATTTTCAGGTGTTAAAATGGAAGTATTACAACTGTCATCCACAATTCCTGTTATAAAATCCTAACCAACCCCTCTTTTCCTTGCCCACCATTCCCTTTCTTCTTATTCTTCTTTCTCTTTTCTCTCTTTCTATAAATGCATAACTTCCTCTCCTAATCTTGTAATTTCTTTAGTTAATCTAGATTATTATTATTTTAGATTTTTCTTTGCTTATCTTTTATTATTGTTATTTTTTCATGAGTTGTTGATTATTTTTTTACACCTCACGTCCATAGTCTTTGCCACCTCCACCTTTGCTCAACCACCTCAGGTGGCCCACCACCAGTCTTGGAGTTTTTTCTTAGTTCAACTATATATTTTTATTTATTATAGCTATATTATTTGTTTTATTGTTTTATTTGTTATATTTACTTAAGTTCTTTTTTTAGTAGTTTCCACCACCTGATGTGCTACCAACCACACCTAACACTAACCATTGATATAACTTTTTCCCTTAGCTCTTATTGAATATATATACATAAGCATATTTTTGAATATCCTTTTTGTTGGATTGGTGAATACACATAAAATAATGTTTGTGTGAATTAAATGTATGATATATATATATATATATACTTGTTGGTTATTGTTGGTTACATATATAATTGTACATATTTATAATAAATATTCAACTTTGTGGACATATTTTACTAAATATAAATTATTATTTTTATATTTGTTTGTTGGATATGATATGTTAGTATCTTATTACTTAGGATTATTATGATAGTTATTATTTTAAGTATGTTAGATATGGTAGTTTTGGATTATATTTATCGAATGAGGTATTGCTAAATCTTTGATAATGGTTAGAAACCATCATCACCCCCCCCACAACATGTTGAGAGTAGCCAAATTTTGGACTTTTTAATAACAATTCTTGATGAAAACTATTATCAAAACCCATCAGATGTCAAGTTTTGACAACAAGTTTCAAGTGAAACTATAAATATAAGCCTAGTTCATCGTAACTTTTAATAATGATTCATAATATAATTGTGATCAAATCTAGTATAAACTAGCGATTAAAGCTCAATTCTAATAATTATTACCAACCACAACTCTTATCAAATCTAAAGGAGCATGGAGGAATCAAATTCTCATTAGTTCTTAATTTATAGAACTATACCATAAACCCCAGATATGGGAAATCAAATTATTTACCAGAGGGCGAGGAAAGGGAAGATACATCATCGTTAATTTTTACATTAGAGAAACTCCAAATTTCATTGGCATTGAATAATCTAGTAATAAATTATACTTAAACAGGCACACAAAAATGTAATAGTAAACCTATGATTCAACAACTCAATCCTATATATTGTAACATCCTAAATTTAATATTCAAATAAGTGTTTTTTAGTTAAAATATTAACATAAAATAATGGATGTTATTGCCACATTGAATATAAGCTTTCTCCACACCTTTCTTATAGCAAATGTAATGCTTAAATGTTTACTACAATAAACTGAAACATGAAAATCATGATTAAAAGGTAGAAGACCTTAATAGATAAAATAATAGCAAAGTATGGAGATTAACTCCAAGATAATGCATCAAAATGGATATGAAATAATTAGAAAGAAGAGTTAAAAAAAAAGAAAAAATATATGCTGAGCAATGGGGATACACCACCGTGTTTATCCCAAATAGCTATAACTCTTCACCCACAAACAATAGTCATATCACTTCCCCTTAGAAACAAAGTCTAAGTCTAGAAGATCATCATTAGAAACTTATTAAACAATTAATGCAAATATCGTAAAGAGATACCATTCTACACATAAGGCTCACATGTGATTAAAACAGTAGAATATGTGATAACACAATAAGAGTGTGTATCATAAGGTAACATAGTTGTGAAAAAGGCAACTAAGCATCATGCATGTGATAATAAGATATGAAGCATATGATTGAATGAAAACCAATTATTATTTAATTCCATTATCATGATCACAACAAATTGATAATTTTAACTTTAAGACAAAGGCTCAAAGAAACTATAACAACTAATATAGTACATGAATGGTATTAGCCTAAGCTCATCCGTTCAGAAACATAATTAGATGACCAATAATAGGATGCCTAATCACTAAAGTTTGTATACCCCCTATAAGGAAATGTACATCGATACTACTATAGAGTAGAAGAAGGCCTCTCCAAACCTCGTAACACCTCGGGAACACATAAAAAAAAAACACATCAGAATGGTATCAAATAGTACCAAATCTGACTCAAACAGCTAACCTGAGGGATAAAAGTCTTGACTCAAGATCTTTTACTTCAAGTAATTAACATTTTGTTAAGGATTTTGATATACAAGAATTAAGGACCAAATAATATCACTTAGCTTGTTCAATAAAACACATTCCACTTCCATTATCCACATAGTTGATCTATAAAGGAACCAAGACACAAACCAATTAGAGCACAAAGACTCAATATTCCAAGTGGCATTAAAACCTAAATCTACATAAGTTACATAAAAGCCCATGTCTCATGCCATTAAGACCCATTCTAAATATACATAGCATTGAAGCCAAGTTCCATACAATAAAAGCCCATATTAATTTAGATCTCAAAATCCATTAATTCTGATTATTCATAGATAATAGTCAACGACCAACTCTAAAGTCTACAGTCAACAATTAACAAAGGGTAAGTATTTGACTACAAGTTAATTAAAAACCAACAAGCATTTAAGAGTTCATATATAAGGCCAAAATAAGTTTAATAAACCAAAAACACCTCAACTTACTAAAAATCCCTTTAGACTACAAGATTCATTTTAGGGTTAGAAGAGGTATATGCCAAAGGCCCACAATTAAACTATTATTTCTTATGATGAAATAATGAACATGGATACTAAGCCTAAAATACTAGAATTTCCAATGTATCAAAAATGCCATTTACAAGTCAAAAATGACCATTTTAAACTAAAATCCCTAAGTCTACTCATCTAACACCACCCAATTATCACACTCACTCATATTAAGTCATTTTCTTATCATAATACTAATTTTAATTCCAAAGTTTTAGAATTAATGCTTAATAATTAAAATTCCCTTATTCACATAAAATCACATTAAAACCTTAATATATATATATAATTAACTCCATATAACTCCAAATTCTATCAAATTTTATGTAAAAGACTCAACTAACACAATGGTGCACTTAAAACTCACAAAAAATCCTACACTACACAAAATACCCTTAGAAAAATGTAAAACCCAAAGCCCTAAAATTCATTTTAACTCCAAATGACCCTAAATTCATATCTAGACTTCACTACCCTAATATACTTGCAATGGAATTCTTAACTAAAACTTAACGACCAAAACTCACATAAAATAACAAGAACAAAAACCAAATCACTCGGATCAAGACATATTCATCAAAAGTCTAGAACAGATTCATGAATGATCAACAAAATATGCATAATACTCTAATAATATATTCATCTAAGTTCTAGAAGACATTAAAATATGTTAAAATCATGCAAGTCATTCTCTCATTCAATCTTCATACTTATACACATGATAACAACATATATATGTCAAACAATATCATCCAAAAAATATTTTATTATTATATTCAAAATAGAGCTAATTATACATAAAATAACATACTAGAACACTTTTATATCATAAAAGTTATATATAAAAAGAATTAGTATTAACTATTATTTATCGTAATCTAAAACATGAACATATTCATTATTTCCCTAATCTAATTATTTAACCCACGACCAAGTGTATTTGAACCTTTTATTAATTGGTTGGTAATAAACTCACAACCTTTTAGTTATCAATCATCAATTATATCAAAAACTCAAGCATCATCAATCGTTAATTAATAAGCTCATATTTTTTTAAATGTTGGTCAACCTACTAATTAAACTACATTGCATTATTTTAATAAATCCACTAAATGAGCTACTATATTATACTAGTTCTAGTTTAACAATTCAAGAAAAATAGTAACTTGCCATCATGGGTCTTGCATGAATCCTCCTTAGTCAATCTCATTCCCAAATTGTTGATATTGATGAACTCGCAGGTTATAAAAACTGGTGCATAAAAAAATATGGATGTCATGCTCATTGAGAAAAATAAATTATTCTAATTTTCTCAAACTAATAGTTTGTGATGATGAGTAGTCAAATGAAATCGATAATGAAATTCATGATTGGGATGATTAAAAAATCATGCACAAGTTACATTTTTATTATGACAAAAACAAGTTGATGAAACTTGAGGCACAATATAATTCTTTGTATGATGATCATAGGAAGTTCTTAAGGTTTTTTAAGAATGTAAAGTTTTTGAATGGGTTTGCTGGAAACCTTAAGAAGAATGTGAGTATTAATGATGCTAATATTGGAGGCATAAAATCACATGATTATCATGTAACAATACAATGCTTGCTAACAATTAGGGCAATTGGATTCTTCAATAAATAGGCTGGCAGCGTTATCATCTAATGAGTAACTTTTTTTCCAGTCAGGTTTGTTTCAAGATACTTTGAGTTTATGATTTGGAAAAGGTAGAATATCATGTTATTGTGTTTCTTTGTAACTTTGAATGGATATTTCCTCCGACATTTTTTAGTGTTATTGTCCACCTAATAATGAACTTACTAGAATAAGCACAACTAAGTGGACTTGTGCATGGAAGATTAATGTATCCCAATGATAGAAAATTGAAGGACATGAAAAATTATATCATAAATCACACTTAGCCTAAAGGTTCCATTATTGAAGGTTATATAGTTCACAAGGCGTTGAATTTTTATTCTACGTACATGAAAGGTGTTGAGACAAGAGTTAATAAATAATAACGAGATGAGAAAATGGTTGTCTATTGGTTTTTCAATCTCAGGCCCACTCAATTAGTAAGGCTATAAGAGTTAGCTTACATATTAAGATACTAAATGATCTTTAATGATACATTCTCAACAACTGTCTGGTTATAAAATTATATTTGGAGTAAGTATAAACTCACCATCACATTATGTTATTAATTATATTAAATTTAATGGTCCCTCTGTTGTAGTGAGCATGTTGTTGAAATTAGGCAACATGGTGGTAATTCGTTTGATATTAAAAAAAGAGTATGTATGTATGTTTGAATCCAAGATAAAATGTTATGGTTCATGGAATATATAGTTAATAAGATATTAAGTGTAGCGATTTTATAACTAAACTTTATAAATGTACAAGTTACAAGAGTCTACAATGTAGTGATGAATTATTCTTGTTATCGTGTCGTTCATAAAGTGTTGTCTCAAATTATGATGCTTAAATGATCCATTTAACCCACTTTATATATTTGAATAGAAGGACACAAAATAGAGGTATGTGCATCCCCAAAGCCAATGACATTTTGTTTCTATAGACAACTACAAGAGATATCAAATTTATCTTAATTTAATGATTGTTTTGTTGTATAGTTCAAGTGCAACTAGTCTGACACTAATTGAAGGAAGAAAATAATCGAGCGAGACACCAACATCACAAGTATATATATGAGATTGGAGTGATATAGTAAGGATGAGTATATATAACAAATCAAAAATTACCATAATTTTTTTTAACATAAGTATAATAATAAAATAACAGGTGTTATTGTTACATGCAACATATCAAAGGTATTTCCACACTGATCTTATGGTACAAGATCACAAAATAGAAGCAAAGGAGTGGACAAACAATAGGATAATTACATATAATAATATTATTATTGTTGTTGTTGATGATGTTGTTGTTGTTATTTAGGAGGAGTACATATAAATACAACATTATGCCCACAACCCAAAATCTCTCTTTACAACAAGCATCATGTTAACGCATTGATAACAATAATGCTATAAAATATGGTGTCATCTGCTTATGGAAATAAGCAAGTGTCCATAAAATGGACACATTAGTACTCTTATATAGAATAGCATGATGTAATTAACACATATAGTATGGTGTAAGAATACGTGTATAACAATAATAATGAAGATAGTATGCAATACTAGGTTATATGATTATTCTAGAGATATAGCATACTACACAAGGATTATGGTACATTTAAAATAAAGCATGTGATAACACATAATACAATCAAATTCATGATACAAGACTTAACTTAGAATTAAAGCCATATTATTATCTTTACTTATTGGCCACACGTTATAGATTATTGCTTACACAAAGTGTAGAGACTCCATTATCCTCATGGAAAGGTAGGATGTTGCATCATTTTTCAAGGAAGAATGTGTCAAATACCACAAAAAATAAACTCTTAACTCTTGCGTTCACATACCCCATGATATCTGGTCTATTGTAACCGCATCAAGTAAATTTAGGTCATCTTGTTACGACACAATAGGGCCACTACTATTTATAGACTTTATTAGCCCTAACTTATGTGACTTTTTACTTGAATTATTAATATTTTATTCAAACATAATGACCATACTTATCACTTAACAAAATATCACATGCTTAACTACTTAACTTAAGACAGCACTGGTCACTTGCCATGACAACCCACTTAAAAATTGAGTATATAAAATAATAACTTTACCTTTACTGTGTTCTATGCTCATTTTATCAGAAAACCTTAACTTACACTAATATTAATTATTTTAATTAATTCACTTATTACAATTAACTAGTTTCCTTATAATAACACTTTTTTATTCCCAAGTTACTAGAATTAGTATTTAATGACCAAAATACCCTTAATTACACTAAATGCCTCTAAAAATTTATAAATTAATATAATATTCAATTCAACACCAACAATCCCCCAAACTTACATCAAAGCTCTTACACCATTATATTTATAATCATGTGCTTGAATGAAATTAAATTCAATAAAATTCAATGCAATAATAAAGGCAAATGCAACATAAAAGGGTAAACAAGTCATTTTACCTCCAAATTTCATGATACATAGTAATACACTTAAGTATAATCTCACATAAAATAAACATGCTTATTAAAATAAAAGCCAATAAAATATCATAAATTAGCTTAATGGTCGATAACCAAATCACTAAAATCCAGACATGTTCATTATGAGTTTGATGCATATCCATCAATGATCAACAATGTATTCATTATATACCAACAACATATTCATTAAAGTTTGAGCATACATGAAATCATGGAAATCATCCTCTCATATAAATTTTCAAGCTTATATTCAAAATAAAAGTAAACATATAGATACTAGTTATGACCTGTTATCATAGAATTTAAATTAAAAAAATAAAATAACACATAACCTATGTTAATAAAATTAATCACATTATATATATGATAATCTTCAAATAAGAAATGAAAACTTTTATACCACTAGTTGACCTCTTAGGCTTAATCCTTTAACAAAATAGTTAGGAAAGTAATAAAAATTAGCAAGGATAATCAAAGGAAAGGAGAAAGGATTTAGAAGCAAAATCAAAGGAGGAAAAGAAGTGGAGGAATTTCAATGGTAGGAAAAAAATTCAACATTGGAGTTGAAAAGGAGGGGTGAAAGGCCAAGGTGATAGGAGTTAAATGGAAAGGAAAAAGAAGAAGAAAGGATGATAAAAGAGGATAAATTAGTGGGAAAACATCAACAACAATGTAGCAACTCACATCAATAGTTACATTAGCTAAAAATGCAACAAAAGTGGACTAAAATAGTATGAAGAAAAAAGGAAAGGATAGGGAAGAAATTGGTTAATGAAAGGGAAGCGTTTGGCGATGAAAGACAGTAAAAAAACAAGGAGAAATGGTGTAGTAGTAACCACAAAACAACAATATCAACACAACTAGAAACAACAAAAGGGGAGGGGGAAGAGAAGAAGAATAATGGAAACCATGATCAAAACTCAAAATAGCTATAATATGATAGTAAGAGGTTGTAGTAGGGTGCTTAAGGAAAAAAAAGGTGATGTGGTAAGGAGGCACAAAAGTGGTGGATAGAATCAAAAAATAAGAGATCAGCAAAGTAAAACACTTGGGTAATATTTGGTTACATATAAAATGAATGAGGTGAGGGCTATGTCGGGAATTTAGGGTACACACGAGCTAATAATTCTAAGCTAAAAATTAACATAAAGTTAAAGGGATGAGGGTGAGTTGCTTGTGTTTACTTGAATAAAAATGAGTGATTGATGGAGTAGATTTTGTGAAAAAATTAAGTTCTAGTTGAGATTGAGTTATAGCAACCAAACTAATAGTCTATTTGAATTTGGGGTGAATTAGGATGAATTAATTGGTTCATCCCCATTTACCCCATTTGGATACAAAAATAAAAAGTTCACCTATATTAATAAGGGTTAAATTTTTTTCCTTCATTCACATCAATTTCCCTCATTTTTATCAATCTCTAATTTGATGGGTACTGGGGATAAATAAGAAAAATTAAATGAACTCTTACCTAATTTGATAAAAATACCATCCCCCTAATATACGTGTTATAGAAAGAAACTTTGAGCATAAGTTTCATATATTTTATTTTCAACCTTCATTTACCTTAATCCAAGCATAATTAAAATAATATTCACCTTAATTCATCCAAGTTAAGTTAATTTTATCCAAATAACATTTGAAAATATTTACTCCAATTCACCTTTATTTCTTTTACCTAAGTTAATTTTAAATGTTTACCGTTACTCCGATTCATCCCCATCCAAACAAACCATAAATGAAAATATGGTTTTCTTCATCATAGGGCACCCATATTGCCCATGGGGAGGGTATAATATAATTTTATAATTCTTAGAATAATTATATATATATATATATATATATATATATATATATATATGAGGGTTGAAAAAAGTGATCTAATAAGAAAAATAGAAAATATATCCCCAAAATATGAAAATTTATGAAAATGGCAAAAAAATTTAGGAACCCAAAAATATAAGAAAATTGGGTATTGAGGTTTGGTTAGGGCTTGATAGATGAAAATGAGTAAAAATGACAATAAAAGATAATATGTGGAGACAAATTTTTCCATTTATGAACAAAGTAACTAAAAGAATATATGAACTTATATGTATTAATATAGAAGGATTTTAGAAAATTAAATTTATAAAAATAAATGATATCGGAATTCGTTTAATTATCCACACAAATTAAACTAGATAAAGTAATCTAATTGTGAAAATTGTGATTTAATGAATCAAGAGGAACAAATGAATAAAAATGGGATGTAATGAGTTGGTAAGTTTAGAAGTATTTTTAGAATGAGTTAAAATTTTTGGATGAGTTAAAAATATGTGAAAACACCTAAATTAGAAGAATCATGAAAAATGCTACTTTCCACAAATAAATAGAATAAATTGTTGGAGGCTCACATTTAACATGAATGGCTAGAAAAAATATTATTTTTTTTAAATGAATTACGAGCCTAAGTAAATAGCAGTTAGGGTTAGGAGAAAATGATAATCTATAATATATATTGGGGTCTTAGGTAAATCAAGTTTGGAATGTTGATGTCCATTTGAATGACTCTAACTTGAAGGTGGTTTGGAAAATCAACCACTCTCACATTTTTGATTTGAATGAGGATAATGGCAATGATGAGATTGATATGGTAGATGGGGTGGATGGGGTCGATTACGTTGATGTAGACCTGAACTCGAAAATGAAGACTTGGATTTGATTGAGAGCAATAATGGTGAGGACGACGATGACACTCAAGACATTGAGATGAAAGATGAGGGATTGAGACTTTTAGATTTAGATAAGGACAACAATGAAGAAGATAGCTATGATGATAGTGGTAGTTCTAATTTGATTACCCTTCTGATTAGAGTGTATTTGGTGTTATGTTTATATTGATTATTATCATTAAACTCAACATATATATATGGTTGTCTTTATATACTAGTTGTTAGTTTTTACATTTTTACACTTTAATAATTGATCTTATGTCCGATCTCGATCTATTTGTGTGTGTGTGTGTGTTGTATTTTATGAGATTGTGATCACATACTTATAGTTTTATCATATTATATTTGACATTTATTATTGCAACATTACTTGTTAGATGAAAAAAAAAGGTTGTGAAATATATTTTTATCCACTATTTTTTTTGTGGTCTCAATTTTTTCATTTTTGTGACAAGAGGTTGTGAGTAAAAACCTTTTACAGCGACAAATTAAGTAATTGTGAATATGTTTTTCATCCCAAAATACACGAAGAAATGAGATCGGAACATAAATTGACGACTTTTTTTATTTTTTTCCAAATCAAAACCTTTATCCGAAGAATGGTTCAAATTGCCGCAGTAATTCGGTTACTAGACAGCCCAATAATTCGAGGTTAGTGCTCCTTTTTATTTAGGGACGCTTGTCTAGCCCAAGAGGGCCGATAACACTCACAAAGATAAGCGTAATATTAGAGCCAAATGCGTTAAGCTACCCGCCCTTAATGAAATGGGCCGTCCAATCCAGACCGCTGACGTTCTTCGGGTTTCGTATATGGGCCCGAATAATAGGTGTTGGACAAAGAGTGGCCCTCCTATATCATCATTGGCAAAGAAAACCTTATTAACTGGTTCCTCGCATTTTTGTTTTTGACCGAATTAATGGCCCCTCATATTTCAAATGTCGCTTCAACAAATAATAATTTGTCTCGTCCATGTTATCCATTTAACTTTTATCTTTACGATAATGATTTCCGAAACAATTCAAATATAGCACCTCACCATTCGATGCAGCATCAAAATTATCGAAAGTTTAATGACTTATTAATTATTAATACACTTAAATAGCAAAATTTAAGGCAATAAATTTACACGTGGTAACACATTATTATTAATAGATTTTTATTTCATGAGTTTTAAAATACTAATATATACATATATATTTTATTGTAGTTTACTCATTATTAATGATATTAATTTTGTTAGTTTTAATATCGTCGAACTTATTAAAAGCACTTTGATTCAGTGACTGAATATTTTTTAGCATCTAGGATTCATTCCCCACCCACCCCTCTCCCAAAAAAAAATCTTTGTAGGATTCCTTTGGATGGGAGGTTTTAGAGAAAGTAGTTTAGTTTAAGCGAAAAAAAAAGTAATGGCGCACCCTTTTCCCTCAATTAGCATATGGTACAATCAGTTTTATCATGCTCATATTATAATCACTATAAACAGTTGACACACACACACACACACATATATATATATATATATATATATATATTTATATAATATATATTTACTTAATTTAACTTTGATCAGGTTCATTAAAAAAATATAAAAAAAATATGCCATTACATTTCTCATTATTTTATTTACAATTGGATACCAGCATTTGTATACTTTTGACATAAAATTTAATTATATGTGTCACCATAATTATAGTAATGTTTTACTATTATTGTGATTTGTTACATTCACCATTGTTTTACGAATGTTATGCTTGTATTTCATAAGTATTGTCTTCATAATTCATAATAGTTGATTCCATGTTTCACCTATTTTGCTGATATTAATTGTGATTTTCATAGGAAAAAAAACTATCTTGTCATATTTCATTATAATTAGCTATATGTTATATCGCTAATATCTTATGTTTAATTTTTTTTTATATTTATATTTTACCATAGTTGTTTTTATGTTTTACCATAATTATCTTCAAATTTTACCATATCTACTGTTATATTTTATCTATGTTAGTTACAAATATTCTATAAAAAATAATTACTAATTCGTGATAGAACATAATTGTCTTTATATTTTTATTTTTATTAATTTACTTATGTTTTACTATAAAAATATTTCCAAAAATATATTAATATAAATTTCCATTTAGAGGCAAAAATGTCGCTACAACTATAATATATATTTGTGTGTCTGGAGAGAGAATTATGCTAAATGACATTTCAATTAAATAAAAAAAAATGATGATATCATGATGTTATCGGCAAACTATACCTCGCACCTAGGGTTGTAAACGAGCCGAGCCGAGCCGAATACCCCTAGGCTTGGGTTCGGCTCGTTTAACTAAACGAGTCTAAAATGTTATTTGGGCTCGGCTCGTTTAACTAAATGAACGAGCCGAACCAAGCCGAGCTCATGAGCCAAAGACAAAAAATGAACCGAGCCTCATTTTGAGGTTCGTTTAATTAAACGAACGAGACAAACCGAGCTTTTAACAAGCCGAGCCGAGTCGAATACCTAACTGGTTCAGCTCATTTACAGCCCTGCTCGCACCTGGTGCTAGTGTTCATGTGATAGAATTTGCACTTTTCCCTAGGCTCGAATGCTCTAAATATCAATGGGTTAAGCGTGTGTATTAGTCATTACCCAAAGTAGTTTTTAAGCTAATTTTCATCTCATTAAAATTAGATTTTAAAAAAAAATCTATTTGATATGTAATTTTTTACAATCTTATAATATAATTTTTAAACATTTAGTTCAAGTAATATATAGTTTATAAGTTTTTCGGTTAGTTTTGCTGGACATGTAATAAGATTTTCTTTAAAGCAAAAAGGATTTGATGGATTAGATCGACAATAATTTATTTATTTATTTTTGGTTAAAAAGGGTTCAAATTGATGGATAATACTATTATCCAATTCTGGATGCATTTATATATATTAAATGTTGACAAATAAACCCCTTGGACATGCCGCGTACAAGGAATCATTGCATAAAGTCTAATAGTAAAAGATGGATATTTATTTGATAGGCGAGCGATCCCATTTTTTTGCAGAAAGGTTTTCCTCCCTAAACATGTGAAGGCAGCAAGCAGCCAAGCATTGCACAGCCCCCCCCCCCCCGACCCAAAAAAGAAAAAGCTAATCTGTTGTAACGAGATAAAGGCAAGAATGAGCCCCTTGGCAGAGAAGACGAGCAACGGGCCTCTGCTGCATCACAAATTCACAACCCTCGATGCTCTGAGGCCGCCGTCTCCGTATTTTACGTGGGACGGAATAACGTTGGCGGACCATACATGATACAACCATGTAAGAGGACGTATATCGGAAGCCCATATTACTGGATCCTGCGTCCTGATTATTTTTCTTGGTATATAATTATTATTACCATAATAACACGCGGCAGGGTACGCGGACAGAAGAAGTGCGTAGAGAGAGATGTAGCCATATTATAAGGGTTTTGTTTTTTGAAGTTAAAGAATTTTACTCCGTACAAAAAAAAGTTGGCAATTATACTCTTTTATGATTGATAATTTTTACCATTTTCCTATCCTTAGCATAGGCAATGGTTGTCGTTCCTCCTCCTAATCCACCAGTAAGTTTAACCATTCTCACCTCCATCATCAATAACTTTTGTCCTTTTTACCTTCTACTACGGATAAATTTTATCGTTCTATTTCTATAATATAGAATAATAGTATTTTTATTATTTATCTTTCAACTAAATATTCAATTTTTATTCTTATCTAATTTAAATTATTTATAGATAACGATATCTAATAATCCATATTCTATTTCTATTGATATCTAGATCTATTAATTAAAAATAACATATATCTAATATAAATATATGTATAATATATAAATTATATATAGATATAAAAATTCTATCAAGATTGTATCTTTCGTCTTATTCCTTCTTAAATAAGCGACAATTTTTTCCATTCTCAATAAATATTTTACTGCGAATATTTTCGAGTGAAAATTATTGTACACAATTATATACATTAACTATTTCTCTATAAAAAAAATTATCTGAATATGTGGTTATGGTCGAAGTATAGTGCAAAAATGAGTATGTCAGAAATATAGGGTGCGGTGTAGGTATGTGGATGATTATTTCAATTTTTATCGTCCGAATGCTTATATATAAACGAATAACTTTATCGTTTTTAATCTTCATGGTAGAAAGCCTTTGTTTAATCTTCAGATAAAATTTTATAATTTTTTTTAAACACTCAAAATGAATAATGAATTTGGAATTTTTTCAAATTATGATGAGTTTGGAACTCCAACAAACTACGATAAATTCGAAACTCTGATGAACTACGAAGATGGGGTCACAATCCTATCGTACTACGATAATAGATTTACAATACCAACAAACTATGGATATACAAAAGATATACAAATGGATTCTTCCAATATTAGTTACAACTTAGATGAAGTGGTAAAATTTATTTTTTTAGTATTATAAATTGTGTCGATGAATTTGGTTTGATAAAAGTAATACTTCTTTTTATTATATTATTATGGTAAACTCTATTTTTCAAGATAGTGAAAATACATATTTTACGACTCAAAATTATCAAAAAAAATTTATAACAGAACAAATACTTTATGATCGTGAAGAATTTATAATATGGGTTAAAAAAATGCGTAGAACTCATAAAAAGATTTTGATGACCAAATGTTCTAGAAAAGAAAATGGTATAGGGACAGATAGAGTCTCGATAAGATGTGAAAGAAGTGGAACGTACGTCCGTACTAGACCTACAGATACCGAATGTGCACGTAATACATGTTCTTAGAAGAATGATTGTCCTTTTTTTATTATTGGTGTTGAAAATAATAATGGTAGATGGGAAGTGGCAGTTAGAAATAGGACACACAATCACAAATTGACAAATTATGACCAAGGGCATGCTGTTCTTGGTAAGTTGACAAAAAAATATTATTTAATTTATTGATGAACTTATCACAGCCAACGTAAAGCCACAACAAATCATATCGTTTCTTCAAAAATAATTTGAAGGGAATGTAAGTATAAGAAGACATATTTAAAATGCCTGACAAAAGCTTAGGTCTGAAAAAATGGACGATCAAACAATGTTATAACATGTTATAATTATGTTGGTTGAGAATCATTATTTTCAGTAGTATCAAAGTGAGCCAAAATTAAATGTAATAAGCGAACATCTATTTGCACATTCTGTATCTGTTAATATTTTACATGCATTTCCGTTTATTTTATAAATGAATTGCACATATAAGATGAATATATATGGAATGCCTTTATTTGAAATTGTTGGACTAACACCAACATAATTGAATTTCAACGTTGCATGTGCATGCATGTCATCTGAGAAGGAGAAAAATTATTTGTAGGTACTTGAGAGATTGAAAACCTTAATAGATCCATCTATGTTTCCAACCATCATTATTCCTGACCGAAAACTTACTCTTATTTCAGCTATGGAACATATTTTCCCACTTTAAAATATTTGCTATGTAGGTTTCATGTTAATAAGAATGTGGAGGAAAGGAGCAAAAAAATCTCTGGACATTTATTGTTAGCATGTAGTTTTATGTCATGATAAAAAAATGTGATAGATTCCACGGATGAACAAACATACAAGGAACGACTGTTGTTGTTGGAGGAAGTTTATAGAAACATACCAAGCCTAATTTTGTATCTAAAGACGAATTGGCTACAACCATATAAACACAAAATCGATTATGCATTCTTTGGTGACATGTTTTATATCCATCAAATTACAACAAATAGGTATCATTTATATTTTATCTCCTGTTATAGTTTCTCTTACTTCTTTTCTGGTGATAAAGTAATATACTGATTTTTTTATCAATAGGATTGAAGGTACTCATGGATCTTTGAAGAGATTTCTAGAGACATCACAAGACAACTTTAATACAGTGTTCAAACAAATGCACGTGTTCTTGAAATTGCAACATAATGAGATAAAAGCGTTGCTAGAGAGGCCTCGATGTAATACTCCTCATTTTGCTACAAGTGCCCTTTATGCTAATTTGAGAGGTCATGTTGCTTTATATGTAATAGAGTTGGTCAACAAAGAATGTCAAAGACTTGATTATGTGGGTACCGATAATGATTTATAAGGATGTTACATGCAGCGTACGCACATGATGCCATATACGCATGAGATTAACACATATATTCATAACTACATGTTAATCCCCCTGTTAGTTATTCATCCCTTTTGGAAGAAAACTCGACATAAATGGGCCAAGTAATCCACCGGCACTCTAAGAACCAATAGAGGTTGCATATCATTTACTCCATATTTCCATAGAAGTTATTATGAGCTAGCCACTAGTAATACAGAATCGGTTGGCTAGAGAGATATTTAATATTACAATCCCCCAGATTACACCTCTCTATAAGCCATCGGTACGACAACATAGGGGTTGCCTAAGGTACTTCACCAGAGGAACAATCTAGTGGGGAGTACACGGAATAATAATTTTCTAGTCGTTTGATATCAACACAATATCACGGTCATGGTCGGGATCGAGGACAACAATTGGTATTTATGTCATGAGGCCAATTAAATTTTCTATAAGTGACTCAGATGAATCAACATATAGTTCCTTATATTAATACTTGGTTTAATGTGTTAGGAGATGGAAACTATAGTTTCAGAGTATTGGCTTCTATTATATTAGGAGATAAGGAATAGTGGGTACATATTTGTACTGACTTATATCATAAGATATTAGTGAGACGACAATTGTACGATAATGAGTTTGTATATGACACCGTTGATCAAGTTTTGAATACTATTACCCATTGGAAAGGGCCAGCTCCGATGGCACACTAGATGGAAATGCCGGATATTAGTCATAACATTGCAACCTATTATTGTGTGTTGTTTGCATATTACTTGCTGAATGCTTGTAGTTTATTCCTACCTTTAGTGGTACAACATGGAATTTAAGGTCCTGAAAATAAAGTGACGTTATGTTTTTTTTTACAAGACATGAGTCACTACATATTTGTGAGCACTGAATTTTACGAATTTTTTTTCATTTCAATATTATATCAATGGCAGTTCTTATATTTTTTTTTGTATTTGATAGGTATATCTTTTGAAAAAATTTCCACTCCCACCACTATATGTAAATTAGAATAGATACCGTAATAGAAGCATTTCAACATGGAATAGACTGTATTCTTTAAGATTCCATCAATGACGCTCATGAGTACATGATGACACATAAGAGCCACATCCTCTATCTTCAGACTTAACTTTAATTTAAAATTGTTGTAATTTTTTCTTAGTTTATTTGTATTTACATCCATTGAAACATATACATGATGAATTTTTGGAGCTTTGTGTTTATTTTCTTGTTAGCTTTCTATGATAGCTTAAGTATCCGACCTATGGTAATCAAATATATATTTGTACATTGTTCATCTTAAGTATCTCCATGTTCAATGTGGATTAAATAATACTTTCTTAATCATGATATAAAATAAAAATGACATCTAGCATTAATTGTAACAAATATATTTTAATCAGAGTACATAACCATACAGTAATACATAAGGGTCATTGCAAAGACCCACACCCAGGTAGAGTAACTCCTAAATCATGCACAAGAGTTCCAATACATGTAACTAGCTGCTGATAATTTAGAGCTGGCTCTCCCCTCCAATACAATTGAAGGATAGTTTTACATGCTTTGTTCAGATATCTTTTGATTGGAATTTGATGATCATCATTCGGATGTTTAGCTAAATACTCTTCTGTCGTTGTCAATACATACATATAAGTTCTAGGAACATACCAATCAATATAGTCATAAGCCACGTCCCATGGGTATTGAGCCGATGGTCTGAAAACATCCACGCCCAATATGTGTTCATACCTCAAGAACCATTGGTTAAACATGTATGCATAATAAACTTTGTACTTCTTAAGGAAAGGATCTATGTACGTATTCGTAGTGGGCTTGATAGGCTCCTCAGAGATCACTTGTGTATATCCGAATTAGCGTGTCACTCTATCTGGCATATACGGTTCCACTTTCTCCAAACAGTATAAAAAACTGTGATATAATGCCATAGGATAATCTATATAAGGATTAACTACTCTATATGGATCCCAAATGACCTTTCACAAAAAAAATTAAACTAAGTACGGGTATCGCTAACATAATATAGTAATAATATACTAATTTAATCTTACCTTTGATGCAGACAAAAGATCAATACTTACTCGAAAGTACTCGAGTGTCACCAATTTATTGTCAAATTTATGTCCACAAACCCACCTTATACTACAAGGATGATCTTGATCATACCTATATCATTGCACTCCAAACCCTGAAAAGTATTCATATATCCAGGTCTGTTATAATATTTGGTTGTTAGAATTATAACTAATGTATCCAAGTATGTAAGATATATATATATATATATATATATATATATATAAATAATAATTATAAAAGTACCTATAATAGAGTGACACATCCTGACATTTGAGCAGCGTCAACTCTAAGAGCCATACCAAGTTGTCGATATAGAAAATTAAGTGTCGCTAGACCCCATGCATAACATTTGACCCGACTAAGATCTTAAAGTAAAATGATATAATAAAGATTAACTTTTGCAACAGACTTATCAACAAAAAATAATAGGCCGATCAACCATAATATATATCCGATCACTTTTTCCTCATCCCCTAACCGTTATGATTCACATACTTATTGTAGCCATTTAAATGGAAGCCCACCCTTTCTAGTAACTTCATTCACTTGCATTTACTCCATCCCAAACAAGGCACCCATTGCACCACTTAATTGCCCATGCTTGTTGGTTGTCATCTCCAAATGTAACGGATGACCATCAACTTGTAGCCCTAATATACAATGTACGTCTAAAAGGGTGATTGTTATCTCAACACATTGTTGTCTGGTTGTCATCTCTCAATAAATGCTTAAATAAGTGGCACATTGGCATGCTCAAATGTGTAAGGTGGAAGGTGTGATAATCCTATTTGTCGTATCAGAGTGAACATCCTTTCATTGATGCTTCCAAAAAAAGTTTTGAAAACCTCCTGCCTCGTGTGGATATTGGGACAACCACGATCCTGAAAAATAAGAGAAACAAATATAATGAATATATATGATTGGTTACATATAAAATAAGAAATAATAAATAATAAATATGATAAACTTGTCATTCCTAACCATAAATCTAAAGTCACGTGACCGCCAAAGCTTGGAATCAAATTAGGGATCATTGGACCTTTCGGACATGGCCCAATCAAGTACCATTCGTCCTTCAGTTTTATACTTTGTTCATCTTTACTGGCATCACCAGCATCCCTATCATCGTCCTCATCTGTATCGTCATTGTCATCATCCTCATCACCATCATCATCAAGATACACATAAGTTGATGACGATGGTTGATCAGTAATGTAGGAAAATGATATTGGCAAATCCAATGATGATCTAGAGCCACCAACAGCAGGTGGGTGAACTGAGGATGATGGTACCCCCATATCAAGCTGTGTCAGTGAGGTAAGAAAATCTACATATTCAGTAGATAATAAAAAATCTCCAGACCCGAAACCTCCGACATATGAACCTCCAAACCCAATGCCCTCGAACCTACGTACCCTCCAAACCACAAACCTCCGAACCCCAAAATGCCAACATTGGCCATAAATGATGGACGACCTGCAAAGTATGTAAATACTGGAAAGGTAGGAGCCTGATGAATTGACCTTGGTTGTTCAGAAATTTTTGCATATTCTTGCTGTTCTGACGCTTCTTTTGGTTCTTGTTCACCATATTTTTTACTACATCGTAATCCTCTAGAAAAACTTTTCCCTAAATTTCTTAGACAAGACAGCTGGGCAAGTTGTTCAGTAGCAGTTTTGTTACGTCGTGAAGAAGCAGTACTAGGACGACCTTTGGTTCTATCTACTACTCTGTCTTGTCTGTAACTCATCTGAATTTTAATAATAAAACTAAGTCAATTAAAATTAGGTATATGCATTGAAGGTTATAATTCATCATATAAACAAAACCTTAATACACAGGTGACGTTAAATATTATAATATCAACCTATATTATGATAGCGAAAGAGATATATATACACAACCTTATAACTAAAATATAATCTCTTAAACTAATCCTCTACTTTATTAATTAAATACATCAATAATTTTTTTATTAATTACTAGTAGTAGTTTAGTATAATATAACAACTAAATTATACTTATTTATGATATCTTATAAAACCAGTCTCCCGATATATTATTTCGATAATCTAACCAAATTTATCCAAAGATATTCAATAAAAATTAGCAAACTAAATAAATCTAATACAAATATAAACATATTTAATCTATTATAAACATATTTAATAAAAATATAAACTAATCTAATATATTATCCTATCAATATAATTAAAAACATTCACCAATAACCTCCACCACATAACAATATTTCACATATTTAATAAAAATATAAACAAATCTAACAAATATCAAATCATATATAAATAATGCAATAATGTAAATAACAGCGTATAACAAATCTAAAAATATAATGAACAAATTTAACTAAATTAACCATAATTAAAAAATATAATACACCTTCTAAGGACAACCAAAAACCCAAAAATACAAACAAAATTTGCCAAACCCATATGTAATTAAAATAACAAAGCATAATTTATAGAGTATAATAGATCTAAAAATATAATAAATAAATGTAATCAAATTAACCATAATTAATACAAATATAATTAACAAACCAAAATTAATAAACATCATTACAAACATAATTAATATAAATATAATTAACAAATTGTACATTACCTGATTAATTCAACCGAAACCATCCCTTTTTCCTACGGCAAAATTACTGATCTTTCCCCCAACCTAGTCGGCTGACTATGTCGATCCCTTTTGCCATGAATTCTAGATAGAACAGCTGGAAAAAAAATACTTAACCCCACCCCATCGACAAGAACTGTCGTTGAGCCCTTCCACCAATCGATCAATATGGCCAAATATTGCCCCATAACATCGACATATTTTGCCAATTACCTTTTTTTTTCTATCTAATCTAGCCGTAGCTGAAATTCTATAAGCTAGATCTACAACTGGAAAAAAAAATTAACCCCACCCATGGGCAAAAATTGTCGTTGAGCCCTCCCCCTCGAATGACAGAAAGTTGCCGATCCCCTCCCTTTTTTTTCCTATCTAATCTGACCGTAGCTGAAGAAAAATATAAAAAAAAATCCATTAGGCTACTAGATCTACATGAGGAAAAAAAAATTTAACCCCACCGCACCGATAAGAACTGCAGTTGAGCCCTCCCTCCCCCCATTGGCAAACATGACCGAATCTTGCCCCATAACATCAGTAAATTTTGCCCATCTCATTCCTTTTTTTTCCTATCTAATACGATCGTAGTTGGAAAAAAAATCCACAAGCTAGATCTACAACTAAAAAAAAGAAGAAGAAGTTGACCTCACTCCACCGGTAAGAGCTGCCATTAAACCCTCCCCCATTGGAAAATATGGCCGAATCTTTTCCCACAACATCAGCAAATTTTGTCAATCCCCTTCCTCCTTGAATGGTAGAAGTTGCCAATTTCCTTCATTTTTTTCCTTTTTTTAATCTAATCTAGCCTTAGCTAAAAAAATTAAAAACAATTAAACCCCACCCTAGTGGCAAGATTTGTCATTGAAGCTTCCCC
Source organism: Tamarix chinensis (assembly GCA_030549775.1). Lineage (NCBI taxonomy): Eukaryota > Viridiplantae > Streptophyta > Magnoliopsida > Caryophyllales > Tamaricaceae > Tamarix > Tamarix chinensis. Next base: position 7,777,536 of record CM060179.1, on the reverse strand, counting down.
ATCAGTATATTCTACAACAACAAAAATACCTAAAAAAATTCGTAAACACAAAAAAATTATTTACTTACTTTGGTCTGAGGGAGGTGAGAGGTGATAGAAGAATGAGAGAATTTAGCTAGAAAGTGAGAGAAGTGAAAAAAATAAAAGGAGAAAAAATGAGTCAGGAAAAAAGAGGATAGAATTAAAAAATATTTATTTATTTTTTAAGGAGTTTAAATATATTTTTTTATATAACATCTATGTATTAGAAACTTTGCTATCACCACCACGATACCAACTTCTTTAAAAGGCATGATAATTTAGACTACCTTTATAATTAAATTATTTATAATATTATTATAATTATTTAATAGCATATGAGTCCCAGATACACGTAAGACTCATCATATGGGAATGCACAACACCCAAGAAACGGGTGGTCAGTATACTACGTACTGGGTAAGATAACCATATGGGTAAGACCAGCAAGAAGCACGCAAATAAGGTCATGCAAGAAGATAAACACATAAGGCGTAGAAGGAAATAATTTAGATTTACAAGATCAAGCTGAACTTATACTAATAATGTATCTTACACTTCTTTTATATTAATTCCATAAGAGTACAGGAACCCCACTATTATAGCCGGTGGACTTGAAACACTCCACAGGACAGAACACACTTAACCACTATTATAGCCAGTGGACCGGAATCACTCGGCAGGGCAATATGCACCTGACCGCTATTATTACCGGTGGACCGAAAAAATACATATATAAATTCACTGGCCCTGACTCACATGGTGTTCTACTATAAAATAATTAGTATATTTCCATACCTTATACTTCTGATTCACACATTCCTTATATTAATTCGGTGTGAGTACAAGAACCGCACTATTATAGCCAATGGACCAAAAACACTCCACAAGGCAGAATGCACCTGACCAATATTATTGCCGGTGGACTGAAAAATATATATCCTCACTGGCCCTGACTCACGTCACGAGGTTTTCCAATGTAAGAAATAGTATATTTCCACGACTTATTACCATGAAAATTTTGGTTTATCGAGCCTGAAATTCCCCACTATAAACTATTATAGTCGGTGGACCGAAAATACTTAACAGGACAAAACGCTTCTGACCACTATTATAGCCGGTGGGCTGAAAAATCACTCAACAGGGCAAAACGCACCTGACCACTATTATTGCCGGTGGATCGAAAAATCTATAACCTCACTGGACTTAGGCTCGATGATATTTCACATTAAGTACTTAGTGTTTTATTGTATCTTATTCCACACACAACCCCAACTAGACATGCACGACCTGCTCGACTTTCTAAACTCCTATCCCATATCTTAGGACTTCTACTTCCTCTAGTACATCCCAAAAATCATTTCCCACTCTTTCCTCATTACCATGAATACTCAACTCCAAGGCCCACTTTCCATATCTTTGAATCAACTTAATATAACTCTCTAGGGTTTTCTTCTGGGAAAACCCTAATTTGGCCTATATGGCCCAACTTGCCTCTATCCCATACAACTCATATTCCTCCAATTTATCACCTCACTTGATTCGTCCCTAAGCACCATATTTTACTTCGCATATAATACATGTGGCCACGAAACCCTAGTTGGTCATCCCAAAACTCTAACACCTCTCTTTCCCCATATGATGCTATTCATTCATCACTCTTACTTACCATCACCTCTTCCACATGACACATATCCAATACTACCTATGATCCCAATACTTCCTTCCATCTTTTTCCACTCACCATGAACCCAAAACTCTTCTTTATTACCAAAACCATCACTTCCCTCAATCCACACTTTACATTACAACCTCACTATCCAACTACCACACATGATCACCAAAAAACCCTAGTTAGCTACCCGAAAACCGTAACACCCCAAAATTCACTAATTTTTTTTTTTAAAACGGAAGCAATTAAGATAGAAACACTTAAAATCTGTGAATTCTGGGAATGTTACCGCCACACTTAGTACCAGACCGGTTCTCTCCAACCGTTCCAGTACCAAGTGCTAAGGCTAAAGAAAAGGTTTACGTTAAATTCAAATTAACAATTCATAAAAGGATTCGAAAGATCATACAACAAAATCAGAGTACGAGAAATTAAGAGTTAATTACAATACCCTTGAAGTTTCAAATAACACTTGTAACTTCTAAATAGAAATAAATTTAAACAAGATAAAACCCGATGGGTCAAATTCCGGATTGCCTACTCACTCAAGTCAGGCCTGCCACCCCAAAATAGTCTCTGATCTTAAACCTGCACAAGAGGTCTGCTCCCCACCATCGGTGGATCATCACAGGACCCATCAACCAAGGTAGTATCAGTACGGGTCCAGTACCGAGTAACGTGACTTGATCACTAAGGCCAACACGTAAACACATAAGCCATGCAGAAAAATAGAAGAACACAATCATAAATGCATAAGATCAACCAGGTAAAAGTACAAAGGCCCAATTGTAGTCCAAATTAATCGTTTCATTAATCTCTTATCAGAGTTCAATTCACACCATGCCTTTTTCAATCCATGCGAGCATAGGAACACCCCACTATTATAACCGGTGGGCCGGTCACAATAGAGCATCAAGCCCTAACCACTATTATTACCGGTGGATCGGTCACAATAGAGCATCATGCCCTAACCACTATTATTACCGGTGGATCGGTCACATATAGGGTAGAAACCCTAACCACTATTCCTAACCGGTGGATCGGTTTGGTTCCTCCTCGCATGGTGTTCCACTGTAAGTAATTAGTGTCTTTTATTTTCCTTAGCAAACTCTGGTTTATTTTCATTGAGATCGGGATCCCCCACTATTATAACCGGTGGGCCGGTCACAATAGGACATCATGTCCTAACCACTATTATTACCGGTGGATCGGTCACAATAGGGTAAAACCCTAACCACTATTTTAACCGGTGGATCGGTCGCACATAGGGTAACACCCTAACCACTATTACTAACCGGTGGATCGACTGGTCCCGTCTCAATATCTTCCACTTTAAGTAATTAATGTCTTAAGTATTTTATTCAAAGGCTTTCACCATGGACATGCACGAATCATAAATCATAAATTCCATATTCATCATCATACTTTATTCACCAAGCACACATGTGCTACCACCAAACCCTAGACATGCATGAATCGCTCCCTTTTCACTTATCCTCCAATTCTACTTCACATCTCACTCTAGGGTTTTATTCCGAAACCCTAATTTAGGCCTTAACATCTCCTCTTACTCCACCTCACATCACCCAAATTATTTTAACCCTCCACATATCACAAATCATCGATTTCATTCTCATAATTAAACCTTAATCACCAAAAACACATGATACAACAAAAACCTTAAGTAGCCACACCAAACCCTAATCAACCACCACAAACCATAATTAACCACTCCAAACCTCATTTAACCATAACAACCATAATTAGCCATTCCAAAGCTTACTTACCCACGACAATTCACAATTTTCCACTCCAAACCCTAGCTTCGTCTCCTACGTACCCAAATAATGTTCCACGTATTATTTTCCATCCAAAGTGTCTAACTACCCAAACAACGCTTACATTACCTTCTTTACATCCCAAATTAACTTTCCATACGTAAATTTAATACCCATGCAGATATTAATCTCCCCATGCAAACCTTCGAACCTTTTTCATGCAAACCCTAAAATTCCACGTGAAACCCTAAATTCAACCATGCAAACCCTAATACCACCATTCAATCATCAATGCCACCATGTAAACCCTAATACCACCATAAAACTATAAATACCACCATACAAACCATAATTCCGTCATACAAAACCCTAAATTCAAACATATAAGACCCAAAGATTTGTCCATACCAACCCTAAATTCAAACCATAAAGATTCTTCCATGCCAAACCATAAATTCAAACCATAAAGATTCATCCATACCAACCTTACATTCGTATCATACAAAACCCAAAGATTTGTCCTCATAATACAATTGATTAGATTCTCCCCTTTCATAACCATAAATTAGATTCCCCCATATAATATCATAAATTACATTTTCCCAAATAACATCATGAATTAGATTCTCCCAAACAAATTATAAATTAACTCTCCCAACAAATCATAACTTAAATTCTCCCATATAATATTATAAATTACATTCTCCCAAATAACATCATGAATTAGATTCTCCCAAACAAATTATAAATTAACTCTCCCAATCAAATCATAACTTAAATTCTCCCATATAATATTATAAATTACATTCTCCCAAATAACATCATAAACTAAATTCTCCCAAACAAATTATAAATTAACTCTCCCAATCAAATCATAACTTAAATTCTCCCATATAATATTATAAATTACATTCTCCCAAATAACATCATAAACTAAATTCTCCCAAACAAATTATAAATTAACTCTCCCAATCAAATCATAACTTAAATTCTCCCATATAATATTATAAATTACATTCTCCCAAATAACATCCTAAATTAGATTCTCCCAAACAAACCATACATTCTACTCTTCCACACATAAAATCATACATTAGATTATTCCTTATAAAACCACAAAATTAGGTCAACTCACTTCCCTTAGTCAACTTCTTTCCCCATCCTCTTTTTTTTTTCATCCTTCCTCTCACACAAACCACATCAACTCCCTCACATACACAACACATATCATCATACATAATTAATACACATACCATGCACAACATACTTCAACTCCAAGTCATACCACATATAAAATATTTAATTATAATAAACACTAGATACATAACATGCGAAACACATAATACACATAAGCACATAAAAGGCCTTAGCACTCCTTACCTAAAATGTCACCGGTCTTGGAGCACGCTCCTACGCCTCCTTAGGGTTTTGACTGATTTTACCTATTTTGAGAGAAAAGCTAAAATTAGACTATCTCCTATCAAAATAATATTAAAAACTAACGTAATATAAGACTAGGCTTTTGGATAAACTAATAATAACAAAAGTACAAAAATAATATCAATATTAATATTAATAAGGTTAATAAAAATAGTAGAAATAATAATAAAAAGGCATTACTCAAAAATAAAGTGAAATAAGGGATTCGGACCCTTTACCAAAATAATACTAAAAAGATTATTTGTAAATTAAATAACCCAATTCAGAAATAATAATAATAATAATAATAATAATAATAATAATAATAATAATAATGATGATGATGATGATGATGATGATGATAATGATAATGATTATGATAATAATAATGATAATAATAGTAATATTATTAACAACACTAATGTTAAAATATTTATATTAATAATAATAAATAATAATAATGGAAATTCGAAATAGAAAATAATAATAATTATTATTATTATACTTATAACATTTTAATATTAATAATCGTAAATATAGAAATAATAAGAAGAAAAATAATAAAATCGAATTAAAATATATTAGGCTTCAGCCCTCAACATGAATTATAATAAAAATATTAATACTAATAATAATAATAATAATGCATATTAAATATAAATATTAAGAATAATAATAATAGTATTTATATGTAAATAATTGAAATAAAATAATTTAAGGGTTATAAAAATAGGGAAAATAGCTGAGAGGGTCTAGGGTTCAACCAAATGTTGGTGGGGATAGGCGGCACCGGCGGTAGCGCACGGCGGCGGCGGCGGTGGCCGGAAAAAGGAAAGAAAGAGGGGAAAGATGCATGCTGGGAATAAGATAGGGAGAATGGTGGTGGAAGTTGGGCTGTTTAAGAATGCCCAGAGGGAGAGGGACAGAATGAAGGTGGCGGCACAACCAAAGGTGGCGGCGCACGGCGGCGGCGGTGGTGGCCGAATGGAGGAGAAGAAGGAAGAGAGAGGAGGAGAGGGAGAAAAAGGAAACTAAAGGTAGGGGAAGGTAGGGTAGGGTCTGCAGAACATTTTTGGAGGTGAAAGAAGCGGCCTTAGCGGCGGAGGAGGTGGCTAAGGGCGGCGCGAAGGGTGGCGGGGCAGAAAACAGGGTTGATCGGTAAGAGAACTTTGCATAGCTGGTACGGCTTGTGCAGCAAGAATCGAAGGGCGAGACAGATTTGGTTAGATAGAGGGCGGTGCAATGATGACACGGGTGGCCAGAAAGGGCGGCGAAGTTGGCCGGAGACGGAGGACGGGGCGTCTAAAGGAGAGGCGGTGGCAAGGTCGGATTTCTGGGTTAGGAACCAAAACTCTCAAACCAGGGCTATTACGGGGGTATTTATAGGGAAAGTAAGATAGTGTAGGGTTATTTAGGCCGACTAGTAGATAGGGAAGGTAGGGTTCAGGTCGCCGGAGGAGACGTTTGGCCGGCGGCAGCAAATCGGGCCTGGGTGTGCGCAGGAGAGAGAGAGGGAGGATAGCGCGAGAAAGCTGAGATTTGGTTGGGTTGATGAGGCTACCGAAACAGGGGGAAGAGAAAAGAAAGAATATGTAGGTCAAAGGGGCAATATCGGCGCCGAAAATCTCGGCTGGGCAGCGGCGGCGACGTTGCAAGTGCTCGACGTCGAACGGGGCTGGGGAAGAAGAAGAAGATGGGGGAAAAGCCGGGCGGTTCGGGAAAAAGAGAAGAAAAGAAAGGGAGGCAGACCGGGCGGTCGAGCGCGAGGGAGGGTGAGTTAAATGAAACACGGCGTTTAGGGCGTAAAAATGATAAAACGCAGCGCTGAGAAGCAAGGCAGAAAGCAGCCGCTGCGCGGCGCGGGCTTGGCTGCGCCGAAGGAAGGAGGGCGGGAAAAAAAACTGGGCCGCGGGAGAGGCAGGCCCAAACGGGAAGGAGAGGAAAAAGAAAAAGAAAGAAGAAGAAAGAAAGAAAAGGGAAAAGGAAAAGGGAAAAGGGAAAAATAATTAGTTTTGGTATTTAAGTTAATTAAAATATTTAGGATATTAAAAAAATAATAATAATATTTGAATAAAATAATATTTAAATCCTATTTTAATCTAAATTAGGATTTTTAAAAGATTTTCCATAAATTCCTTTTTGATTAGCAAAATACCCCAATTTTCTCCAATTAAATTATTTATAAAATTATTATTAATTTAAAACTATTTTCTCATTCTTATTTTAAATAAAATAATTTATTTAATTAATTTTCAAAATAAAATGCTTAATTAACTAAAATACCCAAATTCTCTTCTAATAAAAATACTTATAAATTTCTTCTTGATTTGCCCTAATTAATTCAATTTAAAAATAATTTATTTAAATAATTCTTATAATAAATATCCTTTAAATGTAGTTTATAAAATTTGAAATTTTCGGGGCATTTCAAAAACCCTAGTACTTCTCCTTTCTTTTATGTCACTCACTCAACACCCAAATACATTCTTCTCACTTGAATCACTTTTCCTCCATATGAAACCCCTTCCATCTTTTATCTTCATTCTAACCATTTCCATTAATGTTTTCTCCCTTACACATTTCTCTCACTTAAAGTTTCCTCCCAAAACCCTAGTCAACTATCCCATGCATCCTTACATCAACCCACGTACTATTTTTCACATATGGATTCCAATCACCCTAATAATTCTTCCCTTACCTTATTCGATCCTCAAATCAACTTTTCCCACGTAAAAGTTACCCCCACGCAAAGGCTAACCATCTCATGCAAACCCTAGACTTTCCATGTATGTTTTGATCCATTCCCTTAATTTCATTCCCATTATTCCTCCTTTTCTCCACCTATAGGTCATAAGATAATTAGGCAATCATTACCATTCTTTAGTCAACTCACTTTCCTCATTATTTTCCATTTCTCTCACAACCACGTCATACTACTTAGGACCTCCTATCATGTATGTCATAAGGGGCAGTACTACATAGGCACAATTCAAGTACAAGAAATAACATCACATTACGCATATCATAAACACATGCAAATTACCTTAGCTCCATGCTTATCAAGCTACGCTACAAGAACATGATAACATAAAATATAAATCCCACACATCAAACCAACACACATAGCACACTCTTACACATAAAAAAAACCTTAACGATATCCTTACCTAATATGACACCGGGCTTGGAACACGCTCCTACGCCTCCTTAGGGTTTTGACTTGATTCACCTATAAGAGGAAAATACTAAGGGTTAACCTCCCTCTTACCAAAATTACCATCATTTCCTACCTTACCCTTATCATGGCCTACTATTAGGATTAATAATAATAATAATAATAATAGTTGTTTTATAAATAAAAGTAGGGTTATTATTTTCAAAGTAGCTAACCATGTCATTACTAGTCAAAATAGGTCTTAGGAGGTACATTGGTTCATGTGAAAGTATTAATAACAATATTTATATTATTAAAGATAAAAGCTTTAATATTAATAATAATAATAATAATAATAATAGTTGTAGTGATAATACTAATAACAACCCAAATCTTAGTAATAATAATAGTGATATTAGTAATACTAAAGAAGTAATAATAATGATACTAATAATAATAATAATTCTAGTAATAATAATCTTGCTAGTAGTGATAGTAATGTTAGTGACATAGGTAATATTAACAATAAGTAATACTACTACTACTACTACTACTACTAATAATAATAGAGATATTAATAACAGTTCTAATTTTAAGAATAATACTAACAAGAGTCCTAATAATCATAATAATAGTAACCTTGGTGATAATATAGCCAAGTATAATAATAGTGATGGTACTAATAATAATAATAATAATGATGATGATGATAGTAATATTAATAATAAAAATGTTAAGAATAATACTAATAATAATAATAATCAAAATGGTAATAGTAATATAATGATTCAAATATTTACAATAATAATAAAAGTGATAATATGCCAAAGTTAGCATTAATAATAATAGTGATAATAATAATAATAATAATGATGATGATGATGATGATGATGATGATGATGATGATGATGATGATGATGATAAAAATAATGATAATCATGATAATAATAAAGTTATCGACCATTAATAATAATAATATTAGTTAGAAATATTCCAAATTTAGGTTAAATAATAATAATAATGATAAAGGTAATAATAATGATAAAGGTAATAATAATGATAACATAATAATAATAATAATAATAATAATAATAATAATAATAATGATGATGATGATGATGATGATGATGATGATCATAATATTAAGAATAATAATATTAATACTAATAAAAAGTGTTAACACTTGCATAAAAAGTGTTTAGGTGTTGAGGAGGTTAGGGTACTACCTAGGGACAGTGGCGACACCGACGGCGGCGCATGGCGGCGACGGCGGAGGGAGAAGAGAGGTGGAGAGATGGTTGTCTAGGCTAGGGGAGAGGGAATGAGGGGGTTATTGAGGTGGTGGTGGGTGCCTCAGGTGGAGAGGGTTGGAATAGAGGTGATGGTGCAGCCAAAGGGGGTGGTGCACAGTGGTGGGTGTGGTGGCCGAAGGTGGTGGAGGGAGGAGAAGGGAGAAGGAGAGGAAGGCAATGGAAAAGGGAGGTAGGGGGAGGTAAAGGAAGTTCTCCTAGTTGTTATAGAGGGTAGAGGGATGGTGGTTGTGGTGGAAACGATGGTGGACGGTTGTGCGAAGGGCGATGGTGGTTGAGGTGTGGCTGATCGAGGAGTGAACTTTGCACGACCGAGGTGGCTCGTTTAGGGCGAATTGATGGTGGTGGAAGGTGTAGTTTGGTGGAGAGTGATATAAGGAGTGGTTTGGTGGGTGGTTCAGGCGGCGGCGATGGGGCGGTTGTCTGATTGAAAGGTGGTGTAAGGGATGGTTTTCTAGGCTGCGAATCAAAGGAGCCCGATTATGGCTGCCTATGGGGTATTTATAAGCCAAATGGAGGGAAAAATGATAGAGGGGGAAGAGGACAAAGGGGGAAGATGAGGCAGAACCATCGGCCGGCGGTGGCAGGCCGGTGCATGTCTGCCATGGCAGGGAGTGGTTTATGGTTGGGGGAGAGAAAGGAAAGGGGTTGGGGTCAAAATGGGAAAGAAAACGATGGGGGAGAGAGGGAAAGGATGGTTGGTCATGGGTTGGTGGTTGCCGGTAAGATTCAGGCTGCAGAACACAGGGTTGTAGGTCGGGATCGAGGAGAACGAAGGGGAAGGGGAAAGGGAAAGGGTGGACTGGGCGGTCCAGGAAGAAAAAAAAAAGTGGATCGGTGGCTGGGTAATGGGTGAGGAAGAAAAGAAAATGGTGCGGGCCTGGGCTGCGTGAGAGGGGGAAAGGAAAGTGTAACACCTCCATTTTTACTATTAAAAATTTTCGTTTTGCGGAAGCATTAATTACAAAATCAATGGGTGTTACCACCACACTCAGTATAAGTCTGGTATCCTCTATCGTTCTTATACTAAGTGCTAAAGCTAAAATATTACTTTACTTAAATAACATAATAACGAAGGTAGGATAGAATTTCATTACAAATTACATTGTCTTGATAAGTTCAAAAAGATCAGGCAAAGAGTTGTAATATAACAAAAAGGAAGTAGCAGGGAAATTAAGAGTCCACGAAATATCCAGATCAAAAGAAGTCGGGGAGAACAATGGATAGTCCTAACTCTTAAAATTTATTTGAAGTCGCCATACCCTGCCCTCAAAGTGATCTTGCAAGGTAAAGACTGCCCGTTGAATAGGTAGGGGACCATGAAACGAAACCCATCAGTACTACAGTATTGAATAACCCTTTATACCAAACTAATATGAAAAACTAGCATGGAACACATGCAAGGCATACAACTAACATGTACAAGACGTTTAAGTATTCATTCGAGGATTGATATACAGTAATCATTTAGATGGTCAAATTCTATTAAAGCTACATACTACTCATTTTCATTTATCTAAAACAACAAAAGGCTTACCAAACTAACATGCCAGAGATGCTCTCGGAAGTAATAATTAGAACCTAAACTCCAACATAACAATTATAACATCCACAGCATGACTCATATCTCAGCATAACTCCCAACCAAATTTATAACATCACAAATATATTCACAAGTAAGCTATAACAAAATCCACAACATCGAATATATACTTACAGGTAGAATATGATAAAATACATAACATCACATGTGTACTTACAGATACATGACAATAAAATTTTTAATCTCACTGGTACACTTACAGGTACAATAAATTAAAATACATTGCATAACGTCACAGGTATACTTACGGACATAATACCAACACCGGTAGGCACAGAGGCTACTACCGAAACTATAGGTAGGCGCAAAGGCTACAACCGAGACCAACGGTAGGCATGAGGCTACTACTGAATCCATAGGTAGGCACAAAGGCTACTATCAAAACCAATCCAATATCCAATAACAATCATTCCGAGCTAATCATATCATTTTCATTTTCATTTACTCAAGGGGATACTATAATAACTCAGAAACATTAAAGTACGCTGGTCATACCAACACACAAGGCATCATGGTACCCTCCAACCTAGAGGCATAACAACACTCTGGTCATACTGATGCATAAGGCACACAATACCCTCCTCACCTCATACACCTAATCCTTAAGTATCGATACCTCCTATAGGGCCCGTAGGTCACCTATAGAGTAGATTAGGGCCTTACTGGGACACAACCGGCACACTAGAACCCAAATCAATCGAGGACTCCTACCTCACTTCTAGGGTAGATACCCCTAGAGAGAAACCAATCCCAAAATCGAGGTCTTCCACTTTACGTATTAGTATTTTTATAAGGTGATCACAGATAACACATATTGTATATTTATTCTCATTTCCTTACTTATTCATTTTTCCTTTATTTCCAATTATCCAAGCCAACCCTAAGGTCAACAGTCCAAACGAGGTCAAAGTCAATACTAAGGTCAAACTATTAAAAGTCTAAGGCCATCCTATGTCCAATTATTCCCATTTGGGCGCACTAGGCAAAAAATGACCAAAATGCCCCTGATACCAATAATTATCATATTATTATTCATTTAAATACTGAATCCATTTTATTTATTAATTTTTCATGAAAAGGCTAAAAAAATAATCTAATTATTTATTATAAAATTTAAGCTATCAACTATGTCAAAAGACCATTTTACCCTTACATAGGTTTCTGCATATAAAACCCTATCATACACTTTTAAAACGTACAAAACACATGATCGTATAATCAATAACAGATAATACGTATTAAACATAATTTTTTAGGATAAATATTATACTACACAAAAATGACTAAATTGCCCCTAGGGCACACATCCTTAAAAATTAATCCACAATTATAACTAAGTATGATCAACCTATTATTTTACACATAATTATCATACAAAATATTTTCCCGTTGTTAGAATCATTTTTAAATCATACTTTTGTATCCGAAATATTTTATATCAGATAACATGTTCATTTATATCCATTTTCATAATACTAATAATAAACACATAATTATATCGAAATAAATCATGCTTAACATATTTCATACACCAAAAACCCTAATGTTCTATAACACAATATTTATTATTTTAGTAGAGTATAATAGTTACCTAAATTCCAGCAAAAATGTAAAATTAGCGGTATCCACTAAAATTTATTAGGTCCTACTAATTAAAATTTTGTACCTAAAAATAATATCACAAATATCGAATTAATATGTATTAGATAAAATAATAATTATAATATAAAATATTAATTTTTCTAAAATTACCAAAATACCCTTACATTTAATATGGGTACCAAATTCTTAACATACCACGCAACTGAGTCTCGCACGAAGAAAGGGGGCTCGATTGCTGGCTGGGAGAGAGGGTTGGCCGAGTTGCGAGGAAGGGAGAAGGAGAGGGCGGCAGAGGTGGTGGTCGGTGGAGCTGGTGATGATGGCTAGACTGGGCAATGGTGGAGGCTGCTGGTTGGGCAACTGGATGGTGGGATGGTGGTCGGCTGGTTGGATTGGGGAGTGTAGGGTTGCGATGGGGGTGATGGTTCCGCTGGGCGACGGTGGTGGTTGGTGCTGTAGGGAGGTGGGTTGTAGGAGAAAGAGAAAGAAGAGGATGAAGGGTAGAGATGGTTGGTTGCAGTGGTGGGCTGCTCGGTGGACGGGAAAGGTAGGGAGTTGTGGCTGTGCGCTGAGGATGGCTACATGGGGGGCTGGTCAAGGAGTGGTGGTGTAGAGGTTGCAGTGGTGGTGATGTGTGATGGTGCTGGGGTGGTCGAGGAGCTGGGTGACGGGTTTTGTAGGGGAGGTTGGGGGCTGCTAGGTTTGGTAGCTGGAGTGGTGCACTGGTTGTGGCTGCTGGGATGAAGGGGGGAGGTGGCAGGGAGGTTGGATGTTGTTTGGGCGACGGGGCTGCAGTGTAGGATGGCTACACGGGGCTGTTTGGTTGGAAATCCTGAGCGAGCGAGAGAGAGGAGTGGAAAGGGAAGTGGAGGGGCAGAAGGTCGGGGCTGGGGTTGGTTAAGGAGCATATGTGTGTATTACATAAAGGGGCAGAACCAAACTAAATAGGGAGAAGGGTTGTTTGTTTGGGGTGGAGTGTGCGTCGTGTGTATGTATATAGAGTGTAGAGGCTTGTTTGGTTGGGGGCTCAGGGAAGCTGTTGCACATAGTAGGGGGAGTTGTGAGGAATAGTGGGTTTGGGGGATGTTTGGAGTGTGTAAGTGTATCTGTGTAGTGTGTAACGTGTATATGTGAGTATAAATGTAGCAGGTGGAATAAAGTAAGAAAGTTAGGGAGACGGGGAGAGTATTTACGGGGAAGAGATAGTAAATGGTAAAGGGAGAGAGAGAATAAAATATATATATATATATATATATATATATATATATCTTATTTTAAATTTAGTTCGGATAAATTAGAATATCGGATAGAAAAATAATTTGGGAAAAAATAATCTGATCTGATATAGGTTTAAATAAAATGAAAAAGATAAAAATAATCAGGAATAAATTTTAGGAACTTATTTCAGGTTACGAGTCGCGGTTATTAATAAAATAATTAAGATAAGATTTACGGATAAAAACTAGGATTAAAATAAATAGTCGGTTTTTATCAAATTTTTAACCTGATTATTTATATATATAAATCATAATAATAATAATATTAATAATAATAACACGTTTAATACTAAACCTCCTAAAATAATAATTATAATTATTCACACGTAATTATTAGTTTTAATTAGGGTTTCTAAAAACGGGGTATTACAGGAAGAAAGGGAGGAGAGTTTGGGCCACAGGGAAAGCTGGCCCAAATCGGGGGAGGGAGAGGGAAAATAAGAAAAGGAGAAAGGAGAGAAAGGAAAGAAAAATGAAAAGAAAGAAGGAAAAAAAAGGAAAAAGGGTAAAAAGAAGAAGAAAATAGACGGGTGGGGTATTTAGGACATTGGGTATTTTTGAATATTGAAATTAATAATATTTTAAATAAAATAATAAATAAACTCCCTTTTTGGGTTAATTTAGGATATTTTGAATAATTTTTCCTAAATTTTATTTTAATTAGCAAAACATCCTAATTTTTCCTAAATAAATTGTTTATTATTTTCCTCTTCATTTTACCTTAATTTATTCCTCTTATTTTAATAAAATAATTTATTTAATTAATTTCTCTAATAAATTGTTATTTGGCCATAATTTCTAAAATTAGGGTGTTGGGGTATTTTAATAGCTTTTTTTGAGACTTTCACTAATAATCATTGTACTTTAATTGAGTTTTGTATGCATTATGAAAGTGCATTGTATGGACAATGGTATAAAAAATTCAAGCTAAATAAGGTATCAAACTTGTCATATCCCTAACTTAGGACTCCCCTTAAATTGGAAAAGCATGCATCTGAGGTTTATACCCATACTATATTTTTTGAGTTTTAAATTGAGATTTTGGCTGCTTCATTTTCATGTGGACTTGATAACTTTATGAGGGAAGGTGATTTATAGATTGATGTGGTTGGTGAACTTGGTATGCCAAATTGTAAGAGTACTTTTCAGGTGGTATATAATACAATAAATCAAGATATTAAGTGCTTTTGTAAGATATTTCAAAGATGTGGGATTCCATGTAGGCATGTACTTTGGATTTTGAAAGTAAAAGGAGTAGACCATACTCCTACTTAGTTGATAGTGAATTGGTGGACTAAAGATGTCCTAAAAAAACCCAATCTATGATGTAGAAGGGAACCCATTGGAACAATATTTCAAACCTGATGATATGAGGACTAATTTGAGAAGGTTATGGTCTGAAATGTTTGAATGCATCAGCCTAGTTGAAGAAAAATTATAAGGTATCCATGAATTTATAAGATTTTTTAAATATTTTAATAAGGAATGGTGTGAGAAGAATAGTAGCGATAAGCCTTCAAGCAAATCGAATATCATCAGACCCTTAATTAGGATAAGTACTCCGAGTGAAGTTACCTTTCAAGGCCCACACCAATCCAAAAATAAAGGAAGTGGAAAGAGGATCAAAGGGGAGAAAAAAAAGGTCACTAAGCAACAAAAGAAGATGATAAGAAAGTGTAAGGCACGTGGAGAGTATGCAGACCATGATAGTTGGAACTGTCCTACAAAATCAAAGGTAAAACAAATCATTTTCCTTCTCCATTTGAAGGTGCAATATTTTTTTAGTTCCTTAGTTCAAATTGTAAGTAATGTCAGTTTTTTATATGTCAATAACAGATTTTGGAATGAAAGATGGGAGTTGGATGTATTTTTTTTTCAACTTCATGAAGGTATTGGTCCTTGATACTTTTTGTTATAGTTTAGATGATAGTGGAAAGTTGCTTTTCGAAGTTTTATAAGGTGCAATTAAAGGAGTTGTCAAATTTCGAACCATGGAGGTTTTTTTCTTTGTCATATTGTATAATTAAATGAATGTATATTTCATCAGTATGTTTTTTTGTTGGAACATGCATGCCTTTAGATGGAAATTAGAGGGTTTAGGGTTAGAGGGTGTAGGGGTTAGAGGGTTTATGTTTTAGAGTTTAGAGGGTTTAGGGTTCATAGTTTAGGGTTTATAGGGTTTAGGGTTTATAGGGTTTGAGGATTAGGGTTTAGGGTTTATGGGTTAGGGTTTAAAGGGTTTTGGGTTTAGGATTTAGCATGTTTAGAGAGTTTAGGGTTTATAGGTTCAGATATATGTTTGGGTTAATTTTTTTTAGATATTAATTAACTCTTAATTGTTGATTAAATATTAATCTAATAGATAAAATTAGTTTCTATATTTGTATTTCAAGAAGAGTTTATATATGACCCTCACCCTACACACACACACACACACATATATGTATAGTGTGAAGGTCTCATACACACCCTTTCTAAGATACATGTATAGGAATCAATCATAATCATTAGATTAGTGTGTGATCAATGGTCAAGATTTAATACATACCTAACCTAAATTTATTTTAATCTCAGCCCTTAAATCTTCTAAATCTAACGATTATTAAGAGTTCTTACATTTGTATTTTAAATAATAATTTGTATAAGAGCCTAAATATATATATATATATATATATTAACAAATAAACTCCTTGGACATGCCGCGTCCAAGGAATCATTACATAAAGTCTAATAGTAAAAGATGAATATTTATTTGATAAAGGAAAACCTAGACGAGCGATCCCCGGAAGCCCATATTACATTATTACTTGATGGTCCGTCCTGATTATTTTTCTTGAAATATAACTACTATTACCATAATAACACGTGGCATGGTACGCGGACAGAAGAAGTGCGTAGAGAGAGACGCAGTCATATTAGAAACTTTATCTTATTATTATATGCTACCACCACCACGATCCACGATACCAACTTCTTTAAAAGGCGTGATAATTTAGACTACGTTTATGATCAAATTATTTATAATATTATTATAATTATCTAATAGCATGTGGGTGCCATATACACGTAAGACTCGTCATATACTAATAGATAGTATTTTTTTTAAAAAAAAAACTTGATTTTAAATTTAATATCTTTATTTTTTTTTTGTGTGGTGAAACTACTAATATGAGTATTTTGTGTGTGTATCTTAACTAGGTGGGGTGTGTATGTATATATATGTATAAGAAGGAGCTATTTTAATAATAAAATTAGAATATGAACGTTTTTAAGTTATATATATTCGAGATATGTGGAGGGTGGTTACCTTATGCGTCTGTGCAAACCCCTAGTATCGGACACTATCAGCATCCACAAATAAATACGTCGATACAAAACAAACAACCAAACGCTAATTATTAGGTAGCTAAATCAACTAATAATAAAGGGTGCTATTATTACCTGGTGGTCAAGCATGACGTGACCACAGATCTTTTCACTTTTTTTCTGGGATCAAAACAGTGCTGGGGGTAGTGTATTAGCATATTATATCGAGAATATACTTAATTTCTATAGCCACAAATATACTAGTTTGTTGATTTTTTTTTATATATATATATTTTATTAGACCATTAGTGCCTGTTCCGCTGTATCCACTATGTATCCGGTACGTGCAACTAAACTAGTACTAAACTTTTATTACTTTGAAATTAGTTAGTGTGGTATATGTTATTGTTTTTTTTTTCAAAAAAAGTTAAAGGCTACTCTTAAGTTTTATTCTAAATTTCAATAAAATATTTTTTTTTTCAAATAAATACTACTATACAGGTAATATATTAATGTATTTCATTTTTAATTCGAGAGATTATTTAGCCCCCTTTTTTTTGTGCGTGAGTGGTGGGGGGTGGGAGGAGATCGACGAAGCAGGAAGCTTTGTGCAATCCCGTCTCGGAGTATTTGCTGTGCTTTTTGTTGCTTCTATCGTAAGACTGTGTGTGTCGTATTTATTTATATTATTCGATCAGTGATGTATGACGAATAACAAATGAGATAGTTCAGTTTGAATTTATCTGTAAACTGCAGGGACTATATATATAAGGACGTAGCCAAAAGCAAGCGAGGTTGGAGCTTAGGAAAAGGTAGGTTGCTCGATCGGGAGAGTTGAATCGGCCACAGGGGAATGGGTGAGAAGCAGGTGGCTCGTTGACTCCCTGTTCTTGGCTAGCGACTTCAAGCAAGCAATTAACAAACATCTCTCAACCCCAGGATCGGAGAGAAGTTAACTAGCTAGGTGAGCACATGCAGCTTTTTTTTTTTTTTTTCTCGTCTCTCGTCCGGTGATTCTTGCAGATTTTTTTTTTCTCTCCCTTTTTCTTGCGACAGCATTGCTTTCAGCATACCGACAGTTCACCAAATAATCCCATCGATGTAACCCTTTTTTCTTTTTTTTTTCTTTCTCCGTCCATGTAGCTGTGAATTCATTCATTCAATTGTGATGTTCCTGCACTCTTTGCCTTTTACGAATCCTGAGCATGTGGGAAAAAGAAGAGGATCGGTAATAATTAGATTATAATTATAATTATTATTATTATTATTACGACCTTTTTAGATGAGCGTTGATATGACAAGTTGATATGATCGAGGCCGGGGGCTGGATTAATTTGCAGCCGTAGGCCTTTTATACGTCAACACAAATTGACAAAAAATTCAACGCCCGATTTCGACTTACGTCAATGATTTAAAATCAAGGTTTGTTCGAGGTGGCGTGTAAGGAGGAGATACACTCAAGCAAAAATGCGTAGGATCCCATAAGTCAAGGTAGAAAATAAGCTATTATATATGTAGATCTAGCATGCGCTTACTATTCATTCATCAGAGAAAAGTAGAGTACTGGGATCAGCAAATTAAGGAGGGAGCGCCCCAACATCCATTTTTGGCCCCATCATCTTCATCCACATATGTAGACATATATGATTGCGAGTGAGTTCGCTCAACCAACCAAGTCCGTTAACCAATGCGTCGGCAAAAGAATTGAAGGCTGCATAATTACCTGCGTATATATCGACTAGTAAATCTATTTTTATCACGGCATTCTCCCACCGCGACATGAATACCGGAATTCAATTTAAACCGTTTTAGCGCCTGTATTGGCGCTTGAGACGCAAAGTAACTCCTAGAATTCAATCTCCGCTGATTAAAGACATAGTTTAGTGTTTTTTTTTTCTAATAATTTATTTTAGCATGTATGTCCTCCAAGGCCATGTAAGGTTTTTGGTTTGTAATCAATACGTCTATCTCAAGGGTTGTTTAATAGATAAGAGGAGTTGAGTCGGCTTATCTATCGGACGGGTCTAAGTAATAATTGATGCTTTTAAAATAGTTTTTGTGAAAATTTAGAATCTTTTTCGGAAAAAAATTGCATGGGACCCCTCAAGGTCTATAGTAATTGGTCCCTCAGACGAGACCTACTTGATGTGACTAATACAAATTGTTATGTGAGCCATGTTTGACGTGACTAAACGAATGACCCGATAAAAGTCCGTTTAGCACAACAAGTACAAATTACCAAATTGGATCCATGTAAATAGTGTTCAATTTTATCTCTTATATATATATTCTAATTTATTCCATTATTAACTCAATTTTTACATGTAAATATTTCTTTTAAATTTAAAATTATAAGATGAAGTCTCTTATTTTCATTATACTCAACTTATTTGTATATAAAACATTAGTTACTTTGAAACTAATAGTTGTAAATGACTGCATAAACACCACTTACATATAATGTGGTCTACTTACACATAAGTATC
This sequence comes from Tamarix chinensis, assembly GCA_030549775.1. Taxonomy (NCBI): domain Eukaryota; kingdom Viridiplantae; phylum Streptophyta; class Magnoliopsida; order Caryophyllales; family Tamaricaceae; genus Tamarix; species Tamarix chinensis. The sequence goes on along the minus strand of CM060179.1, from coordinate 7,757,911 downwards.
TGACTAGCATCCAAATGAGTTTTTAAACAAGCATCAACCGAGCTTGTAAATGAGTCGGCCCATGAACAAATATCTCAGATCTACCACAACTTGAGCTTAACTTATTTTAACTCAATGAACAAGTTGAGATGATTTTTTTACATAGTCGAATCGAGTAAGCTAGTAAACTAGTTTGCCTTGTTCATAGTCCTAGTTAGTCCCTGTTGTAAGGTTGTGTGCCTACTACTACTACTACTACTAGCAATAAAGGTGTTCGGCGATTGATAAATGTTAATCCTAAACAACAGTAGAGTAGATGTGTTGCCTAATGACGCTAGGCCACAGAACGACGAGTGAGAGGAATTGTGGCCGGGTTGTAATAGTGTAATGATTTTGCAATGCTACGTACGGTGTTTTGGGATCATATAGTGTAATGAATCCCTAACTTAAGATTGCGAGAATCTTTCCAACCTCTCCATGTAGAAGGTGGGAAGAAGAATATATTTCATGATGATGTTTCTCAAGGGATTAATTTTCCTCTGTGATATTTTTTTTTTTGTATTAGTAGATATTTTTCTGATCTTTGAATCGTTTCTTTCATATTAATGATATTTTTCCAAATTACAACAAGAAAAAGGGAGCAATTTCATGCAATAAATTTGGCATTTTTGAGAACTCATAATTATTTATATTAAAAAAAAACTAGACAAGTAGAACCTCTCGAAGAAGCAAGCATGCAAGACTAATTCATTAGAAAATCATATGTTAATTCTCAATTGAAAAACAAAAATTTAACCTCGTTGCTTAAAATAAATCATGAGAATTTTTTATTTTTTTTTATGTGTCGCCATCTCTTAGCTATTCAAATTTAATTAAGCACACCTGACTATGTAACTTTTTATATGCAGGACTTGGGAAAAGAAATGTATGCATATATAAATAGTCGACGCATCAATTTACCTTTTAGATTTTGTGTTTTACAGGCCTGGGCCAATGAACCAGCATGGGTCTCTTCGCTGAGTTTTGCCCATAATCCACACGCTCTTTGATAAATTCTAGACTACTCTAATTCGTTAAACGTTGAAGTCTTTGAATGGTAAAACTAGGAACGAAAGGTATGCACCGTCAATATAATTAGCTGCATCAAATTCTGCTATGATACATCTTACAAGTTTTTTGGTTCGCATCGATGACAACTTAAATCTTATTGATAGGTTTGGTCCAGACTTTGTAGTCTATTTAGGACATAAATAAATAAAGATTATTCTTCAATATAAATAAATACATAATTTTTTTTTGTAAAAAATAAAGTCATTTTAAAAAAATAAAAGTCTATTTTTCATCGTTACCTTACTTTTTTTTAATTATATACAAATTAAATATTTTATTATTTTTTAATAAAGAGTATTAGTATAATTTTAAAATTATTTTTTATTAAATGTATTAAAAATTAATAATCAAATATTTTATTTATACGGAGGGAGTATAATTTTATTTGACCATAAATATAAATAACATTTTGAGATTTTGGCAGATAGTAGTGAATAGACCTAGCTACAAACGTATTTCAAAATAATTAGGTTAATAAAGCATATGATGGACCAGCCTCATCTACTCGTACTCAGGGCGATGCTTATCAGTTGCTCAGCTCGGTGTTGCTTCAGGCACAATTACAAACCCTTGAAATCTTAATGATCGACTGCCTGATTTTCTGTCGGACAAGGCGGCGTCCGTGTACGTGCACCGCCTAATGTGAGCAAACTTTTTGAGCCCCATTATATACACCTGCAGCTATTAGAGAGCTACCACCACCTAATAATGAAGTTTCAAGCCTGCGAAATATGCAATTTGGAACTACGAAATTCCCGGTGGATGCCGATCGACGACATTAATTAAAGGGAGGATTAAAGGCACTGCATGTTAATTGGTTTTTTTATTTTATTTTTCTATTGCCACGTTTATACTGTTGAATATAGTATTATTGTCCGTACGTACAACGTTGCGTAGGAAAATAATATATATATATATATATATAACTAAGATTTTCTTGTTGAGGTATTTTTTTTTTTGTATAATTTAATATTCTTGGCCGAGGACATCTGGTACCACTAATTATCAGAAATAAATGCTTACTTTAGTTGACTGAGCACATACATTATACAGACGAGCTTGAATAATTCACCACCATACATACGTAAGGCCCGGTCAATCTTTTCAATTGCTTCTTTCTTTATACTCACCCTTGCATGGCTTTTTTGACTTTATGACATGCACATAATATGTGTGATTTGATATTTTTCGATAAGCGTGATATGATATTAATCCTTTTTGACAACGGTCTCATTCCCACCCCCTCCCCCCCAAATAATGCCTTCAAGTTTCTTGCATTGACTTTTTACGACTGCCTTCTGTTTGGGATGCCTTTTTATGGCTTGCTTTATTGTTACACTCTTGTTTTGAAACCCTACTTTTCGAACTCCATGTTTTCTTGGCTTATTAGTCAGAAAAACGCCTGCGGGTTATATTATTGGCCCTATCAAATTCAGCTGTCATGCACGTATGGATCTTGTAAACAATGGCTGCCCCGTATGCTTCGTTGACCAATGATGTTGAGTTTACTTTCATAAATTGTATGAAAAGCATATTTCTTTTTTACTTAGAGCATGTTTGGTATGGAATAATAGGGATAGAATTTTTTTTCCTATTTTATGTCTTTTATATTAAGTATTTAATAATAATAAATATGCTTTTAATAAAATATCCATTTTAGATCAAATTAAGATTTAAAATGGGTATTCATTAGAATAAGAATATTTAATTTTAACTAAATTATATAAGATATATAAAATATGAGGGTACTTTTTCTACCCCTATTATCCCCTAACCAAACGAGCACTTAGCTTAAAAGAACTGTGCATATTTTCTGTGCCATATCGTTTGAGTGGAACATGTCTAACGTTCTTCTAGAAATTTGTGGATTTTACTTGTACCATTAATTATCGGCCCAATTATTTGCACATTTTTTAAGGCAATTTTATGTTGTACTTTCCCTATTTTGTTGATAACCCACATATATACAAAAGTCTTGCATTAATCAAAGCAAGAAATTAAGGCCACTACATAATCACATTGGGTTTCTCTAACTATTGTCGGCTGATTTTAGAATGAGAACTTACTTATACGATTTGTGTGGACTATGGTAGCTTTTGGATGTTTTAGAAATCAAACCTACTAAAAGTTAATAGAATTTAGACTAGTGAACCATATTTGGTAGCGAGGTCCTTTATGCCTCATGAACTTGTTGAAAAACTACACAAGTAACATATATTTATGTCCAACTATTTGGATTTTTCTTTATTGATTTGACAATAGGTTTTTGACAAAAAATAATAATAATCATACGATAAATTAATTACATCTTGTTGACAAACGACTAAGTATCATGTGTCATGGGTTTCTGTCATAGTACCACAATAAGGGACCATATTTACTTGGATTATTTCCTCTAGGGTTAATTAGAATCTATACACCTTGTTTATGTAGAACTTGTACTTGTAAGCTACAACAACATTGGATTAACCAAGATATCCTTCTTCTTTTTTTAGGTGGGGGAATTTTTTTTTGAATCACCGAAGAATTGCTAAATGAACAATTATAAGACCAAAATTCACTATTACTATAGCAAACTATTTAAATGCATTTAACATAGAGGGGATCTTTTTTTCTAATCCAAGTGTTGAAAGGAGTTTCAAAGCATTAACATCGTTCGTGTAGGGATTGTTATACGTAAGATCAAGGTTGCCTTCCATTCTAGGTCTACACACTTAATCGTATGCTATACGTACTTTATTTAGTTATCCATGTAACCCTAATGCAAGGAAAGACTCATATGCCGATGGAATAACCGGTAATAAATGACATATGCGTTATCCCTCATTGAAGACGAAAGAGCAACTTGACTAGCTTGTAAGTCCAGTGTATTACTTCATTTATTATTGGCTATTGATTTTATGATAGAACTCTATTTGGGCTTGTAAACGGTTAAGTACTGAATTGTTGGTGTTGTTTTTTACATGGCCCGGAGAATTAATATTCTTAATTAACAAAAAATACTGATTATACACACATTGATAATGCTTCGAAATGATGAAGAAAAACGACAAAATTAGAAATTTAAGAAAGCCTCTAGAATTAACTGCATATGTAAGAAACAAAATAATTTATTTATATTAACTCAATCTCGAACCGCCTCATCTTCAATATTCCCTAGCCACTAGGGCAGTATTAATTGAATTCAAACTACCACGTTGGATGATGAGTACTCAGCAGACTCCATGATGAATCCACCTTGTTGCAGTTGCAGCATTCTTGTTTGTTGACAAACATCGTCAAGACTAGAGATACCAGGAGGCTGATAGAGCATGGGGCTCATATCTGGCCCCAAACTTGCAGTAGTTTCTTCTACCGAAGCTGAAGTAGTAGTGGAGCTACTGGCATTACCTGAATTAATGCCCTCTGCTACTACCCCATCAAGTAACCCATGCAAATAATTATCATTGTATAAAGAGGCAGCTGCAGCGTCATGATATAGGAGGTGCTGATCATAAAGCGGGAGGTTGATCGTTCCGCCGCCTTGGGGTGCCATTTCCGGGTAGCCACCCCCGCTATTATTGGTGCCGCTGTCGAAGTAGTACTGCATGTCCTGTGTGTATATGTTGCTGCTGTTATTCATGGTAGCATTAAGAAGGGAGTCCATATGGTACTGATCTTGTTGAATTAATTGGGGGATACTGGAGGATGTAGAAGAGGAAGGAGGACAGTCGTGATGAAAATTAATGCAATTTTTTGAAAGTGGATGATCTTGTGTCGACAGAAACCTCAGGTACTGGTCGAACTCCAGCATCTGGTTTGCTAGGTGGGGATGTTCTTGTTGGGAAACGGTCATATGGTCTGAATCAGCCGCATGGACGACTGGTAGATCGTACGACGGAACTTGATCGTGGTTCAGCTGGCTTTGGTTATTGATCTGTAAACGAGATACTGCTGCTGCTGCTTCTTTTCTTTGTTTTGCTATGAGCTTCTTCTTCAATCTTGTGTTCCAGTAATTCTTGATATCATTGTCCGTCCTACCTGGTAATTGCGCTGCTATTATAGACCACCTGCCATGGGTAAATTGAGTGCAAACGCAAAAGTTAATTAATTAATTAATTGATGAATTCGTTCCAACAAAACCCATCAAATGCACCATTAACAAAAGGAAATTAATATTACCTGCTTCCAATAGTCATATAGAGGCTGCAGATTATGCTCTCTTCTTCCTCGGAAAACCCCCCGTGTTTGATGTTTGGACGAAGATAGTTCAACCATCGTAGCCGACAGCTCTTCCCACATCTCTTCAGACCTGCGCCGGGGAAAACAACAGGAAGAAGTCAAATTTTGTGATCACAGTGTTCCAGGTACTCCAAAATTCTATCGATGATTCAAATCAAACCTACTTTATCTAAATTGATGGGCGTAATTAGATACGTACCTATTTTCTGCGGCAAGGCAATCCAGTTACCGCCGGTGCCATATTCTTCGATGTAACCTTTGAGCTTAGCATCTTCTTCAGGCGACCATGGTCCTCTCTTCACGTTGGCTTTGTCACAGCAAGGTGCCCTCCCCATTTCTATTTTTGCTCTCTGCGCTTACTTTGGTTGCTGCTGTCTCGTTGGTAGCTAGATGGAAGAAATAAAGTGGTAGCTAGCTAACTTGTTTCTATGTGGGTTATATATATAATCATTTTTTGTACTCCAGGTATGTGAATCCAATGTTTTGTTCCGCTTCTGTAACACATTTCACACTTAAATTCTTGGGCGCAAAAGGTTGACAGGGACACTTACATATATGTCAGAGCGAGTTAGACCCACCTTTAAAAATCATAATCTCAATCAATGTTTATAATAATACCATAAAAAAAATTATATATATATGGCCATTTGACATTTTGTGCGCCTCTCTCTTTTGTCCTTTTTCTTAGCTAGGCTGGGCTTCTCTCGAGGTCATGATTCATGATGGTATAAATCTTCTAGAGGATAGGTCATGGGAATTTCATTCTCCCGAGATAACAAGGGTTTGGAAAATAACAGGAAAGTTTTTATCTGATGGTTAAAAACTAATTTTCGGATAAAAGTTTTAGGTTCAGAATTTTTTTTTGTTTTCTTTTATTATTGAAATATATTTATAGCGTTATTACTTATATATTGATTTATGCCATTATAGGCTCCCCATTAATCAAAAAAGAGTTAAGAAAATAAAGTACAAAAGCAGAATTGAGAATAAATTATACACTGAAAACGCCTACAGGGTATATTCTGTAATAGAAAATTAATTCACTTAGCTATTCTTATTTCTCATTTTCTTATTTGTTATACAGCATGAATAAATAGAATATTACTTAAGGTTAAAAAATAAGTCCTCGATTGCCAATCAACGGTGCCTCAAACGTATAGATACGATACCATTCATTCGTTCAACTTTCAAACACTCTAATGCTCCTTTATTCTTCTAAAACTATTAAAAGATGTTTATCAGCACTTGATTGAAATAATCCTTAAGTGACATATGTCAATGTTTATGACCGAAAATTGTTTAATTTCACGAGTTTGTGACTGCCCTTCGGATGACCACTGACCAGGTCTTAAAGTAAAAAGATGTATGTATGCAATTTCTCTGGCCTTATAGTCAAGCAGTGTATCTGATTTCCATATGCATTAATTAATACTATTATACAAGATAATATACTCCATTTTGAAAGAGTGCTTGCGTCCAAATCGATTTCTCGATCGTCATGCACACGTAATTGTATATAATAATATATGAATAGCCTAGAGAAAGGTACAAATATGAACATCGGAAAGGGACGAGAAGTAGAGATAATGCTCTGGTCATATATGGCTACGGTAGTGATAAGATTCTTACGAACTGTACTTCGCTTTTATCTGATTCCATGCCATAAAGTCTTTTTCTTCGTCTTTGAGTGGTAGTATACTAGTATGTCGATGAATGAAAAATGATATCAATTAACTAGCAGTCAAGCTACGTACCAATATGTAATCAATTCAGTTGCTTTCAAATAAGATTAAAATAAGTAAGATTTGAATTAGTAATAAATATTAGCTTCTGAATATCCCAGAAGCTTGAGCTTCGTATTCCCTTCTTCTTTTGCTATGATAACACCTCTATTATATCGTCATCTATATAGTATTTTGTAACTTACTTCAACGGAGGGAGTCCAAGAAGAACCATTTAGCTAGGTATAAACGTACATATATCATGTTAGTAATATATAACCCCACCCACCCACCTACACCAAACCTCTACTAGCCAACTCTTTGGTGTTAGACGGGGAATCCATGGGAAAAGTATCTCTGGAAGGTCATTAAAGGAGATTTCTCGTGTCATTTGTTAGAAATATGGTACACCGCCTTATTTTATTTATTATTTTCAATTTTATGTATAGGGGTCATTGGGGAAGTTCATGATAGGCCGGTCAATTAACTTAAAGCATGCAGCTTATCATGTGGAAGACACGGAAGTTCGAGACAGGTCTTCTGCATAAGCTTGTTATTTTGGTCTTTATTCGAGATATGCCTTCTACATAAGCCTGTTAGTTAGGTATATATCTTCGAGACAAAAAAAATATAAGAAAGAAACAACCATTCTCATTAATCTATTGTATCAATAATACACATAAATGAGTACTAAAATACATATGTTATAATATAAGAATGCACATATGCTGTTTATAAAAGCTGACCTACTCTATTCGCAAGTGCACGGAATCAGAGTGGTACACAATATATCATCCCACAAGAAATGGAGAGTGAACATCGGAATGATGATAAGACATTTCTAGACTAACAATAAGAGATGATTAGTGAATGGATTAAGTAGAGAAAATAAACTAAATAAATAAAACCAACATAAAGGCACGAAAAAGGTGAATTCCTATAAGATAAAAGGCTAAGGTTCACATCAACCCCCCTCAATCCTAATGTAATCAAATCTTAACCCCAAACCCCAATCCAAGCCACAAAGTCAAAATACCAACCAAGGTATGAAGTGTAAGACTCTCTGGAGCCACTGTACTCTATTATTTAAAGAGACCCATCTATCTCTAGCATGAATACAAACATAGATAATGCATTACTAATTAGTTACTATCCCCTCTTTTAGGTCGTACAAACCAAACCAACGTCTCTCGACTTTGTGTCAATGGAGCTCACTCCATTTCATTTCTCGAATCTCACTGGAGTTTCTCTAGCCAATAATGGGAAGATGATCAATGTTTCTATTATTTCAATTAAAGCATTAACACAACACATATGGTTAAGGGTTGAATTAGGTTAGGGTTTCAAATTCTTAACACATTAGGATTAGGGGGGCTTCCGTCACCTTAGCACAAAATAATTAGCCAATCGTGGCTCCAACTAAGCACACCATCTTAAACAACTAGGCTTGCATCAATTGAAAAAGAGAAAATTGGAAACAGATATACAATACCCTATTTATTCAAGAATTAGAAATCACTATTCAATTACAGTGCAGAAGTTACAATCATAATAGTTGATGGGATGGATTAGGGATGGACTGGAATTAGTGAATATATGATAAACCATAAAATCCCTCTTATTAGCCTCTAAATTTTTGCTTAGATTTTTGAAAATCATCACCCGAAAAATAAATCAAAAAATATGTTTTATATACTGTTAAAGGAACTGGCATGAGTGTGTCAATTGATATAGGCACCCCGTGTAGTATTTCTTTTCACTAGTGTTATTGGTTGTGGTCAATAAAGCTATGTCAAATGACATGGTAGGGTTGTGTCGACTCTTGAATTGTGAGACAATGTCAACCATGTAGTATATTTCACCCATAACTTCTTCTTTTGACCTCTGATTTAGATGAATTTTGATGGGTTGGAAAGCTAACAAAAAGATCTACAACTTTTATGCTTATAAATTTTTCAAATTTTTATTTTCATCATGGATGGATTCACACTTCTTTTCACCCTTACATACTTTGAGTACTCATTAATTGCTTTTGTTTTGTTCCAAATGTTGTGTTTTCTAGCTCCTATTGATTTTATTTTCTTCAAATACCTATAAAATTTGATTAGGAGCAATAAAAAAGAACAAGTTGGCTAAAGTATGCAAAAATTCATGACATAATCAAATTAAATATTTATTTTAAAGCTCTAATTGACCGCTATAAATCATATCTATCAAAAGTATAAAGGAGAAACTACACCTCTTTAGCTAAAAAATAAATACACATTATTTAAAATTGGGACACATATATACTATAATTGAATTTCACTTTCTTAATTTTCCATAAATAAATACACATTTTTAAATAACACAATACACATTATCTGGAATGAATTACATCCTACACATTTTATAGGATGAACTTACTTGTATTTCAGTCATGAAATACACATCTCTCAAAATAATAATACACATACTTTATAAGAATATATATATATATATATATATATATATATATATATATATATATATATATATATATGTTTAAAGGAGAAATTAATATACATAAGTTACAATTAAATTAAAAAATAATTTCTAAACTTTTGAAAATAAGTAGAAGAATATGAGGATGTTGATAAGCTTATGAATATAATTGTTAAACACTTTATGTGCATGCTCAAGATCTGATATAGTGCTTCTTTTTTAAGTAACTTGAAGCATTTTTGAGAAGTTTTTTTGTTGAAGGCGCATAAAGGCTTTATTCAACATAGGCAAAGGTATCAAAGATAAAAGAGATTAAGATTTAAGAAGAACATTAGAAAACTATGAAAGCATTAACTTACATGATGACTAAATTGTTGATTGGAGTTTGATTCCTTAGATTTTCTTTGTTGGTGATGAACTAATGATTAAGAGTATTTTTTTCATTTCAATTAATTGTAGATATATTTGTGTTGGTAGAGATTACTATTTATAGGTTAGTTTTTTAGCTATTTGAGATTCACAAGGAAGAGAAAGGTGAGAGAGGAGGATGAACAAATGTAAATAACTTGACATGGGAATGGAGTTCGGGGCTACCATTTGCAACATACTCGTTGTATATGGATGTATGATACAATAATTATTGAGCCTTATAATAATGAATTTGATATTTGTATAATAAATGAGGTGAAAGTCGAACACCCATACCAAAAAGTTAACCTAAAAAAAACACCAACATACACATGTTGGTATGGATTATTTTCATATTAATTTTTTGTCATTATCTTTATTTTCACGGTTATTGATTTCTAATTTTGGATTATGTGCTTTAAGAAGTAGAAGAAGGATAGGTGGAGGCAAGTTCATTGGTGGTTCTTTCTTTACTAATTTTGATTGATTTGCATGGAAGAATGGAAATTGATACCCCCTTCTACATGTATGGTAGTCCATGATGGTAGTATACATGTTCGTGGTACATTAAAGTGTTAAGGTGTTGAATATGATTTTTGGTGTTATGTATGATGTTTTAAAGCATGATAGCATGTTTGCCCATTTTTGCTATTTATAGAAAATATGTGTGAATCATTAGGAATGTTAGTTAAACTAATTTTGGTTTCTAAGTAAGAGTTGGATGTAAAAAATTTGATTTATATGACTTTTCATGTTTAACAGCATGTTTAAAAATATGGATGATTTAGGGATTTATTTAAGCAAATCGCATGGTTTATGGTATTTTTTGCCTAATGGCACCAACCAACTGGTGTTGGATAACTAGTCCATTGGTTAGGACTAATTTTATTCTATCCTCATTGTTAGGCTTAATCAATTGGTAAAGACAACTAGTCAGTCGGTGCACCAATTGATTGGTCTCTTTCATACAAGTCGACTGGCACTTAAGTTTTAGTTTGGTTATCTATTTTTGATTCTGAACCAGATAACTAGTTTGTGAGACCAATCAGCTAATCCCCTAAGGTATTTTTGTAACATTTTTAGGGTTAATATTATATGTTGGATATAAATTTGACCTCGACATGTGTTTCTCCCCTAGTTATTAACCTTTTATTCATAATTGACTTTGAATAATCTAATTAAAATAAATGATTTATTGTAAATTATTATAGTAAGCACATTATTTGTCTTCCCTTAGGATAAGCTAGAAGCTATATAAACTCCTTCAACTTGTCCTTCTTAAGGATAAAACTTAGCATGGATCGTCATCTTGAATTCCTCCCAAGACATCAACGGTCCTCCCTATGAATGACGACCTACCCATAGGATGTCAGCGATTCCTCAAAGAAAAAAAAAGCACTAATGCTCACCTTCCAAGTATGTGGGCAATCAACTACCTTATACATCCTATACATATCCATAATATATCCCTCTAGGATAATCGGGTCCTCATCACCAGGATAGAGTGGTGGGTGATGTCCTGTAACCCTTCAAAGCTAATATTCTCTGATACCCTCTTGTGGGTAATGTAGAGGTAGAGATTGCGCCTGACAAACTCGATAAACGCCTAAAAATTCTCCGCCTGACAACCCACGTAGTTGTTAAGTGCCATAACTAGCTAACTATAAGACATAAAACATATTAAGACAAAACCTTCCTTGCTTACTAACACATAATCACATTTCAAAGGCCACCTAGGCTACTCGTCCTCGATTCCTTACAAGTTAATCTGGGTTTTTCTAAAATGTGAAATAGACTGTTAAAATCAGACGAGGGATCTTTTGAAAATCAGAATTTGAAAATAAATCACAGCAATCAAACCCAAAGCTCTGATACCAACTTGTAACACTCCTAAAATTTATTACTGAAATATTTCATTTTAAGTGGAAGTGTATTATCAAATAGCTGGGTGCTACCACTGTAATTGACATAAGTCTAGCTTACCATACCATCCTTACATCAATTAAAAGGTAAAATAATAATATATTAAAACATGATAAATAGGAATTAAAGGAACTTTCATAAATATTAGATAAAAAATTTGGAGGTTTACTCCGAGTACAATAATCAAAAATACAAAAAGGGATATCATGGATCTGAGAGTCCAAAATGGTATCCGATCAGAATAAATATCCAGATAACATGACTCTACACCCATAATCCTAATACCAAAATCACTCTTCCATATATAAATCATCAAAGGCTGCAAAATTGTCCATTGGATCATCCTCGACCTGCATAAAGACATTTGGGTCGTCTACTTGTGGAAATGAGCAGCACCCATGAAATGAATGATTAGTACGCTACGTACTGAGTAAAGTAATAGTATATTCGAAGCATGATTACATATATTACATGAATTCACATTAGAAAGTAAGAATATATGTGATAATATAAGCAGTGCCACGTAGATACTGATTTCAAGTCTAGCTATATACATATATCATATTCCAATTTTTTATTTACGTTTAGTTCAAGGACCCCACTATTCTTAAATTGGTGGAACGATCTGAAACACCTCTCAGAAACAAAATACTTGAGCCACTATTATTATCCAGTGGAACGAACTCAACAACTCTCGAAGCAAAATGTTCATAAGCTACTATTCTTAAACCAGTGGAATGGTCTGAAGTACCTCTCAAGGACAACACACCTGAGCCACTACTATTATCCGATAGAACGAACTCAACACTTCAGTCCTGACTCATGTAGTCTTTTACTTTTATTAATTAGTATCTTTTTTATTAAAACTTTATCTCTTAATTGTGATTTCATTCATGTTGAGTATGGGGGCCCTACTATTCTTATTCGATGAAATGAACTGAAGCACCTCTTAGGGACAACACACCTAAGCTATTATTATTGTCTAATGGAACAGACCCATATAAACATCTCGTCCCGACTCATATGATCTTTCACTTTAAATGATTAGTATCTTATTAAAGTTGATTGTATATTCAAGATTTTCATGTGGGACTCATATAGCTATTCAAGAAATATAATTGAATAACATAATCATGACCACATCATTATCCTCAAATAACCATAATACACTTAGGTAGTTAAAATGTTCATATTTTCCCAAGGCCTTATAAATCTCAATACTATTACATATAAATCTCTAATATTCATTTGGAGTATATATCCTGAATTATTTACATATATACCATATCCAACATTATTATGTTACTATCAAGGTATCATATCATAGGATAACATCATTCATATAACATGTCCAACATAAAAGCACATACATACACACATACACATAAAACCCTAGCTACGACATGTATCCTTACCAACAAAGATACCGGGCTCTATACACGTAAATCTTAAACCTTCTCCTCCGAGATCGTTGAAAAATCATATACGAAAATAAGATAATACACAATTAGACTTGAAGATTATAATTGAGGGAAAAGTTAAGGTAAAGGAGGTTAAAATAAAAATAAGTGAAGTCAAAGGAAAGCTTGAGTTGCGTGGAAGTGTGGTGGAAGGTATGGTGGGGCTATGAAGAAATTTAGGTGGTGTTTGGGTGAGGTTTAGGTATGAAAAAGGGGGTGCACAGTCAAAAAAATGGGGCTACACGGGCATGCGGCAGAATGTGCACCCTTAGATCGAGAGTTGGGAACCTGTATGGATAGGCTGTGCAAAGAGGCGAGGTCGTGCTCATGCAATGCATGCACAAGTAATAACGAATAGGAATGCACAGGCATACAGAGGCAGTGCGTGAGTCGTGCGAGTATGCACGGACGAACAGTGCTAGCATGCACAGGCGTGCGACAAGGAAATATAGAGGTGCACGACCATATAAGAGATCGTGTGCAAGCCGTGCGCCTCACAAAAATGCTACAGGCATGAGGAAAGAAGAGGAAAAAACAACGGTGGTGGACATCGACTATTGGTGATAGGGTGGTCATGGTGGTTGATCCATCAAGCTTTGGGCGGCGCTTGGTGGCGGTGGTGGTGTGCGGTGGTGATGGTGGTGATGGTGGTGATGCTGGGAAAAACAGGGCAGGGGAAAGGAGGAGAAGTAAAAGAAGAAAGAAAGAAAGAAATAAAGGTGCTTCAAGGGTTTATGCTTGAAAAAATTTGGCAACAAATGATGGAAATAAATGAGGGAGGGAGGGAGGAGAGAGTAGTGTATATATATGTGTATGGTGGCAAAGTGCGACGGGCAGATGTAGAGGATGATGATGTTGATGGTGATGATCGACAGTAGCAAAGGAAAAGGTAAGAGGGAGTGTCAGGGTGATGGTTGATGGTGTCATGGTGTCATGGTGTGGCAAGAAAATTTTCAACGAAAATGGCGGGACATGATGGTTGAGAGTGATGGTGGTGTGTTGCAAAAGAAAAGGAAAACACATGCAAAATAGCTACAGATAGGGAAAGGAAAATGAGAAAGAAAAGAAAAGGGAAAAGGTTAAGGTTAGGTTTAGATTAAATTTTGCTTAGCTGAAATAGATAAGGTTAAAGATATAAATTTACCAAATAAGGTCAGGTTACAAAATATAATTTATCCGGGTCAAATATTTGGATTAGGTTAAAATTTTAGAATTAAGGAATTTAGGTAAGACTAAATTAAAATTTTCTCAAGATTAGAATTGGATTAAAATATTAATTACATGAGATTATTTTACCAACATTTTGGTGTATTAAACTAATATTATCTTAACTCTACTAGAATCATTCATGTCCAATTAAACCACCTTTATTAAAGTGGAACCAAACCCTTGGTCTTTGATGATGTTGAATTCCAACCCTCATTTATCCTTATTTTTTTATTAATTACCTTATTATAATACTAACCTTGCATAATATTTGAACCAAAATATCCTACCTTTAGTCACTTTTTCTTCACCTTCTTCTTCTCCCTTTGGCTCTTGAACCCCCTTCTCTAGAATATTCTTTGTTTTCCTTCTTTAATTCTACTTCTAATCTTATTTTTTAGCTCATTTTTGCTTAAATCAAGCAAAGGTGGTTAAGGGATTTGGTATTCTTGAAGTAACCTCTTGTTCCTCTTCTCTTTTTCTTCAGTTCATCCACCAAATAAAATATTGGTTTTCATTGTCTGTTTTGAACCATTTTAACACTAGTTTTGTTAATTTTGGTAGAAGGTATTCATGCAATACAAGGTTTTGGGGAAGAATAAGGCTTAAGAGGGTTCTTATTTCTTTTCTCAAGGAGGGAATGCTTAATTAAATATGACTAAACCCTTAGTGGATATAAATTTGTGTGCTTTTGGTGGCAAATGGCCATTTTGGCCTTATTTTCTCCCTCTTGGCCTTCATCCTTTTTTGTGTTATTGTTGTTTTTAATTTTTTTTAAGGTTACCATTGGATTGATTGGTGTTTTTAGATGAAATCTGATATCTAATATGTTAGATTCTATCCATGTTTAGTTGAAGTTGTGATTTTTACAAGATTTAAGCATGTTCAAGAGTAGTTTGGGAATTTTACTTGTATTGCAATTTTTGGGTATTTTTATAAGCTAGATGTTGTTTATCATGCAAAAATTATTTAGTTTCTAATTTTTCATAAATTTATCTGAAGCATGTTGAATGTTATGAATTTTTAAAATGTTTACGGTTCTAGGGGCATATTGGTTATTTTACTAGTGTTCTAAGTTTTCAGAGGTATTTTGGTTGGAATGTGTTATATTTGCCATAAGCATGAATTTGTTAATTTTTCATAAAATTCTATGATGATTTGCTATTTTTAGTTGAAATTTTAAATTTACGTGTAAACAAGGGTAATATGTTTTTCCTACATGAGGTTGTTTAGATGTGTTTCATATGTTATCATGTCCCTTTATTCCACTTCCACCATGATCATCATGTCCTTATATGTACGTGAGCATACTATCTACTTTAGGTTGGTCATTTTTACTCAAAATGTATGCTTTTCTTTTTAAATGACCTTCTTCATGTTATTGAGGAAGATGTCTACGCTAAGGATATAGGCTTTGCAAAGATCTGATGTGTAACACTCCCAAATTTCACTTTTAAAAAATTTTTCTTTAAGAAGAATAATGCAGAAGCCAAAATACAATTCGGGGAATGTTACCGCCACACCTAACACAAGATAAACGTCTACCATCTATCTCGTGCTAAATGCAAGGCCAAAACCTGTCCAACAAAATTCAACTAACATCTATGCCTTGAGGACAAACTCCCACAAGGAAATATCCACAGACAGATGTCAAGGGAACAATTTCACTAAATAAAATCATCGCCGAATAAATCAGCGGAAACCTGTAAAATAATCTTAGACTTTAAAACTTAAAAAGAAAAGGGATATAAAATCCAAATACGTCTCCCACAAAATCACAAACCAACTAAATACAAATCAAATGAATGATTTATACACCAAAATAATACATTTGAGATACAATAAAATCTGAAAAGAGAAAGAAGGGGCATCCCAATAGTGGAGCCAACTTTATTCGCCAAATCGAATCACCGGATATCCTACTCTCAAAATACAAGGAAAACATTACTCCCAACAATAAGACATTCAATACTGAACCTGCACAAATAATCTGCTCCCCACCATTAGTGGATCATCACAGGACCCAAACAATCAAGGTAGCATCAGTACGGGTCCAATACTGAGTAAACCAAGACTACCCTACTCATGGAAGGAAGCAGAATACACATAAGATATGACAATATTCAGCTTACAATACTTATGCTCAATTATACACATGATAAATGCACCATTCCACTCATACAATAATTCATTCTCAATTATACATGCAATACATACATCATTCTACTTATATAATAACCCATCCTCAATTATACATATAATACATACCATAGAACATGGAGTCACAGACTCATGCTTATAATACATGACCAAACATTACAATACATAAGGTTCAAGTATACAAGAAAATCATGATCACATGCTAAGAATCACATACTAGGTATCATTCTACACACAAGGCCCACATGCGATTTTAATAATAGATTATATGATAATTGGGTACGGACATGCGTTACATGGCAACATTATTGTAAAGGCGACAACCAAGAAATATGCATAGGAAACAGAAATATAAAACCCATGAGTGAGCGAGAATAATTTATTATTATATTCCTTTATTGTGATCACCATTATTTGTTTATATTATCTTGAGGACGGAGACTCGAAGAGATCATAACAACTAATCTAGTACTCGAATGGTACTAGCCCTAGCTGGCCCGCCCAAAAACGTAACCAGACCACCAATAAATAGGACACCTAATCACTTAAGTATGCATACCCCCTACAAGGCCAAAATATTCCAATATTACGTACGCACTTAATCCATAGATAAATCAAGGTTCGATCCATTTAGAGAACAAAGGCCTGTAATCATGCCATTAAAGTCTAATTGAATATATGAGGCATTCAAGCCTGAGGGATATTATTAAGGCATGAAAGCCTAAGGTTGATCATTAAGGCGTTAAAGCCTAAGTTTCATGCCATGAAAGGCCCAATATAATTAGTTCTCAATGTACATTAAATCCAATTATTCGAGACAAAGATCAATAGCCAATATTTAAGTCAACCAAGGGGTTACTTATAATGCTAAAATAAATAACTAGTCTAAAGACATAATAAAAGACTAAAATGTCAATAAGGTCAACTAATTTAACTTAAGGTCAAGAGAGGTGTATTTCATGCTAAAAGATATTATACTTAACCAATTATTTTATTAGGATGAGATATCAATAGGACAATAAGATAAAATATTAAGATTCCTCAATGTACTCACAATGTCTCTTTCTCTTTTTCTTTTTCTTACTTAATGAATTATTTTAATTAAGGTCTCTAATTCTACTCATCAATGTCACCCAAGTATTAGAATTATACATTCTAAATTCTTATATTAGCATAATATTCAATTAGGTCTCAAAATTTCCATAATTTTACATGTAATGGCCAAAATATCTTTATTCACCAAAAATTACCTTAAACTTCTAAAATTCATAACTTACTTTAAACAACATCAAATTCTAACATATCATATACCAAATTTTATGTTAAATACCCAATGAAGACAATGGTTCACTTAAAACTTTCAAAAACAATATTTATTGCCCAATGTACCCATGGTTGAATATGTCCAAGCCTTATAAAAATTTCATTTCAACTCTAAATGATCCAAAACTCATAACCTAGCTTCTATACACTATTATACATACAGGGAAATACTTAGATAAATTTAAAACAACCAAAGCTAACATAAAATAGAAAGGACGAGAGCTACGCTACTCAGATCCAGGCATATTCATCACGACTATGTTGTAAATTCAGCACGACTCTACTGAACAATCATCACTTCTTCACTAAATATTCATCACCTTTTCAGCAGGTATAAACATATAAAAAGAATCACACAAACCATCTTCTCATTAGATATTCATGCTTAAGCACATAAGATAGTAACATACACATGTCATACAATATTTTTCAAGATGTTATTTCATGCTTATAATTAAAATAAAGCTATCCACACATAAGAGAACATATAATACATCTAGCACAAATCCTATTTCTAAAGGTTAGTTTTGTTACCAAAACTCCTAAGCTCCTTAGCAAAGCTAAAATAAGGAATATAGTAATTCCTTCTCTAAACCCACTTGGTCACCTTCAAGAATACAAGATAAAAGAGTTAGATAAACCAATTTTAATAAATAAGAAAAATGGGAAAGAAAGGAATTGGAATGGAAGAAGTGAAGTATAAAATATTACTCTTGAATAGGGAGGCTTGAAAACCACCACAAAATAACCAATAACCACAAATTAATTATGGATTAAGGTTTTGGAGGGTTAAAGGGGAGGAAACCAAGGAGAAAAGAAGGAATGAGAGGTACGAAATCTCTGTCGCAACCCACTTATCTCTTTTTATATATTGTATTATCTGGAGCATGTACTCCATACTCTGTTATTATGACTAAACTATTCAAGTCTTT
Organism: Tamarix chinensis; assembly: GCA_030549775.1. Classification (NCBI taxonomy): domain Eukaryota; kingdom Viridiplantae; phylum Streptophyta; class Magnoliopsida; order Caryophyllales; family Tamaricaceae; genus Tamarix; species Tamarix chinensis. Next base: position 7,739,005 of record CM060179.1, on the reverse strand, counting down.
TGTTATTTATATTTGTTTCCATAAGTTTTGATTTACTCGATGTAAAGTTTTAGCCTTGCACGTAGTACGAGAAAGCTATGGACTAGACTTGTGCTATGTGTGGCGGTAACACCTACTATATTATGTTAATGCTTCCACTTAAAAACAAAAAATTTTAGTAGTAAATTTCGGGGTGTTACATCCCAATTTTGGAACTTAAAATTTTTATTTTAAAGAGTTAATAGCGGAAGCCAAAACACAAAACGTAAGGGTGTCATGCCGCATCCAGCATAGAATAGGCACTCCCTACGCCCAGTCTATGTCGGGTGCAAGGAAAAAATAACCTTATACCTAGGAATCAGGGGTGGGAACTGGGAAGCACTTGATTCCACCGTGATAGAGGATACGAAATAGAGAGAAAGGAATAAATAGTGAAAATAGAGGACTAAGAGTCCAAAGAGACATAAATGCATTCGGATAACCATATTCTTTACCAATTCGTTTAGCACTCACCCAAGGCAAGCACATAAAGCTAAAAATCATCAATCACTTACAAAGTAGGGCGGATCTGCTCATGGGAATGAGCAGCACCCATAAAACGGATGATTGGTACGTTATGTACAGAGTAAGGTAACGGTACAATCAAGTAGAGTTATAGAAATTCTCATAAGAAAATCATACATGCGTAAATCAGATAATGCCAAATAATTACTGATTCTAGGTCTTTCATTAGATATACCATATTCCAATCTGTTATTTACGTCAAGTTCGGGGAACCCACTATTCTTAAACTAGTGGAATGGTCTGAAACACCTCTCGGGGCCAACACACCTGAGCCACTATTATTATCCGGTGGAATGAAGCCAACACCTCTCAAAGTAAAATACTCTTGAGCCGCTATTATTAAACCAGTGGAACGGTCTGAAGCACCTCTCCAGGACAACACACCCGAGCCACTATTATTATCCGGTGGAGCAGAATCAACACCTCGGTCCTGACTCACGTAGTCTTCCACTTTAAATGATTAGTATATTTCCATTTATACTTTATCTCTTAATCATATTTTCATTCACATTGAGTATAGGGCCCCACTATTCTTAATCCGGTGGAACGGACCCATATAAACACCTCGGCCCAACTCACGTAATCTTTCACTTTAAATGATTAGTACCTTATTCAGAGTTGATTGTATATTATCATGCTGAACTCATATAAATGTATAAAACATACAACTGAACAATATAAGTACGACCACGTAATTACCCTCAAATGATCATAATACCCTTAGGGTAGTCAAGATAATCATATTTTTCCAAAGGCTTTATGAAACCCAAATATTAATACATATAAATTTTCAACCATTATCCAAAGTACATATCCTCAGCTTTCCATAGATATCCTATATCCAACATTATACCCAAATACGTACTTACATAATTTCATTACTCTCAATAATATCATTTCATAGCATTTTCCATAAATACATTACTCAATACAACATACTCAACATAAAAGCACATACAAAAATACATGTATCACATAAAACCCTAGCTATGACATGTATCCTTACCAGCAGAGACACCGGGCTCTATGCACGTAAATCCTATACTTCCTCCGAGATCACCAGAAGATCACCTACGAAAATAAGATAAAATACGATTAGGATCAAAAATTAAAGTCGAAGGAAAATTTAAGGTAGAGGAGGGTAAAAATAAAAATAGTCGGAGTCAAATGAAAGCTTGAGTTGTATGGAAGTGTAGAGGAATGTGTGGTGGAGTTATGGTTAAATTTTGGTGGTATTTGGATAAGGTTTGGGGGTGAAAATAGGGGTGCACTGCCAGGCGGTGCCAAAGGTGCTCGACTGTGCAGCTGAAGATTTAAGTATTGTACGACCATGCAGCAGGCGATGCACAGGCCATAACTCTACAAAGGTGCGACGGACGAGAGGAATTAGAAGGGAAAAGAGGTTGCGGTTGGCCGCGATGGCCAATGATAGTGAGGGGGAAGGTTGGGGTGACCTTGGTGGTCGATCCACCAGCCAAAGGGCGGTGAGTGGTGGCTAAGGTGGTGCACGGTGGTGGGTTGGGTGGTGCGAAGGCCAAAAACAAGGAAAGAAGAAGAAGAAGAAGAAGAAGAAGAAGAAGAAGAAGAAGAAGAAGAAGAAGAAGAAGAAGAAGAAGAAGAAGAAGAAGAAGAAGAAGAAGAAGAAGAAGAAGAAGAAGAAGAAGAAGAAGAAGAAGAAGAAGAAGAAGAAGAAGAAAAGAGAAGGAAGAGGGAAGAGGGATCTCGGATAATGGCTCTTTGACACAAAGATGGGCAGAATGAGGCAAACCAAAGAGAAAAGAAGGAGAGTATGGTGTGTGTGTGTGTGTGTGTGTGTGTGTGTGTGTGTATGGTCATGTGTGCGTGTGTGTATGGTGTGAATCGTAGAAATAAGAAAAATAAGGGGAGGTGTGCGAAGGTTATGCAGGGTCATGGTGCAAGTCACTAGGGTGACAGTGGAAGTGATGGTTGTGTATTGTGATGAAAAATGCAGGTAATGACAATGGTTATGAGTATGAGTTGCGTAAGGATGAGAAAGATAAGAAGAAGAGTGGCATGGGAGGTGAAGGTGGTCAGTATGGTAGGGGAAAAGAATAAGAAAGAAGATAGGCACAAGGGATGATGATGATGGTCAGTGAGGGTGGCAGGGCGATGGTGAGAGGATGCATGTGGGAAGCAGGGTGATGGTGTCATGGTGCAACAGAGGAGCCAAACTCCTTAACGCCACAAGAAAATAGGCGTAGGAGAAGAAGGAAAAGAAAAGAAAAGAAAATGGAAGAAGAGGTTATGGGTTAGGATTAGATTAGGTGATTTTGGATTAACCAAGATAGTTAGGATTTAGCAAAAAATTTATCGAATTTTGATTTTAGTTTATGAATTATGGTTTATCCGAGTCAAGGTTTCGGTTTCGATTAAAGTTTTGGGATTAAGAAATTAGGTTAAGGCTAAAAATAAAATTTCTTAATATTAGAATTAAATTAGGGCATTAATGATGCGATATTAGGATAAGCAAATTTTTAGGGTATTACATCTGACTTTTTTAGGCATACAGTACTATGGTAATTATATTTGATAGCTTTGATAAGACAATTATTACCTTAAAATCGATTGGAAAAAGGTGTGTAGTAATGAAGGGGATTTTGATGGCGGTTTTAAATGAAACCATTGTTAAAAATGATCCACCTCGACCTTTAATAACACTTTTTACTAAGGATCATTATTAAAAGTCAAAGCATATATTTTTTCTAACTTGACCCCTGTGACCATTTACTCAAGACCTTAGTTACTTCTCCTAACGTAAACCTCACAACTTATCTTCATCATCCAGTAGGCGACATCCTTCCCTCTTCCTTAATCCCTTTCCCATGTATTCTAATCTACTTCATCTAGTAATATCCTCATCTTCTTCTTTTTCTTCACCTAATAGTCATTTCTCGTTCATCCAACATTAACGACTGCATCACGCAAAAAAAAAGACAGCAAAATGACACCAAGAACACCACCAATTTTGAATTGAGCAAAAACAACTTTAGATTCAACTTTCCTTAAGTTGGATCTAGCATCGAAGGTTTGAAAATTAGATTTGAGCTTTGAATAAAAAATGGGAGCTTCAATAGTTAGATTGCAAACTGTCAAATCAAATACAATCAACTAGCAATACAAAAAATGTGAAGGGCTAATGAGGTTGGATCCTAGGTATAGCTTGTTTTGTGATTTTATTTTGCATTCTTAGTTTCAGTTTTCATAGATCTAATTATTGGGTAGTGTTGACAAAGCTGCTCTCATTTACCTTGATTTTCATTTGCGTTGATTAATTGACATTTTAGGGTGTCTTCGTTTACCTCATGACATAACCTCTATGATCTGATTTGAGGGTACGAGTTAATTTTAGCCTTGCACCATACCAAGCATATTTTGGGTAATAGTTATACTTACTACATATTTGATATGACGATAACACTAGTACATTTGTAATTAAGCTTTTGCTAAACCAAAATTTATAGCCATAAATTTTGAGGTGTTATATAAGGCCCATAATAGGACAAGTAGAAAAAGAAGGGGGACAAGATGGTAGGAAAATGATCAAACATAAATAACAGAGTAGAGAGAAGACAAGAGAGGAGATACTCTCTCTCCCTCTCTATCTCTCCCTCCCTATATCTATATATATATATATATATATATATATATCTTCACTCCCGGTTAGTGCATAAAACTAGTTGTTAGCAGACTGTTAATAGATTGTTAATAAGCCGACCACTTCTTAACTAATACAACAAGCTTTCCTCATCTTCCAAGTGTCTCTTGAGCTTAAGCTTATTGATCTACTAATGCCTGAGCTTATATTAACTCCAACACCCCTGCAAGCTGGAGCAAGGGCTGGCATGCCCAGCTTGGAGAGAGCTGGAGAATGAGATTTTCTATCTAAAGGTTTCGTAAAAATATCAATTAAGTGTGCGCCTATGGGCATATAGGATAAGGATAATGAGCCGGCAGCGGACTATTTTCGTCCGTAGTGGCAATCCAATTAGATTTGCTTTTGTCCTTTCATAGAAAATAGGACTTTTTAAAACATTTATTAGGTGACGTCAGAGCAAATACCCAACCATTACATTTTTCATATATTTTACGTGTAATTTTAGTATAAATACAATTATAATATATTTTTATAGTTATAAATATAATACTATTAAAGATACACCTAAAATATACTAAAGATATATTGGTTAGATCTTCCATGAATCCGGTGCACATAATAATCTTTAGTAATTTTTATAATGTACCTGACTGCGTGGTTATCACACTTCCCCTTGTGCGGCATAGACCGAATGTTCATGTTGGGAATATACAATTCACAAGGCAACCGGCCAAATCAAGCTACCTCAGCTGTGATCTTCTTATTGATCTACATTTAGCTTCATCTGAAGGTACATAAACGGTATGCTGCTGTTTAGTTTTCAGCTTCTTTTTTTTTTGTTTTGTTTAGTTTTCAGCTAACAAGACTGCAACAAAAAGGATAAGGAAACCGCTGATGAGAGCTCGTCCGAAAGCTTGTAATTTGCAGCAATGCTATACACTCAAACAAAAAAGTCAAATTAAAAATTAAATTCATCTAAATATATATATATTGAAGCAATCATTTTATTTTTTATTGATAATTAATTAATACAAACTAATAATAAATAAATAAATTAATTAATTAAAAAATTATGGCATAAAAAATATAACAAATTTATTATTTCTATTATCATCATCGTTTTTATTGTTATTATTATAATAATTTTTTATATCTTTCTATGTCACAATAATTTATATTACAATATATGACAACACATATGTGCATCCATTTCTCCATTTATATACCTTTCTAATCATCTATGCATATACATATGATTTTAAAAAGAATACAAAAAAAAGGAGGTTACATTTAAAATAATTATATATTGATTTAACTATATTTTTATTATTATTTATAATAAAATATATACTGTAAGATATATTTAAAATGTCATTATGTTATATATAATTTACCGAACCCGGCCGGGCAGCACCGGTGCTCATCTCGCCGACATATGTAAAACCCTCGGACCCGATGAAAAACGAAACTTCTTCGGTAGTCAACGAAATCATCAGAAGGCAGCGTTTTCTGCGGGGAGCAACATTCAATCCAGGTTGCATGGTGGAAAAAGGAAGAAGCAGTAGTTAACATGACAGACGACTTTGACGGTGGAAGAGACCACGTCGCCTCTCAGCTGAGTGAAGAATTCCAGAAAGACGGAAAAAAAAAAAGTCGCAGAAGATTTGTATTCTGAAATTCTGAGCATATTTGATAAGGCTGGTTTAAAAATTAATTAATATTTAATAAGCTAATTTAAAGGTTGTAAATTATAAGTTATTAAATTAATTTTTTTAAATTGACTTATGGTGCCGATTAAATTTTTGAAATAAGTTAGTTTGAATAACAAACACACCCTTAACTTAATTTCACTTAAAAAGTTAGTGGCAGCCGGTGTATTACTTTTTCGCCTCTATTAAATATGCACCGACAAAGGAGAAGAAGAAAGGCGAGCTCGACGGAACGCGGTTTCTTTCATCCGACCTCGTTGTTGCTGCGTCCAAAATTCTATATATCACAGTAGTACGACAAAGACAGATACTCATAATTTAAAGAACAAATGACCAGCAAGCAGGGCAGCAGTGATGCACCAAAACGGAGATTAGGACGGGACGAAACGCGAAAACGACATTTTTTAAAAATTTAAGAAACGTGAAAATGTCGTTTCCGTGCATCACAGCAGGGTAGTAAAGATTGACGGTGTTGTACGGAGACGAAACGTCTACTTATAAATCGGGGTATAAATTATTAATAAAATTTTTAAAAAAAAGTTAATTAAATGTTTTCAATACTAAATTTGACATTAAAAAAAGTTTTAAAACAAAATATGATGAAATAGCGTTTTCGTTCACACGAGATTGAAAGTTCAACGACGAGACAGGCACCTATAAATTCCAAAGGTGAATCAGTAACGGCCGGATAAATGTATATGTATAGGAGCATAATATAGACTCACGCTACCGGAGGGTTTGTCACCAATAAGTACCGTAATTATTCTGAATTTCAATTATTGTACACAAAAATATACTTGAGGTTCGGATCGGTAGTGCTAGAAGAATTTTGACTTTGAGGGGAAAAAAATTATTATATTTTTTCTTAGGTTAAAAGGCTTTATAAATTTCTTTTAAAATTGAAACTCCTCCTAAAAATGTCACCTCAAAACGAAATCTCCGAGAAGTATTTTACAATTCATCACTTTATAATTATTTCAACCATAGTTTTAAAAACATCACTAATTGGATCTAGGACGCAAAATGATGACCTAATTAATTAGTTTGATGACCTTTCCCAATTATTTAAGCATTAGAACGGATCAAAATTGGTCGATGCTCAATCGAAAGATCGGATAGTTTAAAGTTAAATTTTAGATAACTCTCTTATCAAATTAATTTAAACTTTGGCCCAATTAATAAATTAGTGAACAAATAATGATATTGATTCGATAACTAGTACGGTTTGGATATCGTGAAGAGATCAATGTTTGTTAACGAAAAATGGATCATCAATTATGGTCTTAACAATAGGTTGATGATAGAATACCCCTTATTTTTAGATTACCATTATATAGTTAAACATGATAATCATGCTTCATGCATAAGAGTTTATTATTACGGACCATTAAACTATTGACATTCTGTCTCAAAGTCTTTTATAATCAATACGTTAATGAGAAATAATACCATAATGGTCGATAAATAAATGGTGATAAGTTAAGAAATAATCACATAATTAGTAAAGATAGCGTATATAATAAGAAAGTTTACTTGAAAATATACATAGAATACAACTAGCCAGAAGAAAAAAAATGCACTATAATGGGTCAATAACTTTGCCAGAATGAAGCGAACGCTTGTCGTTTGCTAGGTAGCTTAGCATAAGGAAACTAGGTGTAAAGCTTCGTGCCCTTGGTGGGCGGCTAGTCACTACCCTTCTCTTCTTCGGCAGTAAAAATTAATGTTGATGGCGGTGCAAAGCAAAGTCCAACATGGATCCTATAGCATTAGGAGGTGTCGGTCGGTCGGTCGAGACAACATGGGGCGGCGGATTTATTGGCTTCTCGACGAAATTGGGCTTTAGAACTATTTCGGAATTTGAACTTTGGGGCGTTTTGCATGGGTTTCAATAAAGACCTCGACGTGGTCTGAGCAGAGCATGTTGTTGTTGTGATTCCCTTGTTTGTTGCAGTGTGATTGATATCAATGGATAATGCAATGCCTATTATCCCTTTTTCTCCTATATTATACAGACTTGTATTGTAAGACAACAATGCTGGTATTTGATCGCCGCTTTTATCGAGGGTTTGATAGCATGACACAGCTGAGCCATGCATCTCAAAGAGTCCGGAACTCATTTCTATCTAATATCAACCATCGGTGATCGGCCCAACTATCGTAACCAATCCGAACTGCTAGGATTCACTTGAATCATTTTCCCAAGCCTAATATGAACGGACCTTTTTACTCGACATACCCACCTGTTGATATCATCAGGACCATATTCAAGAAGACAAGGGCTGTATATGGGCCTTTGCCGCAGTCCAATGTCCCAAACCCCATGCTCCCAAAGAACGGAATATGGGCCACTGGCAGCGGATCAGCAAACCACCTGGCTCACTTATTGGAAGGAAACAGGGTGGAAAGTAGAAACTACGTAATTCTATCCAGAACCACTAAAAATTTTAAAATATTGCGACGACTTAGGGGACGGACTGACTAATATAATGACTGTTGGACCAAAATCGGCGTGGTGGACTGAACTGTACAGTCCGGAGTTTACGGTCTGTATTTGGGCTCGCTATGAATGTACCAGTCAGTGTGGACAGCCGAAGGACACGTAAAGGCGGCACTTCCCGTCCGATGATCGTGGCTGCAATGGCGACAACACGACCTTAGCGTCGGTTTATGATTGTTCTTCGGTTCCTTATGGAACCCTCAAATCCATCGTCACCATTAATTAATTCCATCAAAGAGGTTGGCCGCCTAAATCGAATCGAATACTACTACAACTGAAAAGGTCGGTTCAGAACCCCTCCTCAGCTGGAGAATGTAAAGTGCAACAAGTTTTTTCCTTTTCTCGTTTTGGTAGATAAAAAGGACTTGCCGACCTGGATATGCTCTTTCCTCAATGCTTGAATAATATTAATAAAGAAACTATTATTTGAATGTAAGGCCAAAGGGATATGGGAAAATTATTAAGTGGGTATATATAAACATATTAAATCTTTTGTAATTCACGTATTAATTTTATATATGATTGTGCTTCGTCGCTGTTGTTTATGTATTTTATCATAGTTATTTTTATATTAATTATAGTTGTCTTCCGAAATCACCATACTTATTATTATAATTTACCGTTATTAGTTAAGATATTGTCAAAAAGCTAGCTTATCATATTTTGGCATAATTTCTTTCATCTTTCAACACTATTATATTATACTTCATCAATATTTTTCACCATAACTTTTGTTTTGGTAAAAATTATATTTTTCTAATATAATTCTACTAATAATTCTTACAAAGAACTATTTTGATCATTATAATATAATTTTTTTTTCTAATAATTCTGCTAAGAAATATTTTTCTTACAAAAAAAAATAGTTGTTTACACCATGCACACCATACTACTATTTACTCGATAGAAATTACCAGTATTAATGAGCTAATATAAGCCTTATAATATACTTACCAAATGATAGATGTCAAAATAGGAACCAACAAGCCGACCAAGACATTATATATGATCATCTTCCAGAAACCACCGTTCGATATATTATATAACTAGTAACACCTACAAAAATTATATTCTTTTAAATCCATCCATATCATTTTTTCTCATCCTACCACTTTAACTCTTTATTAAATTCTTAATAAAAAAGGATTAAGTTTTTCCCTTTTTGTAAAGAGTTATGCCTTTAGAAGGATCGGATCAAACCCCGATCATTCACTTACGCTTTGTAGCACTTCAAAATTTGTTATTAAAAATATTTTTTGAGTGGAAGCATTAATATAATATAATAGGTGTTACTACCACATCTAGTATAAGTCTAATCCATACCTTTGTACAACAAATATAAGACTAAAACATTTACAAAAAAAAATTAGAATAAAATATACATAGAAACAACGAAAGACTTACTTAAATGAAACAAGAATAGAGTTATGGAGATTAAACTCGATATAATACAACAAAAGATAAGGGAAACAAAAGAAGGAAACTAAGAGTCTAAAAGAGATATGTGAGATTTAGGTTACACAACATGTGACATCCTAAATAACTTTAATTCTAATCCCCAACCCCCAAGGATAACCCAAGTTGATCCTCTCATGATACTTCTTCAAAGCCAGGATCATCATCAAAAGCGTGTAATACACCAACTACAAAAGTGTAGTATAAGTACACAATTTGTACTAAGCAGTAAAGTATATCCTAAAGAAATAACATACAACAAATAAAGACCCATCGGATAACACATTAACACATGCGATGATAACAATAACAATAACAATAACATGCATACGATAACAAACGAAATCTTACAAGACATACGGTAAAGCATGACAAACACATAGAGGAATATCATGTTATAACACTTACATATCAACCCACATAATGTAATAGCATGATGGCATGCCAAACTTGACTACCATAATTACTTATCCATATTTGAGGTTCTACAAGGTAGTGCCCAATAGTAACTACTTATGCACATATAAAATATATGGGACACACATCGGTGATCACCCCAACAATAGTAGCATTCAATGGTAGCTACACTACACCATTATTCACTTTGATTGCGTGAGGGTAGTAAATGGACGTAACTACCAACGCCACACATGAGCCTTTTTAATTTAATCCCTCAAAAAGGTTATAAAATAATTGATATACAATAGCGTTATGACAACCATAAATAACCAGTATGGGAAAATATGAGGTCTAACCCTCGCTCACCAAATACACTTCAACATCCAACCCTTAAATATGAATACCCTCTAAAAATTTCTATAGAATACTAAAATAGTAGACATAGAGCCTTAACTGGTACACAACAACAACTAGGCAAACTATAGATCTAGGACTACCACCTCATCTATAAGGTAGCTATCCTTATAGAAAAACTAATACAAGCTTGAGGCCTTTCACTTTTTGTATTAATATATTATTTGATTAATCAAATCAACACAAAGCAAAGGCCATATAACAACATTTATAAACATTCAACACTTACTATTACATTATTGAAATCTATTATTCTCAAGTTCCAACATTATACATTGCCATAAAAGCCCAAATCATTCAATGAGGCATAAAGGCCCAAACCATTATCCACATTAGATCTCAAAGTTTATTAATGTTCCCATTATCCAAGGTTAAGGGTTAATACTCAACGAAAAGTCAACAAACATGCATAGAGTCAACAATACAAACTTATCTATCATTTTCAACACATATGGAATCAAAAAGACCAAATTACCCTTAAGGAACCCTAATATCAACATATGACATACTTTCCCAAATTAACCCTATTACTTTACCAAAATTGATGATAAATATAAAAATATCACTTAGTTCACCTCAAAGACAAAAACCAATTCTAGATAAGCCATTCTAACACATAAAATGAGTATTATACCCTTTGGGTACCAATTTCGTTTTACTTCCATAAAAGGTGTATGTCATGCTAGTGATATCAAAGATTCACACTCAACCAAAATCAACTCAAATTCATATATATGACTCTATATACTAAAATACAGCTAATGCCATACTTAATTAAATCACTCAAAAATTGTGGTAAGTAGCCAAAAGGCTTGGAGGTTTAGAAATACGGTAAAAATGACATTTTTCAATTAAATCACAAGATAATTAACCTAATCATAAATGCATGATTATAAACATGAACATATTTAGAAAAAATAGAATATAACCTAAGCATATTATTTTAGCATGCGTAAACTCTAAAACACATGAAACCACATGTTTTTTGCATTAAGAAATTTTAAGCAATTTCACATAAAGTAATAGAATTTGCATGGCATTATGATAAACATTCAAGGCACACAATCATGCTTGAAAATCTAATAACAAAACTTAGAAAATAAGTTTCTATTTCTAAAGAGTATAAATTATTACCTACGGCCCAAGCTCCAAATCAAAAAGAATTAAACTAACTAAGCACCACTACCTAGATCTCCTCCTTGATCACTTTTACAAAAATAAGGTTACAAGAGTTAAGAGTAGCATAGGGTATATTTATGGAAATGAAAAAGGTAAAATGGAAGAAATTACTCTTGAATATGGAGGCTTGGAAACCACCACAAAAACAATCAACACCCACTAAGGGAGGAGGGGTCAAGGTGTTGGAGAGTTAATGGAAAGGAAAATAAGAAGGAAGGAAGGAAGATGGGACACTAAATCACTACTGGAACACATGCAACAGCAACAACCACCTCAAGTGCCTAGCTCGACAAGTCGAAAAGGGGAGGAAAAAGAACAAGGAAAGGGCATGCTTTTCAAGGAAAAATAAGTGCCTAGATGAAGTATAAAATGCAAGAAACACAAATAAATAATAATGGAGGAAGAAAACTAAGGATAGTATAAAAGAGATTAGGATTAGAATAGGTTAATTTGTTCAATTTCTAAAAAATATTGTGATCAAATGATGTACATTTTAAGTTTTTTTTTGGTTAAAATTAACAAAATTGATTGATGGGCCTTATGCTCAATTCATATTTTTATTATCTTACATTGGAGCTGATTCAAGGTTGGCTTCATCAAATTCCTCAACAACTTAGTGGAGCTCACTGCTATTATTAAATGGATAAGCTTGAATCGGCGAAAAATTGATTTGGCTCTCCTTATTTGCAGCACTAGTTCCTTAAATGAATAATTTTGAATCGATTCAAACTTGATTCGAATTTCCTTATTTGCTACATTAGATCGATGTAAGTGCAACAATAGGTGGTTACATTTGTTATCCCTATAAAATACATACTACTGTTATCATCTATTACAAATTTAAAAATAATAGATCTTGCCTCATTATTGAAAGAAAGTGTTTTTTATATTAAATATATAAGTAATTTGTTTTAGAAAACTCAAAATTTATGTTTTTTACTTTATCCTATTTTTTATATCTTTCACATTTTATGTTTTAATTTGTTCAATACTTTTTTAATAAGTTGTGTAATTAAACTATATAGTTTTAAAAATTAGATCAGTCATCGAACTAGTATTAAAATTGGTTACATATTATATTAAAAAAATATAAAATATATATAAAATAAAATTAAACTATTTATAAATTTGACCAACTCTTTATTAATTTTGATCAGTCCACTTGTTCAATAATTAATTTTGGTCCAATTTTAAATTTTTAAAGATCGATTTATAAGATGTCTCCGATAACTTCATCGGTTCATCGAGAGTCCGGATTGGTCTCTAAAACTATAAATTAAACTAGTAAAATTAATTTAAACAGCCGTTGGAGTTGGAGGGTAGGGGAGGATTGTTTGGCAAGAGGGGGGGAAGTCGGACAGTTTGTTTAGCTGAGCCGGTGAGCCGTAGAGCGGGTCACATGCCACCCAGACAAGCTGGACGGCTAAACCTGGTGTATCCATTTATATAAACTCCTCCCGGCACACGCCCGTTTTCCGCTTCATTCATTCGCGACAGCAATCCGCCGGAAGAACAGCTCCCCACCAATTTGCGACGCAGAGAGAGAAGTAATATCACAGGTAGCGGAAGAAAAAAGATAAGAGATGTGGCGCTGTGTCTCTCGTGGCCTTCGCCTTCAACCTTCCAGGGGATCTATCTCTTCAGTATCTATCAATCCTAGACTCTTCTCCTCCGAATCAGTAAGATTGTTTTCCAAAATATCTTTTCCGTTTTAACCCATGTTGTTATTTATTTTAATCAGGAAAATGAATCTGCTTCGAAAATTTATTTCTTTTTGCATCTCTCTGTGCTATATATGTACTTTCAATCTTAGATATGCATAATTTTACTGATTGATTGTTCAATGCGTAACTCATTTGATTGAGGCTATTGTGCGCGTGATTATTGGTTATATACGGTATTGAATTTGATCTCCTCCCTTTTGTTATTGGGTCTGCGGCAGACTGCAGGGCGGTCCGCGTATACCATAGTAGATCATACTTACGATGCGGTAGTGGTAGGGGCCGGCGGTGCTGGTTTAAGAGCCGCAATCGGTCTTTCTGAGCATGGATTCAATACGGCCTGTATTACTAAGCTTTTTCCTACTCGTTCGCACACCGTTGCGGCTCAGGTAATGAACCTTGGTACCATCATTTGGTAATTGCCATGTTATTTCTATGTGTTTTATGTCTTATAATATTTTCTTTTTTATTTGATGAAATTCTGCTATTTTCATGTTCGTACTCCCAGTTTTTTTAGTTAATGAATTGACATTCTGTAGGCTGCAACTGGAACCTTGAATCTAGCGTAATTGCAAAATATTAAGCCCTCGCTTGTTGTATAATGTGCCCTAGGAGGCCAGGAAGGATTCTTGCCGTTTGGATTAATTTTATTATATTATCTTCTTATGTGTAGATATTTGCAAGGATTGGGGTGATAAAATTTGTGTCAATGGTTGGAAGTAGTCTGCCAAGAAAATTGAAAGACATAGTTAACTCCCCCCCCCCCCCCGGGGACAAAATAAAAAATTCTGGGGGGGGGGGGTTGCAGCTTTACTTAAACAATCCCTATCAGTTTTTTGCTTTCATATACTCAAGCTACTCTAGATCATAAGAATTGATATTGTTGACTGATAAATTTTGTATGGTGGTAATCTGTGCAGGGTGGTATTAATGCTGCTTTAGGTAATATGAGTGAGGATGACTGGAGGTGGCACATGTATGACACAGTCAAGGGAAGTGATTGGCTAGGTATGATGTTTCTTTCATCTCAGTTTAGTTTCTTTTCTTAAGCTAGTGTTACCAATGAGATTCTTGCGCATTGACATAGGTACATCCTAACATTTTGGCTCTTACATGAAATGACTAGTCATTCTCACTGACATTTTAACCATTCTGTTGATTTTTGGTGCATTGTGAAAATTATACTTGTGCAGGTGATCAGGATGCTATACAATATATGTGCAGGGAAGCACCTAAGGCAGTTATTGAGCTTGAGAACTATGGTTTGCCATTTTCGCGAACTGAAGAAGGAAAAATTTATCAACGTGCTTTTGGTGGCCAAAGCTTGAATTTTGGGAAAGGTGCGTAAAGGGAAGTTTTTGACTCCATTGTTAATCACTTGTTTGTGAGGATAATCATTGCTTAACATTTATGTTTTTCAACTATTCTTGTAGGTGGACAGGCTTATCGATGTGCATGTGCTGCCGATCGTACTGGACATGCTCTATTACATACTCTTTATGGGCAGGCAATGAAACACAATACACAATTCTTTGTGGAGTATTTTGCATTGGATCTTATAATGGACAATGAAGGTTAGTCAAACGGATTAGACGGTAATCTTATTTGTGCTGCTATATATACTAGTTTTTTCTCAACATACATGTGGATTGAAAAACTATGATTCGTAAATTCTGGCAGTTCATTTTTAGCATTTTGAGCTAGGTGGTAGGGATGCATAAGAGCTGAGACAAACATTTGTTGCTTCAACTCAATAAAAACTGCCTGAAGTCAAGGCTGCTAGAGTTCAGCTCAATTCATAGTTCATCCAGCATTTTAGCTCAACATGCGCTCAGTTCACAATGTTATTTGATCATAATGTTAGTTATATAAATATAGTTGACCTAAATATCTTCTTTGGATGTATTATAATATTAACATTAATAAATGTATCATTAGTTAAAAAATTATCAATATAACAATAGTAATGTAATAAAGCATGCTCTCAAGCTTGCGAGCCAAGTTTTGTTATTCTTAAACTCGAATTGGACAAGCTCAACATTCACAAGCAGTTTGATTCAGTTGCAGTGCTGGTAAGGAGTGGAGGTGTGATCGTGTGCATAGTAGAACTTCCTGGTTTAGCCATTTGAAACTTGTTTGCTGCCCACCGATCGAATGTGTAGCACTGAACTTGCAGATCTAAGCACAAGAAACTTTGCCTTTTGATACTTCTTCACAATGGCTTCTTTGACATATCACATTATTTCTTGTGACTACTGGATGTACCTTGTCTAATGGAATCTACAATCAGGTGAATGCCAAGGAGTGATCGCATTGAACCTGGAGGATGGCACATTGCACAGATTCCGTTCTAAGTCAACTATTTTAGCTACTGGGGTACTTTTTGTTACCCTTTTGTATTTAAGGTATCCTACATTCTCTCTCCCACTTACAATTTCTCATGTCTTCAGGGTTATGGTCGAACATATTTCTCAGCAACCTCAGCTCATACATGTACTGGAGATGGCAATGCCATGGTCTCACGAGCTGGACTTCCACTGCAGGTATTTTGTTTTTCCTTGTGTGTCTATCCTCCTACTTCTTTTTCTTTTTTTTTTGACACGCTTGTTTTCTGCAGGATCTTGAATTTGTGCAGTTCCACCCTACAGGTATCTATGGGGCTGGGTGCCTCATTACTGAAGGTCAGTGCTTATCATTTTTAGCTTTATATTCTCGTAGAACCTTTAAATAATTCTTTTTCCTTAATTGTGCAAGGTAATCGCAATATTTTCTCGTTGCAAATTGTAGGGTCCCGTGGTGAAGGTGGCATTCTGAGGAATGGTGAGGGTGAACGCTTTATGGAAAGATATGCTCCTACTGCAAAGGATCTTGCATCCAGGGATGTTGTTTCAAGATCCATGACAATGGAAATCCGGGAAGGCCGAGGTGTAGGTGAGAATTCCTTTGCCTGAGCAATCTTTTCCAGAGAGATTATGACATGGTTGCTATCTATAAAATGCTAATAAGATGGTCTAAATGGCCTAATAAGTATGGTCGAAAGCTATAGGTTTGTGTGTGTATTTTAGTAGGATAGCATCTACAACATCTGATACAGAGTCATTGAGCATGAAGGACATAATTCAATGTTTCTTCATATACGATTAGGCAAAGAAATACCAAACAATGCTGCTTTTGCAATATAACCTCATAACTCTCTAGACCTCCTGAAAACTAGAAAGAGGATGATAGATTTAATATTTACCTGGTGATTCTCACTGATTGACTATAGATATTCATAAGAAATGAAAACGAGAAGCAAAATAGACAATGGACTGCAGTGGAGGACGATCTTTTGATTACGTCCATACTTATTGTCACATGGGTTACTTCAGTTTTGTAATAATAAATGGTTTGGAACAGGTCCCTTGAAAGACCATATATATCTTCACTTGAATCACTTGCCTCCAGAAGTACTTAAGGAAAGACTTCCTGGTATCTCTGAGACTGCAGCTATTTTTGCGGGTGTTGATGTTACAAAGGAACCCATCCCTGTGTTGCCAACTGTTCACTACAATATGGGTGGAATTCCTACCAATCATCACGGAGAGGTTGGTATCAGCCAATAATGAGTATAAGTATGTGAAGTCATAATGGTTATGATACAAACTATGTTTGCATTTCAGGTGGTTACTGTCAGGGGTAATGATCCCGATGCAGTTGTTCCTGGTTTATTGGCAGCTGGGGAGGCAGCATGTGCATCTGTCCATGGGGCTAATCGGCTTGGTGCAAATTCTCTGCTCGACATTGTTGTTTTTGGTCGAGCTTGTGCAAACCGAGTTGCAGAGATCCATAGACCAGGTAAGGAATCAAGAGATGTCAGTATTTAGCTGTTTGAATAAATAGAAGTATCAGTTGCCCAAAAGGGACGATCACTAAAGAACTGTATGTCATGCTGAACATAGGACTAATGCTAATAGGAGTTGTATGCAGGGGAGAAACAGAAACCTCTGACAAAAGATGCTGGGGAGAGGACAATTTCTTGGTTAGACAAGTTAAGGAATTCAAATGGTTCACTTCCAACTTCTAAAATCCGCTTGAATATGCAGCGAGTAATGCAAAACAATGCTGCTGTGTTCCGTACTCAGGAAACATTGGATGAAGGTACGTGTTTTTTATATCCTCAATTTGTATATTTCATGATGGGCTGCTGTACTTGATAGCCCATGGCTTTGGCTTGTTTTCATATATTTTTCCCACATGTCTTTTTAAGTGGCGGATTAAGTACCCAGATTTACTCTTTGGAAGGTAAGACCTGGGCTCCTAGCAGATCCTGAGATGATTTCTCTTTGCTCGGTTCAATGTGCCTTAATTCTACTGTTATTGAGATTCCTCCTAATTTCCATTCGTTTGGCCATTGGGGAGAGAGGAGGAAATGCTTCCTTATTTTTCCTACTTCCATGAACACACCAACTGCTCCTTCACTGTAGGTTATGTGGCTGATTTTAAAGTACTACTTGTAACTCACTGTTTTTCTTACAACTTGTGTGCAGGTTGTACTCTTATTAACAAGGCATGGGAAAGTTTCCACGATGTTAAAGTGGAGGATCGCAGCCTGATCTGGTGAGCTTTTGCTTGGAATTGTACTTCCTGGTGATTAATCAGCGGTTGGGATTGTGTTTCATTGATTCTTCTCTGTGCAGGAACTCTGACTTGATAGAAACCATCGAGTTGGAAAATTTGTTGATAAATGCATGCATCACCATGCACTCTGCAGAGGCCAGGAAAGAAAGTAGAGGAGCCCATGCCCGTGAAGATTTCACGGTTTGTTCATTCACTTGAGATTGTGTGCAATTTCTTGTAGATTGCAATATTATTTTTATCCCCCTATCCCCCCCCCCTTCTCTCGCCTACTTCATGCAACTAATTAATTGTTGTATGATGATTTGATAATGCAGACAAGAGATGATGTGAACTGGATGAAGCACACTCTGGGGTATGTCAACATTTCCTTTTTCTTATGCTTCTCCTATGTAACAGTGATGGGTGAAGCTACTACGCCCTGTGACATGATCTGTTAGTTCTTTGCTGGTAAAAGTGACATGAAGGGATTTTTGTGTTGCTAACTTGCTATGAGACGATGAGGGGTAACTAACATCTGTTAAGCTAAGCAGGGTGGGTCACTACGTGCGGTAACTCGCATGTGTTTATCATTGTTAATACCGTTGCAGTGCAATGCCTCCCTCTTTGATATGTCAACTAGGATCTTTATTGCCATCATTTTTTTTTTGGTCGGCCATTTTCAATTATGTCAACCTTAATGTTCTTGTGCGTGGATGTTGGCATTGAAGTGTGTGCCCATTCACAACCCAAGATAGCAAATAATTGTATTGAGTATTTTTCTTTTGATCTTGCAGCTTCTGGGAGAATGAGAAAGTTCGGCTTGACTACAGGCCAGTTCACATGAACACATTGGACGACGAAGTGGAGTCTTTCCCTCCTAAAGCTCGTGTCTATTGATTCAATTACTCGTAGGAGGGTTTTTTTTTTTTTTTAAAAAATGCTGATCATGTCAGGCCTCTATTTGTTGTGGTTGAAGCAAGAGTGTATTTTCTTGCATATGAATTATAGACAGTGAGGATAAAATAAATCCCACAAGGCTTTGAAATAATTATGGCGTCGGTGGGAAAAAGGGGTCAGGAAAAGGACAGCTAGTACAGTGGTCGTGATATTCATAAATTGTACTTGGTTGCAGGGCAGGGTACATCTCCCTGGGCTTACTATTTGCTAATTTTACTCTCTCAAGTAGCTAGTAAAATACAGTGAGTTTGGGTGATCGTCTATGGATTCCGTAATTTATCTTGGAAGGTTCTGGAATCGATCCTTAACCATGCACCAGGTTCCTCCTCCCTTCCGGTTTTCCCGAGTCCCCCCCCCCACCCCACCCCAGGGTAAAAAAAATATATAGAGAGAGAGGGAGTTTTAACGGTGTATTATTGTGGGCTTTGAACCAATATTGGTTAACACAGCTTAATCAGAGGGAGGATATATAATACACAAGCAACTTTATGTGTCTTACCTGTTAACCATTTCTATCTACACTCCATTATATGGCATAATTATGTCCTTTACATTTGAAATATTATCAACTTCCTATTGAACATCAATATTTGTGGGAGAAATTATTTATCAAATAGAAATAATCTCAAAATTACAATTTTCATTAGGGTTATTTTGATAAAAACCTCGAACTTAGGAATAGGAGTGGATGGCCTTGAAGTTTGATGGGTGGAGAATCCAGGTTCGGCAAATGGTCTGAACTCTTGTCTTATCAAGTAGGGCCCCTCTTATTGAAAACATCGAGCCTTTGTTCGGTCTTGTTTCTAATAGTGTGAAACGACGGTTCACACTTCGTTCGCATCAAAGGTTGAGACTTGATGTTGATGATGTCGTAAAAGAATTATTTATGTGAAAGACAAGTTTATTGGAGTCAAAAAAGCTAATAGTAATAGTAACGTTTGATTTTCTAAGGTAAAAGTTGTTTTTTTTTCCTTTCTTCACAGTTATTTTCTTTTTCTTTCTAAGGTAAAAGTTAACACGAATAGCTTTTAGTGTGTTTTTAACTCTAAGAACGTGTTTGGTATGAAGAAAATGAATGAGGAGGAATTAAAAAAAGGGTGAAATGTATGGTGAGAAAATGATAAGAGAGAAGTCTTTTTCTTCCACTCATATTTGGTATCCATTACGGCTGCAATGGAGTATAAGAGTATGACATTGGAAGGTTGGGAGTCATTGATCGTCAGATTTTCCATTTTGTTATACTGTATAATTATATACCCGAGATTAGAGAGGAGAGATGCATTACAATCCAGTGACAGAGATTAATTTTCTTAGAATAAAACACTCTAATATTTAGTCCATCCCTGTTATCTGGATTTCGAGTACAGTCTTAGCAAAATTGACGTCGACATAAACTATATATATATATAACACTACATGGACAAGAATTATTCATGTATATACAATTGTAAACTACATATTACATATATATACTACATGGACAAGTACGGTATTACAATGGTAAACTACATGGACAAGAATTATTCATGTATATACATGTATACATATATATATATGTATGATGTAGCCAGACTGGGACATTAACCATCCAATAACTAAATTTATAGGCATAACTATTGCGTAGTAGACCGACTGACGACCGGTCAATTTTATCGTCATTAAATAATTGAACTTCATGATGATCTTATACACAAATGGTCAATGAAGTTGCGGTCCACTAGCCAATACACCTACCTCACCCATCGCTCTCCCACTCCCACAATTCGGTCCCCAACTCATGCTTCTCTGCTGCTGTGTAAGCGCTTCTTATCAAAAGGATGGAAACATCTCTCCAAGCATTGCCATCTGCTAACCATATGGTCCTTCCATTCCACCATTCCTATGTTTGAACATGACCTCAGATGAAACAAAGCACCCCGCCGAAGGATGTCCCATCTCAACCCTGAATTTACATTATTTATTTATTTTTAAAAATAATAAAATAAAAGGAAGGAAGAAGGGGGTAACTTTGACCCACTTGACGTTGATAATGCCCCGTCAAAAGTACTCCCTTCCCCTGCTTCTCTTTTTCTTGCTCTATCGCATTTCGGTTGGACTACATTTTTCCTCAAGTAGACCTTGCCTTGCTCCTCTCCCCATCTCAAACTTGTTGGATCACTGCCTGTAGGGCCCATGGCGGCGCCCATACGGGGTCCCCAGTCAACCGCCCAAAAAGATCAAGCAAGCCATCATTTCATTTATTTATTTATTATTTATAACTTTTGTAAAAAAAAAAAAAAAAATCTTACCCAACCCGTAAAGATAATTATATAAAAAAAAAAATTATACAGATGGTAGCATTATAAAAATTTCATCCGCTCAAAAACGAACATGCAAGTCATCGTTTTCTTTATTAGGAATTAATAGAGTATTATTTAAATAGTAATACTATAATAATATTTAAATAATAAATAATAGGAAAAAAAAACAATTCATTTTTAATACCATAAACTAACATTTAACCCTTCTTCAAATCACATTCTCTCGTCATCTTTATAAAAGCAAGACCCCAACCCCATTTGTTTTTAGCCTTTTATTTCGTTTGCTTTTTAATAGACTTGATCGCCCGTAGGTAGTTGCATTGGGCCACTTCCTGACAATTAGTCAAAAAATTTCGATTACTCGGAAGTCTAGCAATCCTCCCGAGCAATTTCATAGACCTTTCTCTTCTCAAATAGCAATATATATATATTCGCCCATCTTTTAAAACATATAAAATAATTAGTAATATACAAATTTAAACTCGTTGAGGTTTTGTAAAAGTCATTTAATGTTCAGCAATGTACAACAGCCTTGTTTAATCTTATAATTTTATCCTTTTATTCTTATTAATTATACTTACTCACCGCATCACTATAATTATTCATATTAGTAATTATTAAGTATTAATATTGATTCTTATTGATTACTAATTATTAATTTTAATATTAGTTTTCATTACTATTATTATTTATTAATAATCATTCATTTTCAATATTCAATATTAATTAATTTTTTATTATTGATATTATTACCAACCATCATTATTTATTAATATTAATTCTAATTAATTATTAGTTATCGTTAATTGTTAATATTTTAATCATTATTAATTATTAATATTCTTTATGAAATATTATTCACGCGATAGGAACTATGAAATCCCGCAACTACAACTTTACAACTTTGTCATCTAAATGTTATAAATCAAACATAAAACCTTAATTAATATGCGGAACGTATTAGTTTTCCACTATAAGATCCTCATTTTTACTAGTGTTAAAAATTCATTTTTGGATAAGCAAAATCACAACAATATTGTATTTGTCACACTTGATGTAATACCCTATCCCAAAATCCTTGAAAATGTATTTAAAAGTATGTTAATATAAAAGAAAATAGTTATAAATTCCAAAAGTGCTCGAAAATGGGTGAACAAGTGAGTTTCAAAGGACCAATCGACTGGTTCATCGAGAAAATCAAGTATCCACCAAGCCACGCGGCTTCGTGAAAAGTCTCTATCATAGTTAAGATTGTAAATAAGCCGAGCCAAACTCAAAACCCTTAGCCTCAAGCTCGGCTCATTTAAATAACCAAATAAGGTGAACCGAACTCAAGTGCCAAAGCCATTAAATGAATCGAGCCTCACTTTTGGGCTCGAGTTCGACTTATTATTAAACGAACCCAAAAGTGAGGCTTGGGTTTGGTTCATTTAACTAAATGAACATGCAGAACTAAACTTTTAACGAGCTAAGCCGAACCGAATACTTAGCTGACTCAACTCATTTATACCCCTAGTCATAGCCATATACTTTGCCTCAGTGGTGGACAAGATTGTCAACTCCTACAAAGGAGATCTCTAGTTAATAGCTAAACCACTAAGAAAAGAAATATATCAACTAGTAGACCTCCGATTATCAAGATCGCCACTATAATTAGAGTCCATGAATCCAATCGACAAGTTAGTTGATCTCCCATACTTCAAATAAGTTGATACATGCCCTTCAAGTACCTTAGGACCCACTTTACTGCTTGCCAGTGAGCCTTCCTTAGATACATCATATATCGACTCACAACACTAATAGTTGGAGTCATATCAAGTTCAAGGCTGGTACATACCATATCGTACATGATACAACCAACAACATTATAATAGGGATTAGTGGCTAAGGACTCCTCTTCCTCTTTAGATTTGGGGCAATCCAAGACTGACAATCTAAAGTAAGTAGCCAACGAAGTGCTCACCGACTTGGCATCCATCATATGACCTCTCAAGCACGTTGTTCATATAGGACTCTTGTAACAAGTACAAAAGCTCCCACTTATAGTCTCTTATGATCTCTATGCCAAGGATTCACTTTGTAACTCCAAATCCCTTAATCTTAAACTCACTATTCAGCATTGTCTTTATCTTATCAACATCAAACATATCTTTTGCTACAATAAGCATGCCATCAATATATAGCAAAAGACACATAAGTGGTCCACCCTCCATCTCCTTCAATCACACACATATATCATACTCACTGCTAGAGACACCATTCTCAAGCATAAATTGATCAAATCACTTATACCACTATCTAGGGGACTGCTTTAGACCATATAGTAACCTCTTCAATATATAGGTACACATGATCATGCATCTGATGCATAAGAGATCCAAATTGGGTCATGCTGATTTTGAATCGGTTTAACTCTTCTTCATGTTTCCAACTCATGCAGCTGCCACTTGATTCATAAGGAAAGAGAAAATGGTCATTTTAATCTTATAAAGAAAAAAAGAGTAAAGAATGTCTTCTAGCCTTCCTTGTTCTTCCCAAAAATCTGTATTGTTCTTCCTAAGTGCTGAAAAGGACTTGTCATGTGGCTTGAGAGGGACTTGTGGTTTGTTTTATGTGGCTATTGTAGGTATAGATTCGGCTGCATTTTTGGGGTATTTTTTGGAGCTAAAATAATAAAAGAAAAGGAGCTAAAAGGTGAGAAAATGTGGGGAAAACGTGGCTAAAAAAGGTGGGGATTTTATTATGTGGAGGTGATAAAAGTTGACAAGGTTTGCATGACTTTCTTGTCTTATATGGCTACTTTTCTCAGGAGTGATTAATTTATCCAAGTGAGGAGAGTTTTTTGACTCTCAAACTTGAGAAAATTAAGGGTAAGAATGTGATCATTAAATAAAGATGCTCCCGCATCAGCATCCCCTCAATAACAAACCCATTAGGATGATGTATTTAAATCTCCTCCTTGAGCTCACCATGCAGAAATGCATTTTTTTACATCCAACTGCTTTAACTCTAAATCATGCATAGCCATAAGCGCAAACAAGGTACAAATAAAATTATATCCAACCACAGGATAAAATACCTCATTATAGTCCATGACTAGAATCAGACTAAATCCCTGTGAAACTAAATGAGTCTTGTACCTTAGTCTCTCGGCCCCTAAGGCTCCCTGTTTAAACTTGTACACCTACTTGAAATCAACTATCTTCTTATTTCTAGGTACTTTCACAATTTCTATGTTTGGTTCTTCAATAAGGACCACATCTGCTCCTCTACAGTAGCCCACCACTCAATATAGTCATAACTAATAATAAGCTATGGGAACGATGCTAGCTTATGTACATCCGCGACCGTCTCAACACTAGATAAGGCATAACCGGCCAATTCTTGAAAACCATACTTGACTGGAGGCTTAAAAATCCTATATGCTCTCCATGAAGCAATACCTCTTTGCTCCACTTTCTTGTTATATCCACTCACTTTAGAAACAATGGTTATATCATAAGACTCAATTTTCTAGAAGAACACAGACTTGTTGAAGGTAACATCCCTACTAGTCAAGAATTTGGATGCATCTTGGTATTATAACATGTACCCCTTCGCTCTAGATGTAAAGTCAAGAAAGATACACTTGTTGACTCTATGATCAAGTTTACCATCATTCACATAAGCATAAACAAGTTAATCAAAGACATGGTTGGGTGACCAGTGGAGTAGGTATGTTGCCATGAGAACTGCCTCGCCCTAAAACTCTCTACTTAGCCCTCATATTGATAACATACAATGAGCCTTCTTCGGTAGGGTCATGTTCATCCACTCAACGATCCCATTCTGTTTTGGTCTCCCAACACAAGTATAGTATCTCACTATCATATGGTCCTGACATAAATTAGCAAATCTCTACTCAACAAATTCAAGACCATTATTTGTCCACATACACTCAACTTGCTTTCTAGTATTCTTTTCTAGTAATATCTTATGACGTTTGAAAACACCAAACACATCATTCTTACGCTTTAAGAAATACACGTATACCTTCCTAGAGGAGTCATTAATAAATGTGAGCAAGTATCCTAAACCTCCTTTTGAGACCACTCTCATTGGGTCCCATAAAATCAGAATGGATATACTCTAGAGGTACCCTTATACAATGCTTAGTTGTCGAAAAGTTAACCCACTTTTGCTTACCCCACACACGGTACTTGCAAAATTCCATAGTACCTATACTCTGTCCATCCACTAGCCTCCTTTTCCAAAGCTTAATTAGTTTCCTAACACTCATGTTCCCCAATCTCATGTACAAAAGACTCAGACATCTGATTTTGTAAACATCATCACTGTCATAACAATTGTTTCCACAATAATAGATCCCACCAACTCATATAGTATCCCGACCTATTTCCCCTTCATCGCCACAAAAATTCCCTTTTGTAAGTCTCAAGATATCATTCTCTATCACACATCGGTACCCATTACAATTCAAGGAACTCAAATAGATGAAGTTATTGGTCATCTCAGGGACATGTCTTACATTGGATAGTGTTCTGACTACACTGTCATGCGTTCTCACCTTTAGCACCCTAATCTCATCAACTTTGCAAGCAACATCATTTCCTATAAAAAAAACTTCATCCTAAGTTACCTCAAAAGTTTGAAACCAACTTTGATTGGGACAAATATAGTAAGAACACCCATAATTTAAGATTCCTTTATTGGCGATCTTGGTTTGCCTATCAGTGATCATCAACACATATCCATCATTCCCATCTTGGGAAATGGTGTGTGCTAGCGTGTGCTTATTAAGTTAAACAATATTTAGTAGGGTAAGCGCACTAAAGTAAACACATCATAGTTCATGCAAGTATACACGGTCCCCTGGCACTACATTGGTTGGCTGCATCTAGGCGTTAGGCGGTTATATCCTATTATCAGGTGGTTATGCCCTACAATGGTCCCCTGGTTAATGATACCAACTTCAGAAAAATTATGTGTTCTTCTTTTGTCGGCATGAGGACCTATGATGGTGAGCTCTTTCCGTCTTGGAAAGGTGAAGAGACACTTGAGGCATTGGGGTGTCGTTGTTCCTGCACATATCTTGAAAGTAGTTGAGCAAACACATTAAGCCTATACGGAGTCATAAGTGTGAAAAGTGTTGTCAGTTCATAGGATAGAAAAAACTATTTTTAGGTTAAACTCAAGTAAGTCATGCGATATCTCGAAAGGTGGAAAAATCATTAAGAATTATACCCTATGACTCCCTCATGTGAAAAAATTATGAATATAATGATACTCGTAGGGTCTTTTAATCAGCTCCTATCCACTCATATTACTTCCCCCACACTTAAGTTGTTGCTCATCCCAAGTAACATTATGATAGTATAAGAGGATACCCCTAAGTAAAATAAGGTAGCAATTATTATCCTTTATCTATGTTGAACTTTTGGTTTCAGCTGAAAACTGGCTGCAAGTATGTGAGATATTAAAGAGTCAGCAGTATGTAGTAGTGTGTGGGGAGGGAATTTTTCTTCAGGACTTCCCACTAGACCAATAAGGGTCATCAAGGCACTTGTGAACTGCAACACCCTTTTCCATTAGTCAACCTACTCATAACCCTTGAGTGAATTTTATTTTAAAAAATGAAATAGAGGTTTCTCATATGGGTAAGGTCTTTTTACGTGAGTGTACGCCTGGGTCTCAAACAGGATAACAGTTCTTCAACATAACTTGATGTAGTCCTCGGTAGTCAATCCACTATCTCGGATTATTATCCTTCATCTTAACGATTAAGACTGACGCTCTCCAAGGCGATATATTTGGTCAGATGTAGCCTTTTCCCAACAATTCATATAGATAAGCCTTAAGCTCATTCATCTTTGCATGTTCCATGTGGTACAGTGCTTTGGATACTGGATCCGTCCCTAGCAACATATCTATGGTAAATTCAACATCTCAAACTGATGGTAAGCCTGGGATCTCTTCAAAAAACACATCAAGATACTCTTGGATCACCAAAAATTGCTCTAGCAGCAGTATCTCAAACACTAGACATAAAGAGTGAACACCCCTTACGAACAAGGGTACTCACCTGATTTTTTATACAACTTTCACTAAGAGGTTAGGTTCACACTTTTAATACGTGACCCTAAAACCCTTTGGTCCTTGAAGAACCACACAGTTTTTCACACAATCTATCAATGATACATACTTCCCCGACATGTCCATGCCGACAATCAAGTCAAAACTATGAAACTCCAGTTCTATAAGATCTAAGGGGAACCCTACTCCCTTAAATATTAGGGTCACCCCTTTATAAAGTCTAGAGCACGCAATCCTATCCCTCGAAAGAAATATAATATAAATAGAAATAATACATGTAGGAGATAAATAAGCTCTAGCTAAGAATGTAGAAGACACAAAAGAATGTGATCTACTAGAGTCAAATAATATGCGTACTGAAAAGGTGGAAACAATAAGCATAGTGATTACCACACCGGTCTGGTTCTCTACCTTAATTTGGCTAATCATGCTTAGGCATCCTCTTGATGGAATCCTTATAATACTGCCTGATCTTTGACCCTACTAAAATAGGTAGGGCTTCTAATCTCTAGACTAACTGGTACAGGTGATGGAGGAACTCTCTAAGTTTATGGTTGCAGCTGCTGTATAGATTCGATGCTTTGAGATCAGTTCTAATTTCTTTGAATGTTGCCACTTATAACACAACACTCATATGCCTTGTGTCCCGTCATACCACAACTATGGAATGTCACCTTGATACATTTACAATCCACTCCCAGATGATCCACTCCACAATGCTTGCAGTGGTAGTACCTCTCCTCGAATCATCCTCCAACCTAACCTCTAGATTGGGGATCTAACTTCATACTCCAACCATACCTAGGTAGTAAGCTACCCCTTGAGTAGGTGTTCTTCGTATCGTCGGGGTGCTGGTAACCCTCAAACTTCCTCTTTCCCTCAATTGGGCATGTCTTGGATGACTCGAGAGGCCTCCAATGCCTACTCGTACATTCCAACCATGTCAGACATGGTAACTCCTATAAATAACTTCTGATACATAATTCCCATGCCAATCTTGAAGTGGTAAACATGCATCACGTCACTGATCTCTATCTCAGGAGCGAACTAGATCAAGTTCATGAATCTCGTGTAGTATTATTCTATCAACATGCATACTTGCTAAAGAGCCATAAACCCATCATACTTCTTCATACAGATATGAGTGGGATATAATTAGGCTCGTAAGGAAGGGTCCCTAAATAGTAGGCTCTCCATTTCTACATTAGACGCTCTTCCACCATGTGTCTGCTTGTCCCCTTTGGTAGTACACTTCCATTTTGGCTCTCCTAGCCAATGGATACCCACAAGCGATAAAATTATTCTCCATATCCCTGACCCATCACTCTATGAGGTAAGGGACTTGCTAACCCTCAAAGATTATTAGATGATGATGCGCGACCCTCTTAATCTAATCCTTTGGAACTAGGGCGAGTATAAGCACTAGCGGTGGGTTGTTGTGCTTGAATATGGCCTTCTATGTAGACACCGATAGTGACCAAAACTCTGTCTTTCTTAAGAGTAAAATAAGAGGAAGCTATAGAAAAGGTCAGAAGAGTGAATGGAATTCGAATGTAAGCTCAAAGTAGAAAAAAATTAACACAAGTGCTCGAGGACTTAGGTATTTTAGAGGTTGAAAGAAGGGTGAGAATAAGGGGTGATTAGGATTATTTATAGCCAATGAATCGGTTAAGGAGCGGGTGAGGTTATGTAAGAGATCAAAAACCTTAATTTTACCATTTAGATATGAGATGAATGTGAGGATTTATCAAGAATAGTTTGACTTCCATTTTAGAGTTCAAGTTGTGATTTTTCTGGAGGATGCAAGTTTAGCTCCTCTAGAAAATATTGAATATAAAAATGGAAATAGTAGATCGGTGTGGGAAATAAATCTCTCTGCCATGTAGGTACAATCTAGAAATCAAAGCATACTTCCAGAGGTGTGTAAAGGAGAGATGAAGAAGAAAATAAGAGTGAAGTCATCATCTTCCTCATCTTTCAAAATCGATCCCTCGAATATGTTCAAGGTAGCAACCAAAAACAGAATAAATGAGAAAAAAAGTTAAGGATCACTCAAGAATAGTTTGGAGTTGGATTATTAAAGTTTTAACTTTGATACAAGATTTTTAGAAAATTGAGCTTTGAAAAACACTCAACCCAACAAACCAACCAATCAGTTTAGCCAGATCAGTTGACTATTCTATAGACCAATTGATCATTTTCCTTAAACTAGTTGATAAGTTTGGTCAAATAAAATCTTTAGTTGAAATAATGGATCAGTCAACCAGTTCACTTGAAAACTTATTTAATTCAATATTGTAAACTTTTCTCTGATTTATTATTACCTCAAAACCAAGCTATTGTTTCGAACGTAGATTAAACATTATCAACTTTATTAAACAAAAAAAAATCATTTTATAAATCTTACAAAAAATACCGGGTAATACAAGCTCAAGTAATTATTTTAACCGCATAACTAATTACTCCCTTTGTATTAAAAAAAATATATTATGCATTAAATTTTTGTGCAAAAAAGAAAGTCATTTTAGAAAAGTCAAATATTGCTTTTTTATTTTGACCCTCACTTTGTTTTAATTATATACGCATTAAATGATTTATTATTTTTTAATAAATGGTGTAAGTATAACTTTAAGATTAACTTTATTAATTTCTTAAAAGTGTATACATTGACATAATAACTTTTCTTTTATTTCATAGGGAGCATATAGTATTATTATTTTTTACTTGCAATGGAAGGATAACAATCTTGAAGATTGCAAAGAGAAAATCAATATACTATAAGTTAATGGTCCTATAGCTAACTCCCCCAATTAGGTCGAAAAATAGCTTATCCTTAACCTCCATGGGCGGGGAATTAAAAAAATAATCTCCATAAACTGAACCATGACCTATATGAATCATCCCATCATCCACTTGATTAGTCTCTTTATAGGAATGAATTACCTTACAAGACCTAAAGGAAGGAATTAGAAGCTTGCAAGCATCCATTATGGGAGTCAATGGATGATAATTTGACAAAGGCTATTGGAGAAGCCGAACTGTTACCAAAGAATCAGAGCAAAGAATGATATGTTCATAGTTCCTCCTACTTACTTTTTGAAACCCATGAAAAGCTCCCCCATAATTCAACCGTAGGAATGGAGTCATGACCAAGGTTGGCAGCAAAATCAAATAATCAGTGACCTATATAATCACGTGTCACTCATTTTGTAGCTATGCATTTCGAATTGGATAGAGCACTACCATTAACGTTAATTTTAATCACATCTCTTGATAGAGGAAGTATATATTATAGATCTTGATTTTTAAGACTACATAATATAATGGTCTTTTTTCATTAATAACACCTTCGCATCGTATTTATTTGTGAGTGCACTTTTTTCTTATCGTACATTCAAGTGCATAATCAAATCTGCATCTCTCGTATATATGAAACCGCCTCTGTAATATGCCCTAATTTGTTTTCCGGATTGCTATTTTGTGTGTACCCTTTGTCGGTTTCGTACAGCCTTACTGCTCTTTAATTGAACACCACCGCACCTTGCTGAGATAATTACTCCTCTTTACCGTTTTAACTTCCCGTTCTTCCCCTCCCCTTTAATTATTGCTGCAGTTCTTCTAATCTTTTTAAAATTTCTTAATACTGAAAATCACTGTAGCTGAATTCAGAAAGGAACGGGAGCCCCCACATTCAAATTTTGGATGTCCCTAATCACTGATTTTTGTCCTCACCTTTAGGTGCTCCCCCCCCCCCTCTCTTCCCATTCTTCCTTTATTTTAATTTTTTACTTTCAGTATTTTCAGAGCTCTCTTCTTAAACCTTCATCCATCCCCTAACTTTAGTCCTCTCTCTCCACCAGTTTCTCTTCTACAGTCGTCATCCGCTTAGCTCCACCAAAACATCACCGCCCAGATACTCTCACCCCCGTAACATTTATATATGGTAACCGAATAATAGGTTAAAGTTCTGCGAGGGGCCACTAGAGAATGGCATATATGTGTGCAGACAGTGGAAATCTAATGGCAATCGCACAACAAGTTATCAAGCAAAAACAGCAACAAGAGCAGCAACACCAGCAACACCAGCAGCCGGATCAGCCACAACAATTAATCGGAACAAATCCCTTATGCTTCAGTCCATGGACTGGCCCTGCTCATAGCATGTCCAGTAGCCCGCCTCCATTAGCCTTCTGTCACGCCGGCGGTGTCTTCACCGACCCTTTTGGCGGAGGGTCTGATCCAGTAGAGCCTGGGTTCCAGTTCTCTCATTTGGATAACCATGGAGGCGGCGGCTTTAGGTTTGATTTTAGTGGTGGGGGTGGTGGTGAGTTTGAGTCGGATGATTGGATGGAGAGTTTAATGGGCGGCGGAGATACGGCGGTTGTTTCTCATCTTCAATCTCATTGTGACGCATGGCAGGGTGGCGCTGATTTTAGCGCACTCTACGCCTCTGATCCGTTTGTGGGCTGCCCTACTCGACTGAGCAGCAGCACGCCTACTCCAACGGATCTTGTTAATCCAGTTTTGTACTCTGATCAATCGGCTCAGAAGGGCGTTTCGCCGTCGATTCAAACACAGCACACTCCGACGTGGGTGCCACCATCTCCGCCTCCTCCGACGGCTGTAAAGGGCAGCATAATAGAAAGTCCGCCTCCGCCGCCACTAGAGGCGGCCCAAACCGAAAACGACGCCAGTGGCGCTGGTGTTTCGTCTTCTCCTCCGCCGCTCCAAGAAGAAGAAGAAGAAGGAGGAGGAGAAGGAGAAGATGTAGCCGCCCCAGAAGCAGAAGCGTTGCCTCCGATAATCAAAGCTCTGCTCGACTGTTCACGGATTGCAGAGTCGGAACCGGATAAAGCGGCGAAATTAGCAATCCAACTCAGAGAATCCGCATCGGAAGCCGGAGATCCGACTCAGAGAGTGGCGTTTTACTTCGCGGAAGCGCTGTACAGCCGCCTCTCTCTACCGGAGTGTAGCGGTAACCTGCCGTCGTCGTCGTCGTCCCAGCTCTTCGAAACGACAACATGCGAAGAGTTGACAACCTCCTACAAAGCCTTAAACGACGCGTGCCCGTACTCGAAATTCGCACATTTAACAGCGAACCAAGCTATTCTAGAAGCAACTGAAAATGCGTCGAATATCCACATAGTGGATTTCGGCATCGTCCAAGGGGTTCAGTGGGCTGCTCTACTTCAAGCCCTGGCAACGCGACCTGCGGGAAAACCAGATATGATTCGTATTTCTGGTATCCCTGCTCCGGCAATCGGTAAATCGCCGTCGTCGTGCCTATCCGCCACCGGGAATCGTCTCCGTGAGTTTGCGAAGGTGCTGGATCTCAAATTTGAATTCGAACCGATTCTGACCCCGATCGAAGAGTTGAAAGCGTCTAGTTTCGTGGTCCAGCCCGACGAGTCGGTAGCTGTTAACTTCATGCTCCAACTATACAACCTGATAGACGAAACCACCGCTGCGGTCGAGGCTGCCCTGCGGCTAGCCAAGTCCCTGAACCCTGTGATTGTCACTCTAGGGGAATACGAAGCAGGGTTAAACCAGGGCGGATACCTGAGCCGGTTCAGGAGAGCAGTCCGTTACTACGCGGCCGTCTTCGAATCACTGGAGCCGAACTTGAGGCGTGACTCACCGGAGCGGCTCCAGCTAGAGAAGTCCTTGTTGGGCCGTCGAATAATGGGTACTGTCGGGCCGGAGGGACCGGGAGTTTGGAGGGACAGAATGGAGAGCAGCGAGAGATGGAAGGAGTTAATGGAGGAAGCGGGGTTTGAAGCGGTCGAACTTAGTAATTATGCAAGAAGCCAAGCGACGATATTGTTGTGGAATTACAATTATAGTTCTGAATATAAGTTAGTGGAATCAACACCTGGGTTCCTCTCTTTGGCTTGGAAAGATGTAGCTCTCCTTACGGTTTCTTCGTGGCGTTAATTGAAGTGACGGCGAAGGATAGCGTGGGAATTAAATGAGGGTAATCTTGCAATCAAGCTGTTGTTGTTGATGATGATGATGATAAGGAGCTAGCTAGCGGTTAGGGGGGACGGCGAGCTGGAGCTTCTTTGTGAAGTAGGTTGTTTGGGTTTCTGGTTAATTTTGATTCAAGTAACTTAGATGTAATTAGTCCTTCGAGCCTTACTTATTGGTATAATCAGGTTTTAGTTGAATTTAATCTTCTCGTCAATTGTAGTTTTAATCTCGTTTTCTGGGGATGTTTTTGATATTTAGGGTCAGAAATGACCAGTCAGTCATATGATACAAGCTGTAAAGAGAAAAAAAAAAAAAAAAAAAAGGGCTGGGGGGATCGAAATCCATAAAAAGAAAGGCAAGAACCCACGACAGGTACTTTGAGTTCTCTTTTCCTCATTTGCCGTTATGTTTTGGTGAGCAGCTTCATCATCAGCATCAGCAGCATGTACATGGAATTTAAATATTTGGGATGATGCAGCCCTACCACCAGTCCACTAAGTAGTTTTTGTTGTTAAATTCAATGGATTGCTGCTAAAAATTCAACTATTTTTTGGTTGTCTGTGTGTGCTACTGTGCTCGCACCGCGTTTTCATTTGTCCTGCACTGTACCTCAAGATTTGGCTTGCACAGATCTCTATGCCGCGTTGGTATTGAATAAATTCACCCCAAAAACAAAAAAAAAAATGGCACCGTCGTAGTGCGCAGTCTCCTGCAGTATTCTGCTTTTGATTGTTTTTTAGTGGGTAGGTTGAAATATCACTTTCTATTTTCTACTAATAGCTGCTCTACTATCAAAGAGATCACCTTCTTTAATAATTGAATTGTGACTTGTTAGGATAATAAAAAAGAGTACAACAACTGACCCTTATTTCACGCCAATTAACTCTATTATTAGCTCTAAGCCTATTTAGAAATACGTCATTCCTCGTCCAAGGTAAAAAAAAAAAAAATTATTCTCTTTTTGGATGGGTGGTGGTGACTGGTGGGTGCCGGGTGGGAGGTAAATAATAGTATGAGAACCGGAAGAATATATATATATATATATAATTATTTTCCTTTCATTTTCGTTTTACTAAGTTTGTACATAAAACAGTGGCTTCCTTCTGTTTGGTTTCCATTTCCGAGTTGGTGGTTGGGAGAGCCTAACCCCTTCTTGATCTACCCAAATCAGACCTTCGGAGAGGTACTTCACCTGCGGCAGTCTGTTGCCTATTCACCAAGTTGGATCGTTTTGGTTTTAATGCAGCCTCTGTCCTCCTAATGTCACCCGTCCTCTTTCTTTACTGATTCAGCTACAGGCTTCTGTAGTGCAGGCGTATTGAATTGATCCCCCTCCCCTCCCGTGTCTTCTTCCCGCTGCGTGTTTGATCTGCTTACCTGTTGACGTAACGGATTTGGGCAATGACAGAGGGATGTCTTGACTTGAAAAAAAAATTGAATTACGACTAACCAGTCCGCCGCTTGATGTTAAGCTTCGCTTGACAAATACGTACCAGTGTGTTTGTCGTCATCCAAAATAATTTATAATCTAATTTTTGTTTGTTAAAATTTGAAGCAAACGTATGTCTAAATTTTTATGTTTGATATGTCGTTTTCTTTTTGCAAGACAGATTTTAAGAAGTTATTTCAAGTATTACGTTGCTTATAAATTTTGAGTTTTATTTTAATTAGCTTTGTCAAACATACTTAATAAGATGATCCTAACTCCAACAAAATGAGTTACCTTACTTGAATATATATATATATATATAGTGAAATGAGGTTAGATAGAAAAGCTAAATTAAATACACCATCTTTATTATGCGCCTTATGTCGTTATTTGGAAAAGTGTTTTATATTCAAATTGCATGCATATACTAAAAAATTGTATCCAAAATATGGTAAATAACAAATATAATAGAAAACAACTAGTAAGAACATTTCCCCCCTTGATAAGGACTATGAATCGGCTCACTTTGTATATGACAACCCAAATGCTAACTGTATGCTATATGCTAGAATTAAAAGCAGTAATTATTCTATCCACGGATGACTATTTTAAAAGAAATTGCATATTCCATAACCCCCCCCCTTTTTGAGGATAAGTAGATTAATTTTATTAGCAATAGACTAAGGCTTTGCTACCAAAGCATCATGGTGCCATTATTCTCCGCCTCCTAGGAAGGGTAAGAAAAACGACACTAGTCGTTTACCCGAGCAACTACCAAAAATAAGTACAATAGTCTAACTAGGATACAAGAGGAAACTCAGCACACATCCCTCTTTAGGCTGTAGCATCGATAGACACGGTCTATAATACATTGAGGGGAATATAATTGAATTGATTGATGGTAAAAATTATAATTATTAAAAATATTTTTTTAGCCAATATATGATAATTAATTAGGCATGGAAATTTTTCGATTATAGATTTAGGATTATCAAGATTATCCTGACTGTTGTTGTATCGTATAAAAGGGAAGTCAATGTTAAATTTAAAAATATTATTTTGGTCGCTTAAGAATGTGACTTTTTTCTATTTTATTCCATGAAAAAAAGGTTATTTTAATCCCTCTCGATTTTATTTTCATTCAAATTGATCCCTATAAAATAGGCTTTTCTCTATTTTTGGTCTCTAATTGAGGGACTAATATGATAAAAAAAATAAAATCTAGGTGAATTAGAATAAATATTATTTTAATCGAGGACCAAAATAGAAAAAAATACATTCTATAGGGACGAGAATAATGTTTAACTTGTAAATATTATAGCCAACTTGATAATTGGTTAGTCATAGAATGGTTATCATCATATAACATCTTGGTGATTTTCATACCATAGAGTGATCATTATATACTCATAATGATGGTGTGTTATTAGTTTTGTGATGCTTACATAATTATAGTGACAGTTTGTTATTAGTTTAGTGATTATAGATCATATATGATTATCCTATTACTGAGCGATGATCATCACACAATAGTTTGGTTATAATTATTTTACAGAGTGGCAATTATCTACTCTTTTCAACATTGGTGATTATCCTATCATGTGGTGTTAGCTATGCACTCCGTGTTGTGTAACTTTCAACGAATCTATGGCATTCAACAAACATATATTTTAAATGACTTTTTTTATCTAATATTATTCCGTATCATATTGTAATGCCCCAAAATTTACTACAAAAAGTTTTATATTTGCAAAAGCATTAATTATAAAAATATTGGTTAGCATGTCATGTCTACCATACCGTAAGTACTTACTATACCCCGTCTATATTGGGTGTAAGGTTAAAAAGTAACTAATAATTGAATATCAAGTGTAGAAATCATTGATCCCATAATGATACGAGATTACAAAACGGAGATAGTACCTATATATATACTATCATGTTTATGATTTTCTAGCAAAGCTTAGCAACGCATAAAAATGTAGAATTTTCATAGAATACATAATAACACCCAAAAACATGATATCAAGGTCGAATGCAATATCACCATATAAAACAAACTTAATCATGATTTCTAGGAACAAAAATATGCTAACATGGATTACAATAAACTAACACATAGCAACCAAGATCCCAAATCAAAAAAGTGCATCCTTAAAATACTCCTAATCTTTTTCTTGTACCACTTGATCACCTAAAATAAAAATAGCACAAAATAGATAAGCATAAAATTATAATTATGGAATGAAAATGGAAGAATTATTCTTAGATGGGGATGATTAGAAACCATAACAAAAACTACCAATAGCCACCAAGGAATGAGAGGTCAATGTCCGTGAAGGTTAATGGAAAGGTAAACAAAGAGAAATGAAGGGACAAAAGCCATGAAAATGTTGTTGTAGCACATGCATAAGCAACAACAACACAAATGTAAGTTGGTTGCAAGGGAGAAAGGATGGGAAAAAGAGGAGAGAAGGGCCATAATCATGTGAGAAATATAGGTGCCTACATGAATTATGACATGCAAGAACCAAAACCCAACAAGAATAGAGGATGAAAACCTAGTATCCAAGCTATGGGAGAGACATGATTTGGCAAAAAATTCAGCATGGTTGGCACCAACAGCAACATAAGTTGGTTGGAAAGATAAATCCAAGGTTTATTTAAGGGACATAAATCCATAAAACAAGAGAGGAATGTGTTGGCAATTATAGAATGAAAAGAAATCTTTAAAATGAAATAGGAAGGAAAAAAACACACACGCTCACACGCGCGCACACATACAGAGCAAGAGGTGTACAAAGTAGCAAAAAAAGCAATAAGAGGAGGGAGAGTTTGCAGCTAATATCGTGTATTCTTTTTTTTAATTGAAACTTGTGAGGTTGGGGTTATTTTTAGCCGACCATATACCTCCTCCCTTGCTTATATCTGAATTGAATCAAACCAAGGGGGGAGTGGGTATTGCTTGCAAGCTCAAAAAAATACACAAAGTGAAGAGAGAGATTATAAGATAGTTAGTGGATTTTGGTGAGATCAAATCATGAAAGGATTTTTGATTGATTTGTAGCATCAAAATTTTGGGATCTTATTACCCAACATGCAAGATTCCCATGTCATATTAAAGAGAGGTAGGGTAGTTATTTCATAATATTAGGATAATTGCATAAGTAGAAATGTTAGAAAATAGAGATGTATTATAAAAGATAGAAAATTAATCTAAAAAATAGAAAAAAATTATGGAAATGTGTGAAATTATTTTGGGAACGAAAAATTTTAAAATTATGGGTAGAGTTGGTTTGAAGTTAAATGAATGGAAAGAATGCAAAAAGTTCAAAATCGGATAATTTGAGGTAATGCATTTTTCTACAAATGATAAAAATAATTAATGAATGGTTCAAAAGGTTATGGTAGAATGCTAAATAATTTTAGAAATTAAAATATATAAAAATATTTAATTTGGAATCAATTTTGAGCTCAAATAAATTAACAAAAATTGTTTGTGTAAAAAACAAAATTTTACGTAACTTTGCGATCAGAAAGGAACATACAAACTTAAAAGTATCCAAAACTCTCATCTAAGATTAGAATATTTTTAGATGTAAGATGTAACACCCTAATAATTAGCATATTTTAAACTGATTAGCATATTAAAATACCAAAATTTTTATATTTAACCTATATTTATCAAATTACCCTTAAGATAGCCAAAATTCCCATAATTTTACCAATATATATATATATATATTTGAGTCCCAATATGAATGATTTTTTTACGTCTAACATATTTCATAATAAAAATGATTAACCATAAATAACTATTTTTTGTAAACAACTAAAATCTTTTCACAAGCAAATAAATAATTTGTGGAAGGCTCTAAAATGATGTGAAAAATATTGAAATGATATAAGATGCTTGAATTTTTTTTTATGAATTAGCTATATAAGTTTTGAATGAGCCAAAATGAGTGAAAATGTCATAATCAGATAAATTATGCAACAATACAAACTTTCATAAATAAATAAAATATTTGTTGGAAATTTTAAATCTAATATAAATGACTTGGAAAAAGATGGTATAAAATTTTAAAATAGATTATGAACCTAATTATATAGTAATTAGAGTGAGAAAATTTTGGGCTATTACACATTTTTTCCTTAAAGTTTTCTACTTGCACTAAAATAAATAAATAAATAATAATTATTTAATATATTAAGATGCATCTTACAAAATATCAACTCATTATTTAAGACTCATACGCACAAAAAAGTGTGAATTATGGAAGAAATTTTCATGATTTGTTCCAATGTAGGAATAAATAATTTTTAATTAAAGAATAAATATTTTAAAGTTTGCTCCACATAAGGAACTTCAATAAATGACTGGCCATAATTTAATAAAATAATATTATTTATGTATTTTAAATTGTGTAATATAACATATATGCACAATTTATGTATTAAAATCATCTCTTGTCACTACTAGAAAAACGGGAAATAATAACGGGACATTAATAACGGTAGTTCGACAACCGTTGTCAAACGCGTGAAAATTAATGGGCGGGAGAGTTTTGATAACGGTTCTAGCTAAAAACCGTTATTAAAAGGGCAACGTTAAAATTTGCACGGATGTTTTAATAACGGTTTCAGGTAAACCGTTATTAAAAGAGGATTTAATAACGGTTCTTATTAGAACCGTTGTCAAAAGTCAGAATCTTTTAATAACGGTTCCTAGAAGAACCGTTATTGAAATATGTTTTAATAACGGTTCTCTCAGAAACCGTTATTAAATACTCTTTTTAATAACGGTTCTCTTAGGAACCGTTATTAAAACTCCAAAATCAAACTTATATTTCGTTCAGTTATGTTTCGTGCCAAAATTTTCAGACTCTCTGCGCCTTCGTTCTCTTGCTCTCCTTCTCCTTGCAAACCCTCGCACCACCACACCGGCTCCTCTCAAGTAAAGGAAACCCTCGCACCGCCAACTCTCCACCACGCCTCTGCCATTACCGGCTCTGCATGTGCGTGCTGTCATTGTTCCGAAGCTAGCTAGCACTTGCACCTTCATCCTCTGTCGACGTGTTTGAAGCCCTTGCCTCTCTCAACATTCTCGATCACCGTCGTGTTTGTAGCTAGCTCACTTTATGTATGTGTTTGTTCTTCCTCTCGTAACTTTTTATCTACTTATATATGTATATATATATAAATGCATGCATATTGCTACAGGGTTTCGTTTGTTTGTTATTGAAAGATTGTGGTTTGTCGTTCGAAAATGTGTACGTTGTTGTATGTATTGGCTGAAAAGTTTGCTGTTTGTTGTTGAATTTGTTGCGTTATTGTTATATATTAACAAATGCATGTGTTGGCCGAGACCTTTACATATATATATATATATATATATATATATATATATATATAATATGAATGTGAGTGTAGAATTATATACATTTTCACTCATAAAAACTATATATATATATATATATATATATATATATATATATATACACACACACACATTTTCATTAATAAGTATAGGAGACTAGCAATAAGATATAGGAAATGTCATATAATGAAATGCAAATATATTTTACATATGCATATGTTAATGATTGCTGTTTGATGAGGATTAAATAGATATAGAGAATAAGGAATATATAAAAGTGAATAATTAAATAGAGAGAAATAATTGTGTATGATAATAATAATATATATAATAATAATTAATAATATGATTTATATATTATGCTTTAATTACATTTAGCTAGGTTTAGGGATTAGGTTTTTTTTATGGTTTAGGGTTAGGTTTTATTATAATAAATTATGGTTAATTAACTAGGGTTAGGGTTAGGGTTTATCGTTTATTATGGTTAATTATGGTTAATTAGGGTTAGGGTTAGGGTTAGTATAAATATCTTTTTGGAAACGTGTTAGCTAGCATGATTCGTATATATATATATAGAATAGCATGATACATTTGAGATTAATTCTTTCTAAGCATGATTCGTATCGATAATATAATAGTACATTATTATGCTCAATACATAACATTCTAACATAATTTATTTATTTATTTTTTGTAGAGATATGGCCAACAAAAACATTGATAGGGATAGCAGTGATGAAGAAGGGAAGAGAGGACCTACGATTATGAGAATTATCATAGACATGAGGAATAGAGGAGAAGTAGTCGAGTTGGGATGGAATACTTATAATCTTCCCATCGGCCCTTACGCAGATATGTTCTTGACCTACATTTCACTTGTGACCCGTAACCGTGTTCCTATCTCCTATAATAATTGGAAGCAGGTTCCATAGGGTCATAAGGAGCATATTTGGCAGGAAATCACGGTAAATATGCTATTTTATGTAATCATTTTTGTATGTCAAATGTTATTAATTTTATTACATTAACATCGGTATACATCTACATGTCTTATTTTGCAAAGAGTGTTCAATGTCCCAAAGAGTAGGAAGAAATGGTTTCTTAGACATTGTGGGGAGCGTCTAAGAACCTTTAGGTCATATTTAGCTCGCAGAAAAATGTATAGAAAGAAGGATGGTTCTGTACGGCAGAACCCACCCAAACGATACGGTTTCATCGATCAAGAAAGTTGGAACCAATTCATTGCTTATCGTCTTACGGTGGATTTTAAGGTACTTGTTAGATAACAATTAAACTTTTTGTATCAATCCCAGTATTATGCTTAATATTGAAATAACCATGTCATTATGTTTTGGCTTGTCACATAGGAAAAAAGTACCCAAAATAAAGAGATTGCCAAGCAAAATAAATACCGGCATAATATGGCTCGCAAAGGCTATGCGGGCCTTGAAGAGGAGTTGGTATGCATTTTGTGATTATCTATTTACATGTAAATGTTGAATTTTATAATAATATTCTTAATTAAGAATATTTTTTGATTTGTAGCTTCTAGCCCAAGACTTGGACCCATGTACTTCGTCCATCAATATTGGTACATTATGGAAGAAGGCTAGAGCAACAAGAGATGGATATATTAATGAATATGTTGATGTTGCAGCCAAAAAAATTGTAAGTTTATAGATATCTAGAACCCTACTTACTTTTCTTTTAGAAAACTATTATATTATGCTTATTCCTATAAGTTAAATTTACAGGACGAACTTGAAACGTCAGAAGGTGAGGAGGTGGACCAATATAGCATTGTGGCCCAGGCTACAGGAATTGTAGAACACCCTGGAAGACACAGGGGCATTGGATTGGGTGTTACGAGAACGAGCATATGTGGTCGATCTCGTGGTTCTCGTAGCACTAATGAGCAAATCGCCATCCTCACCCAAAAATTGAACGTGGCATTTGAACGGATGGCAACAATGGAGCAAGAGCTGTCATTTATTAAATCTCAAGGGTATAAGCCATCTGATTCAGTAGACCATGATCAGCTTCACATACCTAATGTAAATAGCGTCAGAGATAGTTGTGAAGCTGATGCATTTCTTTCTACTCTTCCCGAGGAAAGCATTACAAACTATGAATTGTTATTAAATGTATTCAGTGATATAAATTATTAATAATGTGTAATATTTTTGTTTATGGTTTGCATAAATGTGACTTATTAGCGAATGACCTTTCAACAATTTTGGTGAAAGGAAGGGTCCGCATTAGTCACAGTATTGAAACGCAGACAATCCATGGGTACAATTTAGCCCTAAATACAAGGCCGGTGAGTATTGACACTCCAATCATTGGCAGTGCACACTTGCCTTGTTATAAAGAGGGCGATGAGGCAACCACAGTACTAGAAGCTCATAGAAGCTTCGTGGCTTGGCCTACGGATCAAATACGTCTCACTACTGAAGAGGTATTGACATTTAATTTGACATCTTCATTAGACCTTTTTTAGTAGTTACACTATATATACCTTTTTCATATATATATATATATATATATTTATATGCTCAATATATATTTTGTTTAATATTATCAATTAAGGAATCAAAAAAGAAGACTGCTTCTGCTAGTAAAACCAAGAGAGGTATTAGCAGAACGAGCAACACAAAACAGGGCGCTGCTAAAGGAAAGAGAGCTAAATCTAAAAAATCAGTTGCCCCACAAAAGATTCCTTCTTTAGATCAGCAAAGTCAACCTCCACCAGCATTAGCTATATTATATTTTTATGCCCAAAACTACCTCAGGGACAATTATATTTTCATTGATTGTCGTCCTGAGTATGTTGGGAGGGACGATGCTACTTACATGGTATCGATGGCTGACATAAGTGACATTTATAATCAAGAATGGATGTCAACCATAAGTGTCGCCGTCTATGTCACGTAAGTATTATTTCATTTTGAGATTTTAGTACTCTTAACTTATACAATTGGAATTTTTATGACCTCTTATATGAGTTATTATTTATTAACAAATATGCATTGTTTTTGTTTTCCATAGGTTGTTAGCTACTCGAGCTGCGATGGAGGGAATGTTGTCCTCTATTGTGTTTGTGTGCCCATACTACATAGCTGATGGTAGTACAATAAGAGAGGGTAGGCACATAAACTATTTAGCGGATCACATTTTGATTGAGGGACACAACAAGCTCTATCTCATTCCTCACCTCGCAACTGAACATTGGGTTTTGTACGCTGTCCGACTTGATCTTAATAAAGTCTATGTGTTTGATTCCCTTCGAACCTATGACGTGCCTTTTGAAGTCGCTCATCGTTATGGGAAGGAATTTATCGACATGTTAGTATACTTTTCACTTCTTACTTCATTAGCTTATTTATACATATATTCGCTTAGCTAGCTTTCATTATTTGAGGTATATATGCATACTTACAATATTGTGTATTCAACTCTATTTATTAGGGCACTACGGACAGCGTATCAAAGGAGAGGTGGGAATGGTGTCCCAAACCCAAAGAATGTTCAATACGAGCCTGTCATAGTAAGTAGGAAGGCAACTATTTTCGTATTTTATTTTAATTAAAATTAATATCTAATAGTTAGAGAGCTAACTGAATTTATATGACAGTGTCCACAACAGCAAAACGACAAAGATTGTGGATACTATGTATGTAGAGTAATGGATCTGATAGTCCAAAATAGATCGGTCAACATAGATCCAAGCCATGTATGTTTTCTTTTCGATATTTTTCCATTAATGAATCATGACATATATGTTTGATACTTGACGTAAGTGCTAACTGTATATTAATCAAAACTTGGGATTTGTAGTTTTTCACCGATGATTATGCACAAGGCCAGCAATACAATGTTGAAGAAATTGATGAAGTGAGAGAGCAATGGGCCAAGCATGTGCACTCATTCATTCGGTATTAGGTAGAGATCTATATATTCTACATGCATGTTCAGGTTTGTATTTTGTCTAGCTATGTCTTTAAGTCTTCTAAGCTAGATTTATAAACATTTTGCGTTGGCGTGTAGAGCTACCAAGTTGTGGTATGCCTACTAATTTTGATTCTTGAGTATATATGTCTGGTGTATTAACAAGGCCGGGATTGATTGAAATTATGGTGTGACTGCAGATTTGTTATCAATTGATGTTGTTTTACAATGCAGATTTGGTAATTATTTGAACATACAACTGTGTATGTGGGCAGGAACAAAACTGCAAAAACTAAAAAAAAAAACTGGAGTTTTAATAACGGTTCTGATGAAAACCGTTATTAAAAGATAAGTTTTAATAACGGTTCTGATGAAAACCGTTATTAAAACTCATGTTTTTAATAACGGTTTGATACTTGAACCGTTATTAAAACCTATCTTTTAATAACGGTTTTCATCAGAACCGTTATTAAAACCCTCTTGTTTAACAACAGATTTTCTCAAAAACCGTTATTAAACATGCATTTTATGCTCATATTGGCGGGTTTTTTTATATTTTTGATAACGGTTATGAACCGTTATTAAAGATTTAATAACGGGCATTTTAATAACGGTTGAAAACCGTTATTAAAACTACTTTTTGGGGTAGTATGTGTTTGTATAATTTTTAATCAG
Organism: Tamarix chinensis; assembly: GCA_030549775.1. NCBI lineage: Eukaryota > Viridiplantae > Streptophyta > Magnoliopsida > Caryophyllales > Tamaricaceae > Tamarix > Tamarix chinensis. Next base: position 7,694,118 of record CM060179.1, on the reverse strand, counting down.
ATACACAATTAATCTATATAAAAGCTAAGCTAACTAGACCATTTAAAAAAATTGAAGAAACAAATGAACACTACTTTTCTATTCTTTCAATTATTTTCTTTCCGGCTATAACTTTACATTCAATTAACACAAACAAAAATATTTCTTCTTCGTCTTTTTCGTGTTTTGCCCATCATATATTCTATTTCCTCTTCTTTATCTGTCCATCTTGTTATTCTTTGTCTTCTCTTTTTTTCCCTTATAACTCATTTTTTGAACTTCAACTTGTTGAAAATATAGCCAACCTACTCATGCTTAAACTAATTTTGAATTTTAGCTATTGAAATTCTCGAGTTGTACATGTCCAGATATGAAATTCTTTAATGTGTTTTGTTTTATGAAACATTTCCTTTTGTTGCTCGATTATAATTGAAAACTTGCTAGTTTCTGCTCTGCCTTAGCCTCCATCTCCATGATCGAGTTTTGAAACCTAGCTTCCTATTTTTTTTAATCATTGTCTTATGGCTTGTTTGAAGCTAATTATCAAAAGTAGTTATTTAATATAATTACTTATTTTAGAATTTTTTTAACTATTTTTTTAAAAAAAAAGTAGTTATCTTGGATAACTATTTTTTATAAATAGCACCAAACAAACACTTAATCTTTAATAATCGAAAACCATCTGTACTACGCTTCTTGCGGAATTGTTCCCCTACACTTTTGTAGTTGAATTTGCAAATTGTGATTCCAACATGGAAATCCTCATATTACTTCGATTAGAAGTGTCATCTTGTATGCTACCAGGAATCGAAAACTTCACTTGCTCAGTCAGATCTATTGGATCTTTAAAGACACTCGACGGTTTGAAAAATGGTAGTATCGGAGCTTGGGTTGTTCTTCATCCCGAAGCTCATATTTGGTTTGTGATTGTTGCCTCAGACCTAGAAGACTAGTTTATCATTCTTTTATCTCTCTTTATTTCGATTTGATTGTTGGGGAGGACCTAATGAAGAGAAAACAAGGATAGAGAAGGGAAGAATAAATGGAAGAAGAAGATGATGAACAAGGTCGAGACGTTGAAAACTAGAATTGCCCTCTTTGTTTTTGTCTTTTTCTTTTTGAGCCTGATTTGGTTGTTCAAATATTTAGTTTTTAATTAAATTTGATTTTATATGTGTTTGGGTTCTTTTGATTCTAATTTGGTCTAATTTAAGTTTAGGTTTGGTTGATATTTTTATTTTAATTTTATTTGATTGATGTTTTAAATTAATGATATGTTAGTTGGTATAAAATATGTAAATATGAATAATATGTTAGTTGTATCATATATATAATGCTATATAGTATAAAATATGAGTATAATATTTTTTTTATTAAATTTCAGTCAACTCAAATAACTTAGACGTGAGAGGTTACAAAAAAATAAAACTTTTGATCTTGAATTGAAACAAATTCTGATGTTTCTTAATTTACATTTTCACGGAGACATAGATGATAAGATGAGTTAGGTTTGACGTAGACTAGGAGTAAACAAGTCAAACCCTCTTCTTTCCATCTCCGGCTTTGTTTGTTAAATCAATCAGGCTCAAGCATTCATATCAAACTTGTCTGATAATTCAACGAGTTTGATCGAAATACTATCAAGTCAGTCTTCTTCTTGTTAGCAAATTACTATGTTTATTTATGATTATGAGCCCACTGTCTGCGCTATCCTACAGGCCTGGATCCGAGACCTATAACCTAGGATAGTAGAATTAAATACTCTTTCAACTCTAAAAGAAAATTGTTTTAGTATTTTATATATTATTTCAGATGATAATTAATTAATTTATAATATTTTAATTATAATTCTTATTAAAAAAATAATGCAATAATTAATTTATAAAAATAAATAAAATTTTCTACCCAAAAATTTATTAAAAAAATAAAGTATTATTTGATTCTTTAAAAAATATTTCAAGCCCTAAATAATGACAAACTTTACTTTTATTAAAATTAGTATATTTAAAATATAATTTTATTTAATTTGATTTCTAGTTAAGGGACTAATTTAAAAGAAAATAAAATATAGAAAAAAAATGAAATGAATACCTTTTTTTATTGAAAAACTATCATAGAAATTATTGTAGTTTAAAAGAACTAAAATAATATTTAACTTGTTTAAAGCGATAGCAAATGAAGAAAAAAAAGGATAAAATTTAGTATATATTTTCGTAAGGATATCTTGTAATAACATTTTTTAATCGTAATTTTTAAAAATTTATATTATTTTTAATAAATTTAAAATTTTATCAAAATAAAATAACCGTATAACAATGGTAAATAGGTACACCTCATCATTAGATACTTAAAAGGTCTTGGGCTAGAAAGATAAAATTAAATGCAATCAGCGTAGGGGATAATGATCACAAAATTTTAAATTAAAATAGTGTTTAACTTTTTGAAGCTACAAGTTTGTAGTATATTTTCTCTTGGTCGAGAATTACATTAACTTAAAATTTATCTGAAAAGCTATCTGACCAACAAAATTTATTTTAGAAGGAAATTATTGACCACCTTGATGGACTATAAAATAATAGTTGGCCTTGGACAGCTTTTAGCCTGTATCCTTTCTCTGACACTCATATGGCTGGACGATGTTTTCACCCCGATCACCAGTTCTTACTCGTAAGATTTACTATACACAGGTGCAGCATTATTTTTTAATTAAAAAATTTTGTCACTTTATTTCTAAAATTTTATTTTATAATTAGATATTCTTATAAAATATTTGTGATAATAAAAAACATCAAAAATAGTACATTATTAATAAAAGATTAGTTTTATGTAGAATAAAAGTAAAAACTAATTTCAATGGTAAAAAATCAATATATTAGTAGTAAAAAATTAATTTTAAGAAGGAAAAAAAATATCTTCTCGTTAGTAAAAAATCACCATATTAATAGTAAAAATTAATACATTAATAATAATAAAAAATCAATCTTAAGTAGACTATTAATGATGAAAGATTAATTTTAAAAAATTGGTATATTAGCAGTGAAAAATTAATACAATAACAATAAAAAATTAATTTGCTAAAAAAATAAGAATATATTAGTGGTAATAATTCAATACATTAATAGTAAAAAATTATTATATTAATAATGAAAGATCAATTTAGGGATAAAAAAATTAATACATAAGCGATGAAAGAATAATTGTTAGTAGAATAATAATTGGTGAAAATTTATTATATTAGTAGTAAAATATCTTTCTAAGCAGAATAATAATAAAAGATTAATTTGTAAATAAAAAAATCAACACATTAGTTATAAAATATTAGTATATTAATGATAAAATAGCAATAAATTAGTGGTCAAATATGGTGAAAGATTAATTTTTAAGTACAATAATAATAGTGGTAAGATATCAATTTTTTGGTGTAAAATCTATAAATTAATGATAAAATCAGTACATTAGTGGTAAAATATTAGTATATCAGTAGTAAAAAGTTAATTTTAAGTAAAATAGTATTAAAATATTAAGTCAGTGATAATAAAAAAATCAGTTAAGCGATGGTGAAAGATTAGTTTAATATTGATAAAGTATACTTAAATGTATGTTGTGTGTGTGTGTGTGTGTGTATAATTGTGGTGTAATATTTAATAAAACTAGAAATGAAAGATTGATGTAATAATAATAATAATAATAATAATAATAATAATAGTTGCATATAAATTATTTTTTAAATCAAAAGTATATTAATATGGATATTAATTTATGGAAAAAAATTTATTAGAAATATTATTATATAATTTTTTATTATATTGAATAATTCTAATTAGAGATAAATTTATTTTTTTAAATGACTATATTATACTAATATTACTGCTCCTATGATATATGTATTGGCTATCAACTTTATGTATTTATCTGGCATAATTTTTTCATGTATCGGGAGAATAGAAACACACGAATCTATACTACTACAAGAAAAAAGTCCTAAGCCCGACCAATTCCTAAAACTGCATCATAAAACTCCATTGCCCACACCATGCACGGTGCACCATGGCCAATTTAAATAAGGAATAAGGTTAACAAACGCATGCAAAGGGGCTCCAGTCCGGCTGTGGGGGGAAGCAACGGAAATTTGGTGACATTAGTTCAAAGCGGATTTCTTCCAAATTTGACCAGTAAAAAATATTAACCGTGGGTGACAAAATCTATCCTTGTGCGCATACGCCAACCACCAATAACGGGTGGGGCACCAGGTAACGCCAGGTTACGTACCCTACCACTGCGACACTGCACTGCGTAGTGCGTACATATATAAATACGGTAGGTAGGGCACCCTGGTCCCTGACCCAGGGCCAGCATCACAGTGCCTTGCACCTCAAGAAGTTAGGTATAGCCAGGCACCTGCAAAGCATGTATAGTGTGGTGGGTTTTGGTGTTTGCATGCATCCTCTAATAATAACCGGCTTACTAGTTTTTTAAGTTTATTTTATCAAAAATTATATTTAATTTATTTAGTTAGTTAAATAATTTAAATTTTAAATTTATGTAATAAAATAGTTAAATTTGAATATGAAAATTTTAAATTCAAATTATTTTATAATATATAAACTCGATTCTTTAACATAAAATTTATTAACTAGTTTAATTTGTTAAAAGACTCAAATTTTTTATAAACGAACTAAAATTTAGTTTTTATTTTTATATTTATTTATTAAATAAATTATACATAAAATACATATATCAATTCATTTACCTCCCTAATAATTCACATCACTGATACAGTAGCCAGCTCTGCTTCGAGATAGGCAGAAAAGTATGCACCAGATCATCAACTACGAGATATCCTTGCTACCGCAACTTTTTTTTTTCTTTTTTTTACCAGGGGTTTCGGCTTTTACTCTAGCTAGGTGTACACCTGGTCAGCATGCAACGGCTTTTGCGCAAGGTGAGTGGGGCTCGATCGAGCCCTATCTATCTTTCGGGATGGGACGGAGTTTCTGTTTCTAGCCAAATATCAGTATATGAGCATAATCAATGACGTCATCAAGAAAAGACGTCATTGGCCGCTGGTGAGGATGTGACTCCTAGCCAGCCAATATAGATCAGATTGCTATGACGTAATAAGTAGTATGAAATTTTAATTTAAATGTCTTTCCCTTTTTGACCGTACTCCCAGTCTCCCTCAACGATGTTGCACTGAATCGGGATATATATATATATTGGGACAGGGATATATATATATATAATAAAGTCCATGTACAGATATTATCTCTCAAGACTTAAAAAACATCGTTGATAATTATTTTTATTATATTACGGGTGATTTTACATTTTAATAGATTTATTTTATTAAGAGATTCATTCATTATACTAATTAAACCAAGATTTAAATACCTAATTTAAAATAGATTCCATAATTCAAATAATCTTAACATACATATTTAACTCCTCCTACATTTTTATTTTGAAAAAAGATCTTTTCTTATTTCATATCCTCTTTGCGTCTCTTTGTTTTCTCCGTCTCCCTCCTCTTCTCATTTTCTTTGTTCCCCTCCCTTCTGCCCTCCCTTCTTCGCCATTTTCTATCATCTCACTTAGCTATTTGTAGGAAGGGAAAAAAAATAGTTTAGTGGCTCGACATTTCTGAGCAATATTGTTGTGGACCCATATTCTTGTAATTTAGGGCAATACTCCAATGCAAGTGTGACATTCAAATGACAATCACCACCATCTTTTAAAAAAAAATTACAAAAGCTTTTATGTTAAAGAATCTTGTGTCATTTTACGCCACGGATACACCCATTATATTGAACAATCTATATCTTTCATTTTGATATGTTAATCTAACTTATTATTCATTACTCTCATTTTAAAAAAATAATTTTACTAGTATAGAATTTTATAAAATTTACCTTTTTCATTTTTAAACCTATTATTTTCAACTGACTCGACGTCGTAGATTCACACAACATCCCCTTAATTTTAACTCCATCTACATACGGTCAGTGCACCACCTCAACTTTAATGATGCCTACATTATCGCTAGTACACAAATTGAAATGATTAGTAGCGAGTATATGGGAATTTAAGACCAACTCGTTGTCTATTTCATTGCCTAATAAGAAAAAACACACATATAAATCATTTTGAAATTTTAAGAGGGAAGTATACACAGCGGTTTTGTTCTACAACTGTTGTGTATACTCTTGAAGATAAAGGTAAATAGTAGATAAGTGTATATATGGCAGTTTTAACTTAAAACCGTTGTGCATATTATTTTTCATGTTAAAAAAAAGGACAATTAGGGTTTACACGATGATTCTAAGCTAAAATTGTTGTATATACCCTTGCTGTAACAATACATTTTATGTCGGATATACTAGATGATTTTGCTCTATAACACGGTCTATATACTATTCTTCATATTAAAAAAAAAGGAGAAAACTAGGGTTTACACAATGGTTATAGAGAAAAATCATTGTGTATACTCTTACTGATATAGTAATTTTTAGAAGGGTATATTAGGCGATTTTGTTCTATAAAATGATGTGTTCTCTAGTTTTTCCCTTTTTTTAATATGAAAAAATTACATCATGGTTTTAGACTAGAACTACTGTGTATACTGTTTTTCTTCATTTTTTTTACTTCGTCATTCTTTAACCTAGAATAACCTTCAACTTTTAATTTTACCTTGCTTGCTAGTAAGAAACCAAAAAACAATGGTTTAAAGCAAAGAACCTCTGTTGTCAACTGATGTCCTTCTCTCTTCTCTTCACTGTAGCTCTTGCTCATTTTTCCTCTTATTCAGTTTACTAGCATTGTCCTTCTCTCTCTCTCTCTCTCTCTCTCTCTCTCTCTCTCTCTCTCTCTCTCTCTCTCACAACATATTTATTATTCTTTTGTTCTTCTTATCTTTGCATTTTAAGCTATTTATATAAGTGTCTTCATTTTATAAATTTTGCTTGTGTCTTGCATATTTGAACACATTCGTGTATATTTATATTGTATATGATGTTGTGGTGTATATTTATACACTATATATTATTAGTTTTTGAGTTGATATATCTTGTGGAGATGAAAACTTGTTTACTAGACATATTATCAACCTATTTCTAAAAACATAGTATATAAACGAAATATATACTATTACAGAAATTGTGATATTACTACTAGTGCAAATGTTGTTATGGTGTATATGTATTACGGGTATGTTGGTTGTTTTTGCTTGACTTAACTAATATTACCAGATTTTCAATTTTTGTTTTTTAATTTATGAGCCATATTTTACTTATTTCTTGTTATGTATCATAAGTGGATACATGCAAGTATGTTGTATAACAAATATATCAATAGTATTCAAGACTTTCTTAAAATAGTCGTTGAACATTCGAAAGATCTTTTGTTGATATCATGTCCATACATGGATTGTGAAAATATGATAAGAAGAAGGGTAAATGAGATACGTGACTATCTCATTATCCATGGAATTGACAAAATTTGTACTAGGTAGATATGGCACGGAGAGCCACTTCTTAATACACCTAGTGTGATTGTCCATGATGATATTGAAGTTACAAATGACTTTGCTTAAATGGAGGACCTAACCAACAATGTTGAAGAAGATTTTAGAGACCATATGAAAGTGTTTGAAAATTTAGTTAATGATTCGAAGGCACTTTTGTACAATAGTTGTACTAAATTTACAAAATTATCTCCTATATTACGGTTGTACAACTTGAAGGCAAGTACTGTATAAAGTGATAAAAGCCTCACTTTTCATCTTGAGCTCTTGAAAGAGATGTTTCGGGAGGATAATGTGATTCCTTCCTGTACTTATGAAGCTAAGAAGATTATGTTCTCTATAGGTTTTGAATTATGAAATGATCCATGCTTGTCCTAAAGGTTGAATTTTGTATCGTGATGAATATGCATGGTTAGATAGTCGTCTTTAGTGTTGAATATCATGATAAAAGAGGTCTAAGGCACCCAATAAGGTGTTTTGGTACTTTCCAATTATACTACAATTTCGACACATGATTTGTAATGAGCAAAATACAAAAAAAAAAACCCTTATATGGCACGTGAAAGGAAGAATTTATGATTACAAGCTTAGACATCTGGCAGATTCACCTCAATAAAAGATGATTAATTATATATATATATAATAATAATTTTGGTAGTGAAGGTAGAAACTTGTATGTTACACTATATTTAGATGAAATGAACCCTTTTAATAGAATCGTCAACTATAGTTTATGACCCATTATTGTGATGATCTATAATCTTTCCCCATCATTATGCATGAAGAGGAGATACATGATGATATCCTTACTTATATCTAGTATAAATCAGTTGGGTAATGGTATTGATATTTATTTGCCTCCACTTATTAAGGATTCAAAGTACATGTGGCATCACAGAGTTGAATTATTTGATACACAAAGCCAATATACTTTTAACTTAAAACTAATCTTATTTTGTACCATAAATGATTTTCCTGCTTATATTAATCTTTAGTGTGCACGGACACTATGCATGTCATATTAGTGAATATAACACAAACTTTCTTCAACTACGAAAGAGTATGAAGACTGCTTATCTTGGACATCGTAGATTCTTGCCTATGAATCATCATTATATTAGAAAAAGAAAAGCTTTTAATAGAAAAGTTGAAAAAGTAAGATCTCTGAATTCTCTTATGGGATTTCAAGTATTTGACAAAGTGAAAGACTTGAATGTGCTTTTCGGAAAGAATAATAAGAAATAAATCCTTTCAAGCATCTGGAAAAAGATGTAAATCTTCTTTAACCTTATATATTGGAAGATCTTACATATATGACATTGTCTTAATGTGATGCATATCAACAAGAATGCAGTTGATTGCCTAATTGACACGCTTATGAATGTGTCAAAAATAATAAAGGATGGCATCAATGCTTAGTTGGACTTATTTGACATGGGTATAAGAACAAAATTAAATTCATATAAAGTGAAAAAAAAATTAACCTCCTACATGTTACACTCTTTCCAAAATTGAGAACTTTTTCTGTGAGTGTTTGTATGGAGTGAAGTTTCTCAAATGATATTCATCAAATGTCTAGAAACTTATTTTGATGAAAGATTTGAATTTAGTGGATATGAGATCTTATGATCATCATATTCTCATCCAAGAATTATTGTAGATTGCTATATTTTCTATATTACTAAATCGGGTTTGAAGTGTCAGCACCAGATTTTGTTATTTTTTTCAAATAACTATGTAGTAATGTTATTGATACTACAAGGTTGGATAAATTTCAGAGTGATATTGTGAATATATAATACCATCTTGAGATTTATTTTCCTCCATCATTCTTTGTAATCATGATTCATTTAACAGTTCACTTGGTTAGAGAGGTTAGATTATGTGAGCTAGTTTATTTGCATCTTATGTATTATGTATAAATTTGGAAAGTATATTAAATTCTTAAAAGTACATGTGAGGAATCCAAACAAGTCTAAATGTTGCATTGCTGAGAGTTATCTAGTGGAGGAGGCAACAGAGTTTTATTGTGAGTTCTTAGCCATTGTTGATATGACAGGCTTTCCCAAAGCACCGCATTTAGATATAGAAGGAAAAGGGAAAGAATGCAAAGTATTTTGCATGGTCATCATTGACAATGATCAAATTTTTTTACAAGCTCACTTACATTCCCTTCATAATTAAGATGATGTCCAATCATATGTCGATCAATATATGGATAATTTGATGGTTTTAAAATTCATCTAGAAGCGAGAAATAGATATTAGATAGACACAATAGCTCCTCTTAGGAGTGGTTTCCATCTCAATCATTTGAATCTGATACTGATTTGTATTGGTTGTCACACCCTATTTATTGGGAAGTGATGTCCTACAGCTCATATATTATCAATAGTTGTACTTTTTACTTAAAAGAGCAGGATGACAAGAATAATATATTAAATAGTGGTGTGGTTGTAATACCATAAGCTTTTCATACATCAAATTCAAGAGAGAAAACTCTATTTATACATTAATGACATACTATGGGGTGATAGAGCATATATGAATATTGGATTATACCGCTTTTAGAGTTCTTTTATTTGGGTGTAAATGGGTTGACCATCAAAATGGGGTTTGTACCAATGAATCTGGATTTACAAGGGTGAATCTTTCAAGTCTTGGTCATAATTAAGACCTATTTATATTATCCTTACAAGTGAAACATACATTATATGTTACTGACCCAACTAATATAAGGTGTCCTAATGTCTTGAATGCAAAAAAGTAGAAAGATGGAATACAAGGGGATAATATTTTGACTACTACTTATTTTTATCATCCAACCATGATGACATTACCGATGACCTCTATAAGCAAGATGATCACAAATAAGGATTCTGCATACTTGAATTATATTATGTGCATAAAAAGGGAATATGTCATAGATTAAAGCATTATAGATGAAATGTTTAATTACTTCCTGTGTGTTGTTTTATTTTATTTTGTGCATACATGTTTATTTGTTATATGTTAACTATACCACATCACATATTTATTTAATTATTTCCTATGTGTTTTTTTAATTTTGTGCTTAAAGGTTTATTTTTTATGTATTGATTATATCACATCATACAAATTGCTAGACATAGAGAAAGGGGCATTATGATTAATGTTGAATTTGATGAATAAAGGTATCTAGTGGGTGAGAATAGGGATTTGTTCATTAATTATTGTAACTCTAGGGCTCGTGCGCATATTCCCATCACTTATCACACTTGGAGGGATGACCCAAAAGAGTTGAAGGATAGGGTGTGGGATGACACAATGGTATGATTTAAATATTAGAAATAGATATGATTTTTTATTATTATTACCATATGATAATTTAATTATATGTATACTAACTATTTGATTTTTTCCCCTATTGTAACAAGGACTTGATGTTCAACAACATAAGAAATTTGTTACAAGTCAAGTTGAAAGATCCTGGACAGATTAGAAGTTGGAGATGGCTAAAATCCATATGTACGTAGCTTATGATACTATCATGTCCATGCCCCCATATTTTTTTTAGAGATGTGATGACCCTCGATCAATGGAGGGAACTCTATTCATGGAGGAATTTAGAGGAATATAAAGTACGTAAGAACATATTATTATTAACTTTCTTATATAACTTGTGTCAACTTAGCTTACAATTTAAACTAACATAATCTATATATTCAATGTGACATGCGAAGAACGTAGAGAATAGATCAATAAAGAGAAAAATATTTACGCTCACAAGACAGGGCGCAGAGACAACAAGACAACCAAAGAAACCTTGGTATGAATATACATACATACATACATACCTTTATGTTATTATTTTATGATATAATATTGTTACTAAGTATTTTTTTACCTAATGTAATAGAAGAAACAACTGATGAAGGAATAAGAGCTAACCTATACGCTATACCTGATATGTACCCCCAGAGTGAGCCAATGCTTGGATTAAACACTAGGGTAAAGAAGGGAAAGCCTACCAACTAATCAACTCACCATATGGTTGAGAAAACTGTAAGGCACATAATATTTCTCTTTACTTGGTTTAATATGGTTACTTATCTCTAAATATTTTTCCTACTTTAAATAGGAAAGTTTGAGAAAGGACTATTTGTAATCCCCCAAAATTTTTGAAAACCTATAATTTAATAAATAGCTTTTATTTGAAATAAAATTAGCTTTTAAAATTATTTAGTTTAATTATTTTATGGATTTTAAGTATATAAATTTGGATAGGAGTATTTAATAAATTTAAAATAAATATTTTATTATTTTATCACATTATTTTTAATTAAATAATTTTCCAAACTAATATTTTACTAAAATTATCCTTTTTGAACCAATATATTAAATTCCAATGAATTAAAATATTAAATTAAATAATTTATCAAAAATATTACATTTTATTATTTTCTAAATTAAATTAAATTATTCTCCCCTATTTTTCCATTTTCCTTTTTTTTTTCCCTTTTCTTTTCCTTCTCTTTTTTCTCCTTTTTCTTCTTTCTTTTCTTTTCCTTTTTCTTCCTTCAGGCCGCCCGCCAAGCCAGCCCTTCCTCCTCTCCCCTGCGCACTGGGCCTCGGCCCATCTCTCCCTCCTCTTCCTCTCCCGTGCAGCGTCGCCCATCCCATCACTCTTTTCTTTCTTTCCTTTCTCGCTGGACCGGTCGATCTACCCATTCCTTCCTCCCTCGGTCCGCCCGTTCGCACCCCTCCCCTTCCTTTCTCTCTTCTTCCATTCCCGACCACCATTCTCTGCCATGATCAAGCATGCCGGCCGCCTCCAACTGCCATACCCGGCCACCATCTACCTCTTTGCTACTCCCTCTCCCTTCCCCATCATTTTCTTTCCTATTTCGAACCAAACCAACTCTTGGACCACAACTCGCATGCCCATCTTCCTTTCCTTCTTCTTCCCTCCCTTTCCCCTGCCAACTGACATCTCCCTGCCACCCTTCGACTTATCGCTGACCGGCTACCTGCCCCCTCTCTTCTCCCTCTTCTTTTTCTTCACCTCTCTAACCTCTCTCCTACCCCATTTTTTTGAGCCTTTCACCTTCCCCCGACCTCCCTCTTCTCTCCTTTCTTCTCCTCCCATTTTCCCTCATTTTTGGAACGTTACCGCCCTCCGCCGCTCCAACCGCCGCACCAACCCGTGCGATGCCTTCTACCACCCTATACCTCAGCCCTACACCACCACAAGACCACCCAAGCCACCCTCGAGCCCCTACAGTTCCTCCCTTCTCCACCTCTTCTTTTTCTCCCCACTTTTCTCCCTTATCGGCAAGCCACCTGCAACCGCCTTGTTCTCCGCCGTCCTGCCACCTATGCCACCACCCAAACCACCAATCCACACCCTGCAACCTCCTCTACCACCCCCATACCTTAACTTCCCGAAAATAGCCCCTGCACCCCTCCATTTTTTCCTTCTCTTTTCCTTCCTTCTCAGCCATGCCCAGCCCGACAACCATCTTCGCCGCCCTGCCGCCGTCGCCTCCGCCGCCCTATGCCGCCGTGAAACCATCCCCTGCCTCCACCTACACCCCCTCTTCACTCCTGCACCCTTCCCTTGCCTCCAATCCTCCCCCATCTACTTCCTTTTCTAGCCTAAATACCCTAAACCAAGCCATCTCCCCCTCCCTTCTACCTCATTACCTTCGAACCCTTTTCTCCCCCTCATTCTGCTTGTGGCTCACACTGTTCATGCAGCGTGAGCTCCTACTTGATTTGGAATTTATTTATCTAAATTTTGAGGTATATTAATAGTTAATTAAAGTGTATTATTATTACATAATTTTTTTATAAAGTTTTGTCCTTTTAATTTCTTACTTCTAACATAATAATTATTGATATTATTTTTAGGTATTGGGTTGCTAATTAAGCCTTGAATCCTTAACCGGGATACCGATAAGGTTCAATTTTTGCGGGATTAAGTTAATTGTTAAACCTCAATTAAACGCATGGAAAAACGTATGCTAGCACATTAGGGATTTTAGTATGATTTTATGCATGTTATGTGTTGCCTAGTATGATAAATGTGGTTGCTTATATTGATTGATAAAAGGAAGAGCATGCTAGATTTTGTACCATGCGTAGAGATGATACTTAAGGAAGGAGTTTGATATTTGATGGAAATGTTAAATGCTTGTCTATGATGTATTACGTTGCTAATGCATGAATAATATTATTATGAGTCTAAGGGTATTTTAGTAATATACCTATGTAAGTATGTGATCTAATATATGTAGTTGCTAATGAGTATTATGTTGAATAATGACAAGTTGGTGGAGTTAGATGATAAGAATGAAGTGCTCATTTTAGTATTCTATGTAGTGGTGGTAAATTCATAAAAGTGATGTAATAAAGGGGTTAAGTGGTAATTTTATAAGTGAAAGGGGTATTCTGGAAATTTTGTAGAAAAGGGATATTTTGGTAATTTTGAAAGAAAAGGGTAAAACGGTGATTTTGTAAGCAAAAGGGTATTTTGGTAATTTCAAAAGAAAGGAGTGAAATGATAATTTAATAAGTAAAATGATAAAATTGTAAGTCGTAAGAAAAAAAGGTATTATGGTAATTTTCGAGGCAAAAGGGCAATATGGTAATTTTATAAATAAATGGAAAAATGGTAAATTTTACAAGTAAAGGGGTATTATGGTAATTTTGGGAGTAAAGGGTGAAGTGGTAATTTTGGAAGTAAGAGATAAAATGGTAATTTTAGAAGAGAAGGGCAAAATGGTAATTTGTAAGAAAAGGGTAAAATAGTAATTTTGGATGTAAAGGATATTATGGTAATTTGCAAGTAAAAGGGTAATATGGTAAATTTGGATGTAAATGGGGTAAGATGGCAATTTTAATAAATAAAAGGATATTATGGTAATTTGGAAGTAAGGGGTAGAAGGGTAATTGTGTAAATAAAATGATGTTTATGGCAAACTAAGGAGTAAGGGGTAACTTGGTAATTATAAAATGACGAAGGGTAATTTGGTAATTAAATTATGATTATAGAAGGAAAACATAATATTTATAAAAATGGAGAAGGGTAAATTGGTGTTTATAATAATGGAGAAGGGTAAAATGGGAATTATAATAATTGAGAAGGGTAGAATGGTAATTATGACAATGGAAAAGGGTAATTTGGTAATTTAACCAACTAAGGGGCAATTCGGTAATTATGATGATAGAGAAGGGCAATTTGGTAATTTAATCAACTAAATGGTGAGTTAGTAATTATTTAACCTACTAAAGGGGCAAATTGGTAATCATGATAAGATGGGTAATTTGGTAATTTATCCAACTAAATGGCAAGTTGTTGATTGTAATAAAAGAAAATGGCAAATTGGTAATCTAACCAACCAAATAGGAGATATGTTAAGTGTAGCAATTATGAGGGGTGAATAGTGATCTAAAAAGCGTAGGAGATAACTTGGTAACCTAAATCGGATAAGGGGTAATTTGGTAATTATGTAACCTGAAGGGTAATAGGGTAATTTATCAAGTAAGGAAGGGATGACTTAGCAATTGTATAAGTAAGGGGTAAATAAGTAATTTATACCTAACATGTCATTGTGATTGTGATTCAAATAATGCTGATTAGTAAGGTAAGAGTATTTAATAACTAGTAAGTATTACGAGAACAAATCCTAATTCAGAATTAGATGAGATTATGATGGCCTTAATGATTTCTTTGTATTAGCTTGGATAACTGTCTGAATAAGAAATGACTAATGATATTAGAACGATTGAAAGCGAATAAGTATCTGATTATTGTGCTTTGTATGATCACCTTAATTAAGACATTAATACTTAAAGTGAAAGACCTCGAGATCGGGAATGGTGGCTCTTTAGGGGTCGCTACCCTAAAGACGTGGTTTAGCCCACGATTATTCTGGTATTTGCTGGTGTGCCTTTGTGCCCCAGCCAGGCCCTATATCTTACTCTATCTAGCTCTACGGACCTAGTTAGGGGGTATGCATACTTATGGATTAGGTGTCCTTGTCGGTAGGGTACTGAGTGGCTTTATGCACCAGTACGACCAGGGTACTTTGCGTCCCTAGGTTAAGGGTACTGAGTAGCTTGTATGCACCGGTACGATCGGTGTACCTTTGTGTCTCGGGTTCTTGATCTCCCGTCCAAGGAAAATAAATATAATTGTTGTGCTGATTAAAGAAAGGAAAAACACTAACTACAAAAGTGAAAGATTAATGAGCTAGGCCAAGTTGACTTATGATATTGAGTACCGATCCACCGGTTATAATAGTGGCCCAGGAGCGTGTTGCCCTGGCAAGTGATTATGAGTACCGATCCACCGGATATAATAGTGGCCCAAGAGCGTTTTGCCCTGGATGATGATTATATGTATTCCGGT
This sequence comes from Tamarix chinensis, assembly GCA_030549775.1. NCBI lineage: Eukaryota > Viridiplantae > Streptophyta > Magnoliopsida > Caryophyllales > Tamaricaceae > Tamarix > Tamarix chinensis. Next base: position 7,678,226 of record CM060179.1, on the reverse strand, counting down.
CCACCGGCTAAAATAGTGGGGATCCCGAGCTCAATAAAACAAGCATTGGATGAATAAATTATGGAAAGATATTAATCACTTATAGTGGAACATCTTGTGAGTTGGGGCCAGACCGGTCCACCGGCTAATAATAGTGGCCAGGAGCGTTCTACCCTGGAGACCTATCTACCGGCAATAATAGTGGTCAGGAGCGTTCTGTCTGTATGTATTCTGGTCCACCGGCTATAATAGTGGGGTTCCTGCACTCACATGGATATAATGAGATAGATGATTGAATAATGATGGACTAATGGCTTAAGGCCCAAAAGTATCGATTGTACTTTATAACTCGTTGATATGTGGCAGCCTTGTTATATATGTGATTGTTATGTATGCACCTCTCATTACATATGTATATAGCTTGCATTATGTATTACATTGCGGGCCTGTTTTTAAGTGTGGTATTAAAGGGTTACTCAGTACCATAGTACTGAAGGGTTCCACTCGTGGGCCCCTGCCTATTTAATGGGTAGTGTCCCTTGCAGATCTTTTCATGTGCTACTCAAGTGGAAAACGAGAAAGAGAGTAAGGAATTATCCGGAACCGTTAGGGTTTTTCTCCGTCTCTTTTAAATTCCTGGTTTTAATGTTAATGTTGTTAAAGTAACTATCATTGGTGGATTTTATTCTTGTAAATGATTTGATACGCTACATTGATTTAAGTATGTTGAATTTCTCGTAGATTATATTTTTTTTAGCCTTAGCACTTGGTATTGGAACGGTATGAGTGAATCGGTCTGGTACTAAGTGTGGCGGTAATATCTTCAAAATTCACAGTTTGTTATTTTACTTCCACTAATCTTTTAAATAAAACGAAATTTTTCAGTAGTGAATTTTGGGGGTGTTACACTATTGTAATACCCATAAAAATATAAAACCTAGAATTTAATAAATAACCCTTATTTAGGATAATTTAAGTTTTAAATTTATTTAAATTAATCATTTTGTGGATTCTTGAGCCAATAAAAATGGATATGAACATTTAATAAATTAAAATAAATATTTTGTTATTTTATCATACTCATTTTATTTAAATAATTTTCTAAACCATTATTTCACAAAAATCAACCTTTTTAAACCAATATATTAAATTATAATAATTTAAATTATTAAATTATAATAATTTAAATTATTAAATTAATTTATCTATAAAAAATATTAAATTCCATTATTCGAAAAAATTATTTTATTTTATTTTCCCCATTTTTTCTTTTTCCTTTTTCTTCTTTTTTTATTTCTTTTTCTTCCCCTTCAAGTCACCCCGCCTGCTTTCCCTCCCCCTCGCACTGGATCGCTGGCCCGTTCTCTTCCCTTCTTCCTTCTCCCTCTCCCACGCTGTCGCCCATCCCATATTCCTCTTTCTTTTTTCTTTTCCTTTCTCCACAGTTGGGCTAGCCCAACCTTCTTTTTCTTCACCCTCTCCCTCGCGCGCGCGGGCCGACCCATCCTTCCCTTTCTCCCCAGCCCACCCAGCCCGCCTTTCCCTTCTTTCTTTCTCTTCTTCTCCTTATTCCTTCCTTCTTCTTCGACCTTCGACGCTACATGCCATAGCTGGCCAACCTGCAACTCTTCCCTGCCACTTGCCTCCCCCTACAGCCCTACTCTCTCTCCCCTATCCCTTTCCTTCCGTTTTTGGACCAAACATAACTTGTAACCCTTCCCTGCATGCCTTCCTCTTTCCCCTTCCTTTCCTCTTCTCCATACTACCGCATGCCATGTGCCTACCGCCCTCCTACACCTCCACCTAACCAGCCATACCTATCCTCTCTCACTCTTCCTTTTTTTCTCCTTATCTTCCCTTCTATACCCATTTTGAGCCTCCCTATCCCTATAGATCTCCCCATTTTATCTTTTTCTCCTCCTCTCCTCTTCCCTTTTTTTGCTCCGCCATCCTCAACTACCGTTGCCACCACCAAAACAACCACCTACACCACTTCCTTCCACCCCCTACTACCTATCTGCACCACCAAGCCATCACCACACGCCCTGGTAGCCTCCTTCCCTCCCTCTCTTTTATTTCCTCTCCTTCTCGGCCTCCACCCTACACCACCATCATCCACCGCCCTCCTTCTTATTCCACCGCCACCATGACCACCAATCCACTCCCCGGAACCTCCTCTACCACTATGCCTCCCTTGGCCGAAACCTAGCCCTGCAACTCCTCCCTTTCCCTTTTATTTTCCCTTCCTTCTTCTCCTCCGCCACCCTTGCACTCTACTGCCCTAAGCTGCCAACCTTCGACCCCCGACCACCATCTACACCCCTACTCCCTCCCTACACTCACTACCCTAACTCCCCTCCACCTGCTCTCCACCTAACCCTCAAAACCCTAACCAAACCAACCCCTTCCCTTCTTCCCAACCCCCTCTTCGACCCCCTCCTTCCTTGATAATTTTACATACAGCTCATGCTCCATGAGTAGCATGAGCCTTGCCTTCCATTTTGAGCACGCTGGTTTAATTTTTGAGGTATACTAATGGTTAACATTAGTGTGTGTTTAATTAAGTTTTTGATAAAAGGTTTATTCTTTTTATTTTTCTACTTCTAATATGATAAGTATTGATATTATTTTTAGGTATTGATTTTAATAATCAAAGCTTAAACTTTTAACTAGGGTATCGACAAGGTTTGATTATTGCGGGAAATAAGGCAACTATTATACCCTACTAAAATATATGGATATATGTATGATAGCACATTAGGGTTTTTAATATGTTTATATGCACGATATATGTTGTTGAGTATAATGTGTTTAGTGACATATGTTGGTTGATGAAAAGAAAAGCATGATAATTTATGTGCCATGTGTGGAAATAATGCTTAAGGGAAGGAGACTTGTCATTAATGACAATGTTAAATACATATGTATGATATAATATGCTAATGTGGCCATTTGTTGCATAGATAATATTAATGTAAGCCCTAGAGGCATTTTAGTAAATTCTCATGTATGAAAGCATAGCCTACATAAGTATATGTGGTAGGTGCTATTATGTGTTAATGGTAAATAATAGTAGTTGGTGGTGTTGGATGAGGTGTATGGCCCATGTATATCAATATTTTGTGTAGTAAGGATATTTTGGTAAAAGTGGTATACTAAGGGCATAATGGTAAATTATAAGAGTAAATGGGTAAAATGGTAATTTAATAAAGGAGAAGGGTAATTTAATAATTTAGCATAAAAGAGAGGGTATGATGGTAATTTTGAGGGGTAAAATGGTAATTTAATAAAGGAGAAGGGTAATTTGGTAATTTGGCATAAAAGAGAGGGTATGTTGGTAATTGTGTAAGTAAATAGGTAAAATGATAATTTAATAAAGTAAAAGGATATTTTGGTAATTGGGTATAAGAAAAAGGGTATTATGAATTATGTAAAGTAAAAGGGTAAAATGGGACTTTCGTATAAAGGAAGGGTATTTTGGTAATTATGTATAGTAAATGGGTAAAATGGTAATTTGGTATAAAGGAAGGGTATTTTGGTAATTATGTAAAGTATATGGGTAAAATGGTAATTTAATAAAGAAAAAGGGTATTTTGGTAATTATGTAAAGTAAAAAGGTAAAATTGTAATTAACCAACCAAAAGGGCAATTTGGTAATTTTAAATAAGTAAGGAGTGCAAATTGGTAAATTAACCAACAAAAGGGTAATTTGATAATTTTAATAATTAAGAAGGGCAACGTGGTAAATTAACAAGTCAAAAGGGTAATTTGGTAATTTTAAATAAGGAGGGCAAATTGGTAAATTAACCAACCAAAAGGGCAATTTGGTAATCTTAATAAGAGAGAAAGGGTAATTTGGTAATTTTAAATAAGTAAGAGGGCAATTCGGTAATCTTAATAAGAGAGAAAGGGTAATTTGGTAATTTTAAATAAGTAAGAGGGCAAATTGGTAAATTAACCAGTCAAAAGGGCAATTTAGTAATCTTAATAAGTGATAAGGGTAATTTGGTAATTTAGCCAACCAAAAGGGCAATTTGATAAATTTAATAAGTATAGAGGATAATTTGGTAATCTAACAAATACAACGTGGTAAATTAACTAGTCAAAAGGGCAATTTGGTAATCTTAATAAGTAAAAAGGGCAATTTGGTAATTTTAAATAAGGAGAGCAAATTGGTAAATTAACCGGTCAAAAGGGTAATTTGGCATTCTTAATAAGTAAGAAGGGTAATTTGGTAATTTAGGCAACTGAAAGGATGATTTGATAAATTTAATAAGTATGAGAATAATTGGTAATCTAAAAAATACAAGGGGTAATCTGGTAATTATACAAACATAAAGGGTAATATGGTAATTTGGCAAATAAAAAGGGGTGATTTGGTAATTTTACAAACAAGGGGTATTTAAGTAAATTTGTAAGGATGATGATGGTAAAGTGGTAACATTCTTATAACATGTCAATAGATTAAATAAGTTTCCTTGATAATACATAAGTAATATTGAATAATAAGATAAGAGTAATTGATAAGTCAATGAAGGTCACAGGATAGTATCATAAGAGCATGGCATAACCTAGGATTGGATGGACAATTAAGGGTGTGATGTAATGTTTATCTCATAATTATGTAAGAGGTACCTGGTTTGTTAGTATGCATGGAGAAGTGTATTAGATATGTTTGAAGTACGTGTTAGGGTTTTATGTACGCCATGATCCTTGATATGGAGTGCTTGATTCTATGGCCAATGAAAGAGTATTGAGCCTGGCCTAGACCGATTAATCGGGGAATAATAGTGGACAGGTGCAAGATGCCCTAGAGATCGATCCACTGGCGAATAATAGTGGGTAGGTGTGTGTTACCCTATATGTTCTCGATCACTGGCTATAATAGTGGGGGATCCCGAGCTCAATAAACTAAGCATTGGATGTTAATAAAGTATGGGAAGACGCTAATCACGTAAAGTGGAATACCATGTGAGTCAGGGCCAGACCAGTCTACCGGCGAATAATAGTGGCTAGTTGCAGGGTGCCCTGGAGACTGATCCACTGACAAATAATAGTGGAGAGGTGTGTGTTGCCCTGTATGTTTTTGGTCCACTGTCTATAATAGTGGGGATCCCGCACTCACATGGATATAAATTTGAGAGATTATGATTGAATAATGATTAATTAATGGCTTAAGACCAAAAGTACCGATTTCACCTTATGATCTATTGATATGGCATGATTTTGGCTTCAGTGCTTGTCCCTACTTGGGTATGTGATGGATTTGCTAAGAATATGGATTTTGTGTTATGCATTTCTTATTGTATGAGGTGTTACCTTGTGTATTAGTCCGTATGTTATTATATGTTATTATATGTTATCATTCTATATGGTTTATGTATTATGTGTTGCATGCGGGCCTGCCTTTTAGTTTGGTTTAAAGGGTTACTCAGTACCATAGTACTGAAGGGTTCCATTTGTGGACCCCTGTCTATTCAATGGACAGTTTCCCTTGTAGGACTATTGCAGGTGTTATTCAAGTGGGTATCGAGTACGAGCGTAAGGTGTAGGAATTTAGCCAAGCGAAACACAAAGTAGCGGAATAAAATCAAAGGCTAAATTTACCGGGAACATATGCTAGATTAAAGACGAACCTGCTAGTCACCCGGACTAGGTTACGATTGAATCAGAATCGGCTTGAAGTTGTTAATGGTTTGATTGATTTCTTGATCCAATTGAGTTTATTTCAATTGCTGGATTTCAATATCCTTTGAGCGAGCGAGTGCGAATTGCGTCACACCTCTACTGGTATCCACACACTTTGAATCTGGATCACTAAGGAAGCGTGCTAGCGCCAATGGAACACTCTCTCAATTTCATGAATAACCAGCGTTGGTGGCTAGGTTATTTTCTCACACTTAGAGAGAGAGCAAAAAGGTGTATATATATAATAAAACCCTAGCTTGGGTATTTATATTAACACTCTAGCCCACCTAGTGGCATTGGACTTGGGCCTTAATCACATTAAAACCACTTGGACTTGATTAGATATTAATCATATTAAGATCTCATCTTATCTTTTTTTATCCAGTTCAATTCGGTGTGCGACCCTGTAGGTTCACGTAATATTGGCTGTGGACCGAAACTCCTTTCGGGCCCACAAATCATAAGAGGTTTCTAGCAAGACGTTATGACTACCCAAATTACGCAAATGTCCTATGCTCGACATAACCTATTAATAACCCGTATATTTGTCCTTTTGTCACACGATATTTAGATTGAACACAAGGCATTGGTCGTGTCATCTTTGCTATGTTCAATCACTCTTTCTCGATCACTAAGTAAGACTAACCTTAAAAAAACGACACCTCGTTTGCACATGGCCATGCTAACATTAGTCATACCTGTCGAGGGGCCCAAAGATATCTCTCTCATGTTATGAGAGGGACAAATCCCATCTTGATCAACTATGCGCCTCTATATGATTCACAACATGTCTAATCAATACCTTTATGATCACCCCTAATAAGGGTAACAATTGGTAAAGTTAAAACAGAATAATCATCATACAGGCAAATATGAAGATCTCAGGTCAAAGGATGATATACTATTTGGAGAACACTGATGGCACTTTACAAAATATTTAATGCAGTGTCCTCCTACTGGGTTGGTCCAATATCATGTTCCATAACATGTATCTATGTTATTAGTTTGATATCTCATATCAATGATTAGTGGAACATGATCATCAACTAATCAACATACTAGTCTTATAATCACTAATATCCCTTAATTAGATGGTATTAAACTAGGGACAGTTCTTGAATAATAATCTTTCTATCTATTAGTATAGTTCCACAATCCAGTCACATACTTGATTATCTACATAAAGAATAATTATTCAAAGGGATAACAACATTTGAATGAATAACATCATTTGATGCTTTTATTAATAAGCACAATCACTAAATATGCAAATACAAATCATAACATATGATTGGTTCTAGGGCATATTTCCATCATAAGGATTATCCGAAAACGTTTAGGGTTTACCTTTAACCTTTTTATTCCTTATTCAAACCGGTATTTATTCTTGTAACCATTAATAGTGGGTTTTTATCTTTTGTAACACCTTTAATGCGCTACTCTGATTTAAATAAAAGTGAATTTGTGTGATTTGTATAGTGGTTCTTTTTAGCCTTAGCACTTGGTACTGGAACGGTAGGATGAAACTAGTTTGGTACTAAGTGTGGCGGTAATATCCCTGAGATTCATGGTTTTTGCTTTTTGCTTCCGCTATTTTCTTTATCTAAAACAAAAAATTTTTAGTAGTAAATTTTGGGAGTGTTACAACTATCTAGCTAGTGCTTTTGACAAAGAAAATCCAAGCAATCTTTTAACATACATATTGGGCACTCAAGGGCATGATGGTCAATTAGGACATATAATTAAATGTTCAAGCTATCTAAGGTATTTAAATGTCACCCTAATTCTTGCAATTTGAAAGACAAATTTGAACAGATGGAGAAAGAAATGGTGGAATTAAGGGAATCACAAGAGGTAATCCCTAGGAGGTTAGATAGTATGTCATCATATTCATAATGTCCAATCATTCATCCACATCTAATATCCGTAGACCTGCTCCATAAATTAATGAGATAATATACTACACTAAACTCTATGTATTTTAATGTATTTTTTTGTATGGCCATAGCTTAAATCTTTTGACTATTAATTACAATGAAAGTATCTTCGTGACTTTCAAGTCACAGAGGATGAGCCTATTGTAGGAAATGCTACTACACTCTTTGAGTCCAATTTAACCCTTCATACTCAGTCGTTAAGGGTTGATAAAATTTGGGTCTCAATTAATAAAGTCTTTGAGGACTATTTAACGGAGTTAGTGCTGGTTGGTGTGGCATATAATCACCACAAAGAGTATATACACGTACTTTGCTTACTAGCAGGGCAATTCATTAGATGGTCGAGTAACCTTGTAATTATCAAGGATGAGGTAATCCAAAACTTGTTAAATTTTATATCAAATTATTGTTACTTAAGTGATAATATATAATCTAATTAATTATATTTTTCCACTCATTCTTACTTACTTAGGGCAGTCTTATTATAGCAAAAATTATTAGCAAGAGGCAAAAAATGATATAGAGTATGTGGAAACCCAAAAAGCCTTGGGAATGGAAACAATAATCAAGTGTCATAACCTATCACCTCAATTTAGGTTATATTTTGACACGGTGCTACCTTTACATGGAAGTTCTATTTGGATTCATCTTCCAGTGAATTTTCAATGAAATCAAAATATGCGAGTATCTGGATTAGGGTAGATGATATCCTACATGTGTTATAGGGTGACATGTTATAATGTCAACATATAATGACATATACGAAGTGATTTGAATCCTTTCACGTTTGACTTTATTTTAATTATTAGTGAAAAGTAATATTTTTATTCTAAATATGTAATTTATTCTTTCATGGTCATATGTTCTTAAAAGATAATTTATTATCTATTGTCTTATACGTGTTTAATGTATATAGATTTCTATGCCCAAACGCGATATCTAATGAAAATGATAATATTTAATGTGTTCTATATATGTTTAACACTATGAAGATGACTTAATAGTCCCTATTGTTTGCTCTATTGTCCTTTGACATGCATTAGGTACTAGTGATACTAGTACTACAACCATCCACATATTAGATGGATTCAATTGATGGGAATCCTCCTTCTAATCCAAAATCCTTTGTTAAATAGTAAATATTTATCTATATAATTATATTAATTAGAATTACACACACACACACCCACCCATCGGAGACAAAGAAGGATATGCGCGAGACATATCCCAAGCTTCTCAACATACGTGTGTTAAGTTTTTGGGTTCTCTCTCTTTTAAGGGTGTAATGTCTAGTAGCATAGCGTCAAATTCCTCGAAATTGACCACTAAGATCATCTTTCCTTACGTCCTATTTATCTTCTTCCCCAACCTTGACTTGTTGACTTTGGGGATAAAGTCTCTTTTAAAGGAGTAGTGATATAATACCCCAAATTTTATCTTAATCTTAATCCCTAGTAATTAATATTTTAACCTAATTCTAAACTCAGAAAATTGATATTTCTGCCTTACCCTAATTTCTTATTTCTAAATCTTAACCTAATCCTAATATTTAGTCTAGATAATTTATATTTTAACCTAACCCTAACCTTATAAGATTAATATTTTAATCTTACTTAATTTTATTCATCACAATTTTAACCCAATACTAACCACAATCCCACATTTACCTCATTTTTCCTTTTTCTTTTTTCTCTTTCACCTGATTTTCCTTTCTTTTTCTACCTTTTATGTTCTTTGTCTTTACCCGTACAACTTGCCATAGTCTGATCCTAACCACCATCTTCCACAGTCTATAGGATATGTTCGTTAAAAGTTTTACCACATATTTCTCCCCGATTGTGCTCCACATCCCGTGCATGCCCCGATCTTCATTCTCTGCCATGCATCTCATCCATGCACAATGTGTGTGTGTGTGTGTCTGTGTATACCCCTCCCAAGATCTGCCTTACTAATGCCTAACTACCCTCTATCTCCCTTCATTTCTGTTGATCAAAACTAATCCAAAAACCTTCATTATCCTCCTTCCTTTATTGCTCTACTCATTTTTTTCATCCACCATAAACTCTGCTCACTACCACCGTCCAACAAGCTCAACCGTTCCCCTAGAAAACCAGCCACCACAACCACCCCATTATCCCCTCAATGTTGCCCAACCATTGCAACCCCAATCCTTTTATTTTTCCTTCTCTCCATCGTGATTTGCTTCATTTTTATTGAGGTGCATGACTATGCACCCTCATACACCCCAGTTGGACCCTCTAGCATAACTTACACATGGTTTGTGCATATCATGTGTACACCCTTTTACCATCACCCGTGTGCACCTCTCACACCTTACCCATACATGTTCCATGTTCTCAACCTGTGCATGCGCTATATGCTATGCTCGTGCCCTTCAACGTTCCTTTGGCATAATCATGCTTCCCTCCTAGAACATCTTGTGCTCCACACTAGCACCACCCTAGCACCACCATATACTCCACCATACTCCCACGTAGTTCAAGATTTTCTACCTGTTTTGGTTATCCCCATTTTTACCCTCTTTTACCATAACTTTTTTTTGGTGTTGTATTCTTAAGTTCTAATAGTGTTTTATTTTTATTTTCATAGGTGATTTTATGGTGATCTTGGAGGAGACAAGTTAGGCTTATGTGCATAGATAGCGACATCATTGTTAGGAAGGATATACATCCTAGTTATAAATTTTATGTGCAATGTGTATTTTTGTGTGTAATATCATGTTGGTAATATTATACGAGTGATGTTCCAATGAAAATGTTGTTATACGATGTCTTGGAAGTGAGATAAGTATGCAAGTATCATTTGTGTATTTAGTCGGTCGACATGAATCTAGGTACGTGGTATCTATAAATATATATTTGGGAATTTGTATTTTATATAAATATTTGATGTTGAAATTCATTAATATTTGGACTCATAATATCTCTGGGAACATATGAGCATTTTGGCAAACATAAGGGAATTATGGTCATCTAACGATAATATGAGAAATAAGCTTTTGAGGGAGTTATCAATTATTTCTTAATTAACGTGATTAAATGGCGGTTGAGTAAGACATAATTTACCTAATATGATATTATAAAGCTTTCCGTAATATAATGACATTTTGTTCAATAAGGGTTAAAAATAAAATTTGGTGATTTTAAAAGGTAAATAGATTTTAAACAAGCTAAGTATGGTAATTTGAATATTTGGGATAATGATGAGTAGAATAAGTAAAATAAAATGAGAATTTATGCTCACCTTGTAAAATTAGGGTTTCTTAGAAGAATTATGGACATTTTCCTTAGGAAATACCCTGATAACCATATAGTTGTGTTGTAATTGTTTTAAATGTGTGTTGTGCATATATACATGAGTCTTGCATGATGATATTGATTAAAAAAATCTAAATAAGATACTAATCATTTAAAGTAAAAGATCACGTGAGTTGGACTGAGATATATGTTGGATCCGTTCCATCAGACAATAATAGTGGCTCAAGAACATACTACCTTCAGAGTTGCATTAGTCTATTCCACCGATTAAGAATAACGGGACCCTAAACTCAATGTGCTAAGAATATAATTTTGAGATAAGTAACTAATGGATAAGATTTTAATCACTAAATGTGAAAGATTACATGAATCAAGACCAATGTGTTGTGTTCGTTCCAGTAGACGATAATAGTGACTCAGATGTATTTTTCCTTAAGAGGTGCTTCAAATAATTTCACCAGTTTAATAATAGTGTTCAAGAACATGTTGATTTGGTATATGTTGGATGCATTCTATCAAACGATAATTGTGGCTTAGGCGTGTTATGCCTTGAGTGGGTTTAAGTCTGTTTCATCTGATTAAGAATAGCGAGGTCTTTGAACTCAACGTAAAAAAAAAAGGGGATCTTGTTTATATCTAATAATGAGTTATGGAATCAATGTTTACCTTTCATCAGTTATTATTAACTTACATGTATGCTTTATCTTTTTGTACCCCTACTTCAAATGTATTGTTATCTTTATCAAAATGTAGCGTACTTATCATCATATTTATGAGTATTACTCATTCCTACGAGTAGATGACCCAGATGCTTTTATGTAGGTCGATGAGGATCCTTTGGATGATTTTTCTACATATGATTCCTTATGTTTTGATGAGTGACTCTTATGTATTAGGATTAGGCATATAGTCATATTATCCAGTGCTCAGCTTTTACCATGATACCTTTTTAGACTCTTGTTTATATGGAATTCCTTTTATTATATTTTGATATTGTACTCAGAGTTAATTTCCAAAATTTATCTATGTTTATGGAATTTATCTTATTCTATATTATCATGCTTTAATAATTAACTATATTACCTTTTATTTGATGTAAGGATGGTATGGTAATTCAGACATATGTCGAGTAAAGCGGTAATACCCAACTAAATTGATATTACGCTTCTATTACAAATAAAAAATTTCAATAGTAAATTTTAGGGTGTTAAAAACATAATAAACTTAAAATTTAGCATGTTAAAAAATATTACAATACACAAAGGTATAAAAATCATGCATAACTAGGAATTCTCATGCAATAACATCAAGTCATGCATATGCCCAAGAATAAACATGTATCAACATGTAATACCAATAATCATCTCAATATACAATGATAGTACACATAATGCCTCTTACAAAACCAAAAATAAAATGGTAGTGAACATTATGCCTTGTAGAAAAATAAGAACACATAATCAAAAGTAACTCCAAATCGCTTTCGAGGCATACTAGCTAAGAAAAACACACAACTACCTATTCATGTGCTTCATAGACAGGAGATAAAATTAAACTTGAAAGGGAATATAATATCACCCATGGAATAAAGAAGAAGCAAAGGCTACATAACTCGTAATTCTAAGACACCTATTAAAGAAGCCATTATGACGGATCAGTTGTTCACCAAATCTAAGTGACTAAGTCCTTAAGTACACTCACCCTTATAGGGTTGGAAATTTCACCTATAAAAGTAGAAAAGACCCTTTGACCCAAAGGCCTTTAGCACTTGGGGATAACCGAGGCTTGTGATTTCTGTCTAACTCCAAGTATCTTTTCCTTTAAAATTTAATTTTTCATTTAAGAACGACATATTATTCACCAAGAAGAACAAATGTCCACACATAACAATCAAACAAGGGCAAAAAAAAAGTGACCAGTTAGGGTCACAAAAAAACTATTTTGGTTAGGTTAATGTAAATTATCAAGCCATAACCTCCATAACACAATATCTCTCCATAAAAGGCTAAGGTGAGAAATCCAACCATAACCTTCTCGACATATTATCCATTTATATAAGGTTAAAGTTAGGTATTCGAGCATAATATCATCAACACACAACCACATAAGATGAGTCACATCTCATCGGATATCAAAACAACTTAAAAGAAATCCATTTGAGGCCTTGAAAGACCAAACCAATGGCGGAAAATAACTTATACTGTTAAAACAAGTCAAATGTAAACTTTTCCCTAAAACACTATCCACATATGACAAAAACTATTGTTTTATACTAAGAAGCTTAAATCTAAAAATTAAAAATACCTTATTACCAAAAATTACTATTCACCATAAAACAATCAAATCACAATTCATAAAATTTACTATTAATATTAAATCACTGTTAGCATTAAAATACTACCAACAATAAAATATTTTTCCCATTGAAACCCTATTATTCTTCAATATATATAAAAACACTAAAAGTGTTTCAAATGAAAAATTAAACCCAAATTATGGAAATTGGGGTTTAATTAACCAATAACATTTTTATTTTCATCATTAAAATGAAGAACAAGAAGAACTCACCTAAAACATTCAAAACGTTAACACAAAATTAAACATGGTAAGCATTTGTGAAACATGGCATGCCATGTACCAAAATTCATCAAGAAACTACAAGGACTGACATGGCATGATTAAATTCAAAATTAACCAACTCAAGCATAAAAATCATGACCAAAACCAAATCCATTATTAAAGCATACTAGAACATGGCGAAAATGACTAAACTATGATAATCATTCATTACTTATAAAATATTCTAGATAATCCCAAATCATAACATATAATATACCAAAATCATCCTAAATCACCAAGGAAAATCACTATCCCCTTATATTTAACTAAAATACCATAAATATAAAATTATGGCCCTAATATCGAACCACCACCATAATACTCAAATAGACTTAAACTTGAACAAAAACACATAATACGTGTAAAATCTATTTACTCATGGTCTTTGAGGTTTAAATTTAATAAAAAAACTTTAATATTAAGAAAATAATAAAGATATAACCTATCAAGACCATAGAATATATTAGATAAAAAATCTCACAAAAGTCATAACAAAGTAGAAATGATTGGGTAAGAAGGATTAAGGAACTTATCACTATAAATTCTAAGAAAATAATAAAGTTTGGAAGGATTCCAATTTATGAAACATGATGAGAAATGGTCATGAAGGCAAAAAAAATGATATAGAAATGAAGGTAGAAGGTGGAGGATAGAAGAAAGAAAAATAATACTTTTACTTTTGTTTGCAAGATTTAAGAGTCAATTTAATGTTTAAGGATAAAAATGTTATTTTATTAAGAAATAAAAAATTATTTGGCTACTAAAAGATCATGGGTAGTGCCACATGGTTAGGTTAGAAATTATTGGCTATCCTTGATCCACGTCACAAATGAAATGGGAAGAGGAGAAAGGTTGGAAGAATATGTAGCGAACTTGAGATTTTATGCATAAATATCTAACATAGAAGAATAAACCAAGTCGAACACTATTAAGGGAAATCTAAAAAAAATAAAGGGACAAAATGAGAGTATCATCTGTTGTAAAACAATAATAATTAAATGTTAGGATCAAGTTTCATAAAAGTTAGATAAGATTTCATGAGGTGAGATTTGGTGATTTTTACTGTGTAAAAACATCTATATTGATCCAAATATAGTAATAATGATATTGGAATATTTTTGGATCAAAATTAGATCAATTATATCAAAATAACATGATCTATAAATTTTTGTGAAGTTTAAATAACTATAAAGAGCTTAACGGAGCTCAAAACACACGATTAATACTCATTAGGGTGATAAATTGTATGCTTTTGCCAACAAATTGATTTTACATTTAAAAAAAAATCCTAAGAGACTAAATAAAATGTGAGGATATCTAATATCCACACAAAATAAGAATTTGGAAAATTTTTAAGTGTCAAAAGTGAATTGCAAGTCTCATGGAACACACACACACACACACACACACACACACACACACACACACACACACACACACACACACACACACACACACACACACACATATATATATATAAAGGACATGAAGTCCTAAATGAAATGTTATGAAAACGCCATTAAGGTTTCAAAACTCCACACAGACTTAATGAATGACCAAACTGAGAAAATTTAATCTCCAGCAATGCCAATATTAGATAAGTTAGGTTTTTCAAAATATTGGGGTATTATAGGATTTGTATGCAAGTTTGGGTGAAGTTTGGTGAAAGTTAAATTTAGGAGTTAAAGGTTATTCTTGATCCTTAAGGGCATTTGAGTCAATTTGTAATTTTTTTTGTAAAAAATTATTATGTCATTGTATTCATTGGGTTTGTTACTTAAAATTTGATACATAATATGACATGGTTTGGTTGAGTGTTGATTAAGTTATGATTATAAGAAGTTTAGGGGTGTTTAGATGAATTAGGGGCACTATGGTCATTTGTGGTGAAATATGGAAATTTGAGGTAATAGAAGTTATTTTGGGTTGTAAATATGATAAATTTGGTATGTAAAGTACTTGAGATAAATTGGGGTGACTTAAATGTGATTTTATAAGGAATACGACTTAATTAGGGAATAGTAATCGATATGGTGACATTATAAATTTATGTGTGAAATATTACAATTAGAACCTAGTTTTAGGATATAATGTTTAGTGTTGTATTTTGGGAGTTTTTTTCTTCTAAATTTGGTGGATTGGGAGGTCTTAAAGGTTGATCACATAAGTCAATATCGAGGTGTGCCAGGTTCCCCCATATGAGAATAATGCCTAGATACGTTAGTTGAACTAATTTTTCCTCTAGATAATAATAGAAATCCGGAGTGCCCTTACCTAAGAGTCGTTGGATGTTGTGATTTCCTTCCACTGGCTATGAATAATGGGGTCCTTGATCTCAACATTACTAAAAACTAGAAATTTATGATCACCTAATAAGGAACTCTAATATGGTTTTCTTTTGAGGTTTTGTTTGGTATAGGGGTAATAGGGGTGGAAAAAATATTTCCTTTATTTTGTAACTTTTATATTGAGTATTTAATAATAATAAATATATTTTAATGAAATACCCATTTTAGATCAAAATTTGATCTAAAATGGGTATTCATTAGAATAAAAAATTTTAATTTTAAATAAACTATATAAGATAGAAAAAATATGGGGGTAATTTTTCCACCCTTATTACCCCCATACCAAACAAGCACCGAGTAATATCATATCATGAATAATGTGCATGTATAATATTTCATTCCTGTAACCCTAATTGTTGTGCGTATATTTTTACTACTGATATGTATTGTTAGCCTACTCAATACTCTAGTATTAACCATCCATTTTATGTGTATGGGTGTTGTTCATTCCCACGAGAAAATGATCCAACTATTGATTTAGAGGTTTGTGATATCTACTTTGATGGGTATGATGCACTTGTTGCGGAGGAGTGAATTATTTGTATGGGTTTAGGTATAGAGAATCAGTTATTTGGTGGCTGGTACTTTTGTCCGAACATCTTATGGACTCTTAGTTCCATAAGTCTTCCTTTTATTATATTTTGATTATCCATTATACTTAGAGTTTATCTCTTACCCTACTATGTTTTAAGAAATTTGTTTTATTCTCTTATTATATTATTTAATATTCATAACATTTTCCCCCATACAAGATACATGAATGATTTGGTAAATCGGACTCGTATTTAGTATGTCGATAACATTTAGTTATTTTAATTTTAGCTTTCACAAATATTGAAATGTTTCATCTATAAATTTTGGGGGTACTATAGGTAGGGTCATAAAGTAGTAGCTCTCTAGTAGTGCCTTCGCGGTATTTTATATTATGGATATTTTTGGACTTTTATGTTTATTGCCTCCCTTTTATTGTATTTTGAGAGTTAATCTCCACTAACATTTATCTTGATATATATATGTATATTACTTCCACTTGTTATCTATGTTTTATATCTTGTTTGTAAATTGTTTTAGCATTGCCCTTGGCATGAGAAAAGTACGATGATCAAACTCGTGCTAGGAGTGGTATTAACACCCATGTTTTAACTTTTCATTTCCACAAATCTATTCTTTTGAATGAAAATTTCTCGCTTAAATTTACGAGGTGTTACATTATGAGGTAAGCATTTGTCTTGACGTTTTCTTTTACCTTTTGGCTATTATTCTATCGCTAACAACATACAAGTTATATATATATATATCACAAGTCATTACATGTCCTAGCTTATTTTGATTTATCATATTCAACAAACTCAACCCATTGATGGCATGTGATCACATACTTATAATATATTGGGTTGTATGATAGATAAATTCCATCTTTAGTAGACTTAAAGTGTTTTCAAGATTTAACACATTTTTGAAGTATAACCTTCTTATAGTGTTTGAGCAAATCAAAGCCACTCTACATGACATCGATAAATAGTGTTAGTAAATAATTTAATTGGGTAATATATGATATAATATTGGTATATAAATTTTCATCATACATATATATTGGTCTACAACTTCTCCTTCAATCATTAGGTACCTTTATCCAATCAAGAATCATAATGAAAAACATTGCAAGAGCTCTATTATTAGCATAGCTAATGCAACATGGCTTATTTGCTTTGGCTGATGCCCCTTCAATTGTAAACTCATAACCTTTGATCTAATTTTATTGCGCCTTAGCTTAATCACATTTTTCATTTGAATTCTTACCTTCTTTCCTTTAGTGCATACCGCCTTCATTTTGAGATGCCATATCTGCATGAGACCATCACTTTTTTTAAAGATTTTGATAAGGCATTGATATGATTATTTTTCATGCTAGCAAGCAATAAAAATTTCAAAACCTAGATTCTCTTACCAAACATTTTAAAATATTGCAAAATTTCAAAAAAAGTTTTTCTTGATTAGTTAAGTCATTCAAATTGATAAAATAATAGCAACCAACCAAATAATAAAGCATGTAAAACATATATACTGTAGAATGTAAAAAATGAAACCATTGTAAAATTCTATAACTGAATGATAGTAAGAAATTCTGCAAATGACTTTTAAAAATATATAAGATATTAAAAAGTGAAATTGATCAAGTATATATAAAAGGAAACCACACTACTTATGCATGAAGATATTGAGTTTATGTACAGAGCAACAATGAAGTAGAAAAATACATATCTAAATTAAAAAGAATGACGGTGGTGGTAATAGGAAGAGGAAAAAGATGATAATGACAACCAGAGAAGAAGGTACGAGGTAAAAAAAATGGCAGAGGTTTCTCTCTTTGTTCAAATTTATCTCTTCTGTGTTTTATTAAATGGGTGAAAGTAAGAACCGACCTAGGTTAAAGCGAACAAAAAAAAAGAACCAAATTGTGGTACAATCAGCAATTTTGAAATGAAACTGCCATCTATACCTTAAAACATCTCTCTAAAATAGATAGGACATTTTAAGAATAAAATTTTTGTCTATAGTGTTCCACAATGCTCTTATTTCAAGACACATTATAGATGGCTGTTATTAGGGTTGTAAATGAGTCGAGCCGAGCCAAATACCCCTAGGCTTGGGTTCGGCTCGTTTAACTAAACGAGCCTAAAATGATGTTTGGGCCAGGCTCGTTTAACTAAAGGAACGAGCCGAACCGAGCTTTTAACGAGCCGAGCCGAGCCGAGCTCACGAGCCAAAGCCAAAAAATGAACCGAGCCGAGCTTTTTCGTGTTTGGGCTCGGCTCATTTATTAAACGAGCCGAGCCCGAGCCTCACTTTTAGGCTCGTTTAACTAAACGAACAAGCCGGACCGAGCTTTTAACGAGCCGAGCCGAGCCGAATACCGAACTGGCTCAACTCATTTACAGCCCTAGCTGTTATATACCCAAAATTGTGTCTATAAGGTACCCATTTAACGCCCCTTTTTCAAACCTCTCCATTTTTTATTAGAAGAGTTTTATATAACTATTATAATTACAACATATGTATATAAGTTATCATCTATTTATGTTTTTATAGTAGTGTCTAGCTCAATATTACTAATTTTAGCACATTTAGCCAACAAACATTCAAAAATATGAATCAAATACAAATGTTTCCATATTTATGATCCATGAAAATATTATAAAACTATGGTAAAATGATTATCAATTACTCCATCTGTATCAAAAAGAAATATATTCTATCAATTTGTATACTTTTTGATGAACTAATACAAGTAGTCTTAAAATTATATTTACACCATTCATTAAAAATTAAAAAAATATTTAATGCATATATAATTAAAAAATGTGAGGGTAAAATTAAAAAATGGGCTTTAACTTTTCTAAAATTATTTTATTTTTGATACAAAAATTTAATGATAGAATGGATTTCTTTTTAATATGGAAGGATTAAAAAATAAATATTTATAGTTCGTTCCAAGTAAAGAAAAATATCTTTTGAGTTTCTGATAAAGAATATGTGTGCTAGTATTATTCTAATTAAGAAAGTTGTTAGTAAAATAATATTACATTCTTATGAATACTTTACACTATATATTATATAAATATATAAAATATTGAATGTAGTATATATTTACATACAACCCTAATTCCTTTCATATTAATTTAATACATAGTTATTTTACTATTTATATAATATTTTAATAAAAAAAGAATATTTTCGACATTATAATCAATATAAAACTAAAATGTTCATATATACTTACTTTAATTCCAATTTTGGCATAAAAAACAAAAAAATAATTATATATTTATATAGTTTTAAAATTTTGTATTTTTAAAAAATTTGAATTTGAATTTAATTATTAAAGACTATAATTAAAATACTTATCTATTAATATATTAGTTATATGTTCATTATAAAGAAAACAAACTATTTTTTTATTAAAATATTATAATGATTGTAAATTAAGTTTTTTAAGCTAATATATAAGTAATTAATGTTGTATGTAAATATAGCTAGTTGGATTGGTATGGAACTAGTATTTATGAAAAATTAGGCCGTTACCTAGGCCCCTAAATTTTGATAAATATTTATATATGATTTTTAAAAAATTTCAAATAAATAAATTGAAAAAGATGGTTAATAGGTGAGTTGGATTGTTAATGAACTAATAATATTACAGCCATGAGTTTAAATCTTTAATGGCAAGGGGCTTAATTTTTTTTTAATTGCTTATGGCTTCCAATAATTTAGGATCAATCCTATACGTAAATGTATTAAAATATTTATATATTAATAATATATTTTTACTAGCGTAATTTTTTAAATTAAAATAAATTTTAAATGTTTTTTCATTTGTTGTAAACTTAAAAACGTTTCTTTCTTAATTGCCAAACCTCTAACATTTACTCTTAATTAATTTATATTTGAAATATGGTAGAAAAATATTCTAACCATGGGTTTTGATTTTCATAAATTGTATTTGTAAAATATTACTCACCCTTTTTTCATAATATAATATACATTATGTTTCTATGCTTATATTAAAAATATTTAATTTAAATAAACTACTTTTATAAACATATCATTATATTAAATTTAATTAAATTTATTTAATTAATTAAAAATAGAATAATATAATTTTAGAATTGGAAATAATGCATTCAGTTATTGATAATTTTCATATAATAGTTATATTACGAATCAAAATTAAAAAACATAATATATTTTATAATGTGAATCGAAGGTAGTAGCAATAAAATTTTCCCAAATGAATCCTAGGTCATATTTTTAGCCAAATATATCAGTTTGGATTAGCAAATTTTTGTGGGAAGTCGGTCAAGGTCACTCATCTGAACTGAGATGACAATGTATTTTATAGTTGATTTAGACCAATTAGATCTGTTTTATTTTTAGTAGGCTTGGATTTAACATTTTTGGATCCGATGAGTTTGAATTTGTATATATACTTAAATAGATTGAGATTTGTATCTACCATTTCTAATTTAAGATCCAACCTAGACTTGATCTATCACACTTATATATATAGGCACGAATATGGATATCTCTTAATTTTATGTTTGTCATTTATTTTACGATCTTATTTGAAACCTAGTCTATTCTTTTGGTTTTATTTGTGTATTTATTTTATATATTATCCGTATGGTATTTTATTATGAAAGTATTAAAATATTATTTAAAAAGTTAGAACAAGTACTTTAATATATATATATTGGATGATTTTTTTTAAATAAAAATTACATATTAAGTTTTATAGAACATAAATATATAAGTATTTATATATTATTTTAAAATAATATCTGAACCAATATAGGTATCATTTAGGACAGATTTATCTTATGAGTTTGAACTTTTAAAATCCAACAAAATTTGATCTATATATTATAAATGAATCCAATTATCTCATTGTTCGTACGTTTTAGATTTCTAAGGCCGAAAGAGGTCCGCAATTAGACTTTAACGTTATTTCGAGTCCAAAAACACCAAAGGCCCAGCCCAACTAATCTGCCAATATCCATTGATTTTCTTTCTTCTTTCGATCCGCCTAACGTGCCGTGCTAGAAGAAGCGCTGGCTGGCTTATCGCGTCAGCCGAACGCAGTGTGTTTCTGTTTTGATAATAACCAATCTAAGCCGTCAATCGCTTTTAGGATTCGTCCAGCTAATCCTAACCGATAGTTTTATGCGCCATTATATGCGCCATTAACTGTTTCGCGTCGATCATAATCCTCGGCCTATAAACAATAACACAGGTCGTTTTGAATACTAAATATGACGAATGGCGAAATTAGGGCTTGTTCGTCCAGTTTCGCTATATTCGCTCTTTCATCGGTTTGTATTTCGTATGGTGATTATCGACATGTCCATGGTTTCTGATTGCTATGGTTCAGGTACGTGTTTTTTTCTTATAGCTCTATTTATCAGATTTCTACATGGTTTGTAGGAATGAAAGTTTGCTTGTTTGGCACTTTTTTGTGAATAAGTATTCGTTTGGAATAGATTATATCTAATTTCAGTATGATATGATTGTTCTGAAACCTGATGAATCGATGACGGGGTGCGTCCTGACGATCAATCGACGAATCGAAAAGATGCTTATCAGAAGTCTCGACGATTAGGGTTTGAAGGATGTTTTAATGATTTTTTAAAATCAATTTAGTTCTATTTAACTAGGGTTCTCGAGACCTTATGCCAACGCTGAAATTGTCAATTAACTATCAATTTTTAGTGCTGGATTTTTATAGCCTTTATTAGGATGACAATTCCATGTTCTTAATCCGATCAGGTTTATTATCATTATGATGGATCAATGCCTATTTTTATTCGGATTAGTTTTCTTGCAATATACTGTTAAAATTGAATTTCAAAGACTTGATTGGGAAAAGTTTGATTGTGGACTGGTCTGTTGTGTATCTGTCAAACATAGTGAACATGTAATTAACTTTTCTCCTGTGAATTCTTTCTTCAATTACCAGGCTTATTGTGACAAGGAAAGCCAAGTTCCACATTTTCATGGAGGGAATGGAATCAACTTTATTTGTCGGGTTAGCCTGATGATATTCCTACTTGGATTTATCAACGATGAGACGTAGTCTTGTGTATATTAAAGGCGCAGCCATGTTTTTCAGGAAGATGTAACAGTAGACAAGTCACATTTCCACTACGAACTTTACTTTGTTATTTTCGTGTGTTGACCAATGCTATGTGATCCCTTCGACCTTTGCCACGTTGGGTGCGCTCACATGGCAGGTCACCGTTTTTATTAAAGTCATATTCTTGGCTTTTTGAAGGAGAGAGATCGCACAGGTCACCGGGGTTTCTTCCTGAAGGTGTGCCGTGCTCTGCTTTTCCATTATCTTCTTTGGTCGGATGTAATTTGGGGATGCATCATGAGGTAATTCTCCAAAATGCAACTGGCTAAATGCAACGCACGTATTGGAATTCAGCTTGCCAAAAGGAAGAAACCTTTGTTCTACCAAGAGTCTTTACAAGGTACATCCCTTACCCACTTTGTTTACATACGTTTGAAGATTATTTCCTTTTTAAGATGATCAATATCATACATTTTTCTAAACGAATTCCAATTAAAACCCTTCATATCCGACTCTATATGATTTTTCTTTTTACACCAATACGAAATTGTATGGTTTGGAACACGCTTCCACTGGGTGTGGTTTTGTGGCTCAAACCAGACTGATTAGGTCTTCAAACCCACAATAACTCAAGAAATGTTGGTCGGTTCTCATTGATTTCAGATCCTAAAACATTGTTTATCAACTATCAAATTCTAAGTGCTGGATATGTATGCCATCCATTCGGATGAATATTCATTGTTCTTAATCCGATCAGGTATATTTTCAGTTATGATGAATGATGAATCAATGCCTAATTTTGATTGAAAATAGAGTTTCAAAGACTTCACCAGTGAAACATTAATTGTGGATTGGTTTCTTGTTTACCAGTCGAAGATACTAAATGTAGTACATATCTCTTGTTTTCTTTCAATATTTGCAGGTCTTTGTGTTCTTTTGTTATAACACAGATTGCGATGAGAAGAGACCAAGTTCCACGTTCTTTCGGAGGGAATGGAACCAACTTTGTTTGATTGGCCAGTCTAATATTGCTGGTAGATGCGCAGTTGGTGGGTTTCTCAGGAGCTTGTAAAAGTAGGGATGTCACAGCTCCACTGTGAACATTTCTTTGTTACCCTCGGACCTTTGCCATGTTGGGTGCGCTCGCATGGCAGGTCACCATCGCTATAAAAAGTCCTATTTTCTTGGTTGTTTTAGGGAGAAACCGCACGGGGATTTGCCCCGGGGTTCTCCCTGAAGGTGTTCTGTGTGTTCTGCTCAGTACCTTCTTCAATCTTTATCTATTTTGGTGATAAATTCTCCAAACTGCCACCCGACCGAATGCCACGAACGAGTCAAATTTTACGGCTTGCCTGAAGGGAGGAACCAAAGTGTCGCCAAAGGGCCTTTACAAGGTACATCACTTGCCAAATTTACAGCACGTAAGAAGATTATTTCATTTACTAAAAGCATCAATACCGTATGTTTTAAATACTTAGCCGTCATATCTCAGTATCACTTTTCTTCTACACCAGTACTCATTGTCTTGTTTGGAACCCCCTTCCATTGGGTGCTTCAATACCGTAGGTTTTATGAAAATTTAAATACACAGCCATCATAAATAGACAATATGACTTTTCTTCTACACCAGTACTCGTTGACTTATTTGGAATCCCATCCATTGGGTGTAGGTTTGAGACTTTGAGGCTCAAACCACACTAAAGGTCTTTGAATTCACGATATCATATCAAATTGTTGGTCGTTTTTCACTTAATTTAGATGCAAAAGAATGGGAAAAAATGGATAGAATAAAAATGTTCTAAATAAAGTGCATACCATTAACTTTGATCTTATGGATCAAATGGAAATTTTTTACTCAGCGCTGCCTTGTTTATCATTAGGACTGTATGTTGTCGACCTCGTTCTATGCTTATGCTCCCAGCTATCGTCAAATTCAAAGTTACTGCCATGGCCAATGCTAGCATTATAGGTTTTCAATGTGGGAGTTGATCGGGTGAAGGCAAGGCCGGGGTATGGGTTGATTTGATTGTGAAAGAAGGGGGATTAATCGAATCTGTATATGCACGCGCTATTTTCGCATTTCTAGCTGTTATGATTTTTATCTTAACTGTACCAGCAACATCGAGAGTGGTATTCCAGTTAATTGTGAATAGGCACAAGTTTCCACGCTTTGAGGCATTTTTGTGTCGGTGGTTTTGTTGTAGAAGCTCTAGTCCAGTTCCAGAAGCCTGAGTTGGCTGTGTGTAATGTATTTCATTATTGTTGTATTTATCGGCTTTGCAATCATGTGGTCATTACCCTTAGGCTATGAGTAGAGGTATTAGCGATGCCCGAGGCATTTATCATGTCTATTGCAATGCCGCATCTCTATAGGAGTATCATGTCTAGCACATTTTCGCATCTCTTTGAGAAACGTTTCATATATTAAATTATTGTTATTTTACTTTTTATTATGAATATATTATTAAGAAGTAAATATACTTATTAAGAATAATTAATTACAATTGATACTAATGTGTATAATAATATTAATAATTAATAACTTTAAATAATAAAAACTAATATTAATGATAATAACTCAGATTAATATTAATTATTGTCACAAATTAATAAGTGATAAAAATAATTATAATTAATAATCAATATTAATTAATTAATTAATATTTCTACTAGTATTGTCATTTTATAAAGTGATACTAATAATTAACTATAACTAAATTAATTAAATTTAGCATGTAATTAATAATACCTAATAATAATTAATAATATCTATAATAATGGCTAATGTTAATAATTATTAATAATGATGGAATGATTAATGATGAATATAATAATAATACTAATAATAATAATTGATATCAACAAATAATGTTAATGATCAATCATAATAATAATCAATATTAATAACACATTAATAATAATACTAATAAATTAATTAATATTGTTTATGATATTAAATAAATTGTTATTATTTTTAATTAATAATAGTCTATATATTTACTAATAATAATTGATACTAATAATCAATATCAATTCTAACAAATAATTAATATATATGTTATTATTAGTAATTACTAATTATTGATAGTATTAATATTAATAAATAATAGTAATTATTATATTTAATATAAAAATGTAATTTAAATAGTATATATATATATAATTATAGTTATAAAATTAAATAATGATAATAGTGTTGAGTATAATTGATAAGGGTATAAGAATAGTATTGTTGAGTAGGTTAAATACTCTTTGTATAAAATAAAGTTATTCCCGCATAAAATTTTTATGTAAGAAAAAAAATTTGTTTTAGAAAAGTCAAAAATTATTTTCAACATTTGCTTTCAATTTTTTTCCTTTCATTATATATGTATTAAATATTTTATTATTTTATAGTTGAGGCGGCAAATGAAATTTTAAGGTAGCTCTTACTAGTTCTTAAATAAGTGTGCAAATTATTAACATGAAGTCCTTTTTAATACAACCAAATTATTTAGTAAAAAGTAATATGGTTGGTAATATAGATATCGATGTTCTAAAAATAATATGTAAAACAAACAATTTGATATTATTGGAAACTATAATATAGATAATGAGGAACAAAACAAATATGCACTATATATAATGGGAGTTCTTTAGCTACCCATAAAAGCGTAATGCTTGATAATTGATGGCGGGATTAGGGTTTGGTTACCCCAAATAATAAAATTTATCGAAAGGAAGAAAATGGAGGGGTGAATCAAAATTCAAAGCTCTTGAATTTCAGCTTCTTATAAATACTACTTAATGTATGAGGTACTTGAGATTTGTAAGATTTGAGAAAGATAAGATAATGATCTCAACTTGAATGTTGAATACTGGAGTTTTCTAACACTCTAAAATGCTGGCAAGGTAAGTTGTTTTTTATTCCAATTTGTTACCACTCTTAGAATGGTTTTGTTAGGCTTTCATGAAAACATAAAAATTAATAAACCATCCTTACATGTTGGTCCATGAGTTGGGAGAAGGTGAATTAGATTCCTCAAAGTTGAATCTTCATGTAAAAAAGAAGAAAAAAACATAGGCCACATGACCTAATACAAGTTACAACCTCGTTCTAGCTAAACAAGTTAAGGGACAAATCTTCTTTCTACTTAGTAACTAACTAAAAGAGTGTAAGTTTTCTCCCTAAAATTTAATCCCCTAAGTAGCTTCCCTACTCCCAAATGTCTTGGTAAGAACACTTGTCCATTTGATAGAGACCTGGAGAGGTCACTTTTTAATCTTCTTGATTTTGATCTTTATTTACTTTGAAATAAAAGTTGAAAATAAATCGAAACTTAGCCCTAAAAATTTTGGTCCTCGTGGTTGGTGATAGCCAAAAAGTCAAGCCATATTGAGGCCACTTAAGAATAAAATTGACAACTTACATGGCTTGAAAATTTAACTTATTAATTCATTCTAAGTTATATATATATTTTTTAATTCTTTAAACTTAGGAAAATCAACAAGTGTATTAGAAGTGTTTGAGGGGAATGCTCTTGCATCATCTTTTCTCTCTTGAGAAAAATCCTTCTTCATCTTAACATCTTTCATCATGTATATATGGAAGTAGATAACCAATGTTAAACGTGTTTGATGCACCACTCATCTCATGAGGCAATTTAAGCTTGTAGGCATTACTACTAATTTTTTTTAAAGATTTTAAAAGGGCTATCACTTCGAAATATAAGTTTGTCTTTTTGTTTCATAGGAAATATCTCTTTCCTTAATTGAAGCCAAACAAGGTCTTTTAGCTCACAAATGTGTGATATTTTCGGTGCTTGTTGGTTATCTTTTGATTCATTTTGTTAACCTTCCCAACTTTTGTTCTCACTTCATGTAAATATTTCAAGGCACTTGATCTAGCTTTCAACTCAAAGTTAGTTTGAGCACCAATTGAGAAGGGTAAAAGATCAATGGGAGTAGTGGGATTCATTCCGTGTACTACCTCAAATGGAGATTGTTTTTGTTTCATGTGTGGGGACTAGTAGTGTGCAAGTATAACATGATTAAGTTTGATGTCCCAATACCTCATGGATATAAATCTAAATTCTTTTACGCATTAATTAATGTATATTAAAGTTTACAGGAAAAATAAGTCATTGATTGTTTGAACCCATGAGGACATGTAAGGCATAGGTAAGTATCATAATTTTAAGCAACGAAGGGCTCAAATTCATCACAACCTATGAACTAGATGAATACAACCAAATGTTCAAGTGAATTATTAGGTGAACACAACTTATTGAACCAATTCCAGCAATAAGCATTCTTAGTTTCTAGTCCTCAATCGATTCTAAGGTGTTAAGTTTCTACATTATAAATTTTAGAGGAGACATGGAACATGATAGCCATATGACTACATTGCTTGCTAATTCACTAATGTTATGAGACTATGATTTTGTTATCTCCTTTCGTTTTCTTGCTCTATTTCTACTACATTTGCTTCTTCTTTTGACTTATTGAGCTTTTATGTGTTCAATAATTACTTTATGGCATGTTGGACTATTGTCCTAACAACTAGTGCAAAGGATCGAATTGTTGCTCACGAAGCTATAGAGGGTGGAAGTGGTGATGTTGACATAATTGATGTCAGTCTTACGAGGACATCAAATGGGGATAGAATCATAAATATAAGGGTTGTATTTGACAATCTAATAAAGAAGATGGATATGCAATCAATCTTGCATAACTTTTGTCAATCCAAGTAATATTTGTCAATCTAAAATAGCCAAAAGTAAGACCTACAAAATGTATAAAATTGACTATGGATACAAATGTAGTGTATCAAACTTGTGTCACCTTTGTGTTTGGCAACAAATTTATTTTGACTTCTTCTATCGCTTTTGATCCTTGGTTGTGGATTATATGCACGTATAGGATGATTCTTGTCAATAACTAAGTGGTGTATAGTTGTAACTAGGAATATGGTTTGTGCTAATATATTTCTCTCTTAATGAATGAAGTTATTTATTAGAATGGTATGAAGAGCATTTTGTGTGACAAAAAAAAGTAATAACTTTTGCGATTTCATCTTTATTGAAGTACAAGTGCATTGTGACCAATTCAACTACCTTTTGTTTTGCTTGACCTATTTTCAATTTAGGTGATTACATTATGAATTTTGGCTCTACTTGGAGGGGCTAGATTCGGGACAATCTTCTTAGGGAATTTCTATTGGGAGGAATAAAGTGGAGATCTCTCATCTTCTATTTGTTGATGATACCTTAATCTTCTTGTTGGTAGAGGATGGGTATATTTTGAAGATTAGAAGACTCCTTAATTGTTTCTACGTGTTGGCTAGGCTAAGTATTAACTTTTTGAAAACAACACTTGTGAGTTTTGGGATGGAGGAGGGATACAACTAGCCTATTGCAATGTAATCTTGGGAATTTGACGTAGATATATCTTGGTTTGCCACTTGGGGCAAATCCAAATAATGAGGAACTGTGGGTTGTGGTTACAAGGAACTGCAGAGCAAGCTTACTATTTGGAATTCTAAGATCCTTTCTAGAGTTGGGCGCCTTGTCTTGATCAAGTTTGTCCTTTGTATCCTACCATTATACTATTTGATCATGTTTAGAATGTTGATGAAGGTTGCACGCAAGGCGATCTCTGTTTAGATGAAATTCTTTGGACAAGGGATAATGATAAAGACATATGCCTTTTGTCGTGTGGGAGATCCTGTAGAAGCCAAAGAGGTTGGGTAGGCTAGGGATAGGGGACCTATCATTAACAACATGGGCCTCCTATGTAAGTGGTAGTGGAGATATCATTCAATGGAGTTGTCCCTATATAATAAGGTAGTGGATAGTATTTATAATCTCTGAATGCAAATTTGGTAGATGTATCGAGATCTAGGAGCAATGGATCGTGGAAGAAGATTTTGTTCTTAACCAATAAGGATAGTAGACTGTTTGCATTAAAACCAAAGGCTTTAGGGGAAGGATGTCAGATCAAATTTTAGCTTGATTGTTGGATAGTCAATGACATGTTCTCTTGCCTCTTTGTTTTATCTCACCAGCAACATAATCGGGTTAATAAAATGGGGTTATGAGATGAGCTTAAGTGGAAATGAGACTTTGTATTAGAGAAGAGATTTGATTGTGTGAGATTGTGATGAATTGAAGATCATGTTGGAGTTTATAGGCAATGATGCACCTATTGCATACGAAGGGGACCTTCAACAGTGGAGTTTCTCGAGTGATTTATCATCCACTGTGTCTTCCTTCTATGATGTTTATTTTGATATAAAACATTGTTTAAGGAAATTTCAAGGTAAATTTGGGGGGGGGGGGTTGATGTTACTTTTAAGAAGGAATGAAGTGGTTTAGTACCACCAAGAGTAGACATGTGTGCTTGGTTTTGTTTGATGGGTAGAAGGAATACTAATGAAAGATTATGGAGACTTGGCATTCTTGATGCTAATACTAAACAATGTTTCTTGTGCCAAGAGGATTAGACGACTAATTATACTATCCTATATTACCCTCACTCCTTGTGGGTTTGGACGGGCATATGTGAATGATGGGGAATATAGTGGGCTATGTCGTGTCCTACCATTGATGCATTCTATACGTGGATGGGCACTGTGGGAAATTGAAGTTCTGTTTAGCATGTTCCGTGCTACTTGTGATTTTATATGAGAGTAGAGGAATGCAACAATCTTCAAAGGGACTACCTTATTCAACACTAAGATGATCTTGCTCATTAAGGTCAGATTTGGAATGTTGCTCAAGCATTATTTTCTTGATATTTCTTTTGGGTTGGATGAACTGATTTACAATGTAGATGCGGTGAGAAGATGTGAAGGATGGCAGTGCTAAGTTTAGTAGGGTCGGGGTCTTCAAATAGTGGCCAAATAGTTGTTCTGTGGATGATAGGAGCAAGTTTTTTTTTGGGTCTTTAGAGTGTTGCTTGTTTTCCTTTCATTTACATTTCTTTGTGCTTTGATTTTTTTTCTCTTGTTATTTGTTTCAGTAACTATCTAAAAAATATGCATCATAGCTCTAATATACTACTCAATATATAATAATAAAATTTCTTAATATATAGGCGTTTATGTAGAATCAATGCATAATTAAAAATATAAAAATGATGCAGAGCATGAAGGCTTTTGGACACAAGATGGTTTAGAAAATAAATAGAGTTGTGCAAAAGAGATTACATTTTCTAATATCACTCATTTTCTTCTTGAGAATGTATTTAACTAATCAAAATTTTATCTTGTCAGTTATATGTACATTTGTAAGCTGAAATTCAAGTGCATTATCGATCTCCATGTTGGCCAGGTGATAAATCCATCACAATAACTTCTTACAATGAGATGACACAAGCTACTTTGAAACCATCCATCAAGAGATCACACACCAACGGGTCATCTAAAACATTTGTGTCGAAGTTGAATGCATGGGACTTTCTTGACAGAGGTATAACATGACGAAGCTCTTTATATACATAACTCAGTTATTTATAGTACGAGATAGAGCACAACAAATAAAATAAATTGTTTTATATTTTAGCAAGGATAAATTAATTTTTATATAATTAATGTGTTGTTATTACTTCTTTGAATAGAGTCCACCTCACCCACAAGAGTGAGATTTCTAGAAATATAAAAATAATTGTATAATTAAAGAACTATTCTAAATTACTACTCACTAGAGACAATAATTATAATTATAATTTACCTGAGTTGAATGATAAGAAGTTGAGAATATTCCTTGCAACATATATATATATATATATATATATATATATATATATATATATATATATATATATATATAATAAATGGAATATAAGATCCCCCAAGATCCTAACTATATGAAGATTATTGTATTACTCTATTTTTTAGAAGCCTAATTTGTCTAAAATACCTATTTGATGTACAAAATTTAATATTTAATCTTATCAAGTTCAATTGATTTTAATCATTATGACAATCCTTTTGTCGAAGAATTTAATTGATTTATGTTTTTCCAACCCTTAGGAAAATGATATGCCTAAGTTTAACATATGATTTGGGTCACATTTTATTTAATTTCTAATTGAAATGACCCTATCTAAAGTGCTTTGATTTATTTGGAAAATGCCTTTGAATTTATATATACTCATCTATACTCATTTTTAATTTCATTTTCATTTGAATTGGTGTACCTATCTTTATACATTTTCATTTATAGATTTCTTAATGAGTTCGACTTCATATTGTTATTGAAATTATTTATTTATTGTTGTAGATTGTTGTAGATAACATTATGGCTACAATTTTTATTGAATCCATATAATTTCAACTTTCATTTAAAATTATATTTTTTTTAATTACGTGCTCTATTAATTATATTTCACATCTTGATTTATGATATCATTCTACAAGCACATTTTATTTTGTAAATATTTTATATATTTGCAACTAAAGTTAATTTGAGTTTTTTCATTGATGGTAGTATTTTGAATTAGTATTTAAGGTTTAGTTTTACGCATGACCTTGTCATAAATTAAGGCTTATTTTGGGATTATATTTTATTAGCAAAAATAAATTTGTTTTAAGCTATAAAATCTTCTTGCAATTGTAGAATTGTATTAAAGATTTCTCTCTATAATGATTTAAATTCCCATTTTTAGATTAATAAGAATTTTTGATTGATTTTTTTATATTTCTTTTAAAAGTCTTACAACAACTTTATAGTTTTCAGTTAAAATATTAATTTTTTTTTAAATAACTTGTTGTAGCTCTATATGTTCATGTCATGAGATTTACACAACCTTTTAAAATTTCTATATAGAGTTTTTTCGCAACTCATTTTCTATTAGAAACAACTCACTGTTATTACTTCGCAATTTCATTAAGGTTTAGGAAATAGTTTTTGATGATTTTGAGGAACCATCGTTTTAAATTGATATCAAAGTGACATTAGCATTTGATATAAAAGTTTTCAAATTTTAGTTATTTTATATTTTCACTTTTAAATGTTTAAAAATAAACTTATTCAAAAAATTAATTAAATTATAAAATGGATATTTAGATTTTGAATTAAATATTATTTTAAGCATTTTTAATTATTATCTCAAGATCATATATATATTTTTTTGAAGCATGTGAATTAGTTTTATCATTAGTTTTTTATAAGGTGTTTATGCTAAAGAATTATGACACCAAAGGCAGGGGTGGTTTCATGGCTAGATGACCATGGATGGAGGGTGTGTATAATCCAATGATATTTGAATTATTTAGCTAAGACCATGAGTGGTGGGGGTATAACCTAATATTATTGCAATTTTTTGGCTACCCTGGTGTGTAACCATGAGTGGTGGGTATGTATAACTTAAGATGTTTACTTATATGTGTTGTTATTATTATATGAGCTACCATTTTTATTGACCATGAATGGTAGGTGCATATAACCCAATGTTCTTGTATTATGCGGTTACCCTAGTTATTGACCATAATTGGTGAGTTATGTGCTCCATTTTTGTTTTGAATTGAGTTTAGTGTAAACTTAAAAATACTTTTGTTTACCACAAGTCAAATTCCTAGATGCCTCAGGTGCTTGCTTCTTTTAAAGAGATACATTCATAATCCATGAATTTTCTTGATTGTGATTGTTAACATGATGTTTTTCTATATCATGATTTATATGATGTTTGATATGTCTCACACTTTATCATATGTGTGGCATGCTTTGGGCATGATATTATGTAAACTCAATGCACCCTACATCTGATCCTTTTGCTTCATGTTTCCATCATGAGTTAGGTTGTGTAAGATACTAAGTACTTGTGTACCATCTAAGACTTTATATCAAATAAATTCTAAGGAAGGGTTTTAAAATATTCCAAAAGTTTAAAACAAAAGTGAAATTGATCAACTCGACCTTACAAGATAAAACCTTTAAATATTAAAACTTAAGTGCTTGAATCTTTAAGCATCTTGGCACGATATTTTCTTGTGTTTGAAACTTGATTATTATAGTAAATTTTTCACTTGAGAAAAGGGTTGAATAAGTACAGTTGAACATGTGATTATTCTTTTAAGTTTTATACTTGAGGAATAGTTGGAATGAGTGTATGTCTATCATCCTCGTGAATAATTGTGGTATATGCACACTTAATAAAGTAAATTAAACCATGAAACATATATATATATATTATCATAAAAACAAATACTAAGATATTTATTGATCTAAGAGGCTAAATGTAACATCCTAAAATTTGCTAGTAATTTTTTTAAGTGTAAGCATTAACATAATATAGCAGGTGCTACCGCCACACTTAGTCCGAGTCTGGTCCATACATTTCTCTTACTAAGTGTAAGGCTAAAACATTTTAACAAATAAACTAAAACTTATAGAAATAGATATAAATAACATAAGGCTTTAAATATTTAATATAATAACAAATTATGGAGTATATGCTCCACGTAGCACAATATACAAAAAGAGATAAGGGGAATAAAAATAATGAAGAGTCCAAAACAGATATCCATAATATAGGGTACATAATATGTATAACCTCGGATAGATATCAATTGAATAGAAGAAAATTCAACCATCAAGTATAAAATAATATAATGCAAATGTAAGGATAGATGGAATTCATTGATTATTACATAAAAGTACTCCACCCCGTACAAAGCATCATAAGTTGTAAAACCATCCGCTTGGTCCTCATTGATTTGTACATAAACAACCGAGTCATCTGCTTGTGGGAATTAACAACACCCATGAAAAAGATGATCGGTACGTATTGAGTACGATAATAATATAACTGAAACAAGAAAAATATATAATTACACACATTCACAATGGAAAGTGATAGATATACGAGATACAACAATCAATACAGGGTAATTACTGTTTTTGGATTCGTACAATTAGAATATAACATAGTTCATTCTTTTATTTACATTGAGTTTAGGGACTCTAATATTTTCATTCAAAGGAACAGTTATCAAAAGTATACAACTCCAGGACAGAATACTCCTAGCCACAACTCTCTACCGGTGGAACGATTATCAATATATAAAACCCCAGGGTAGAATGCTTCCGGCCACTATTCTCGTTCGGTGGAATGGACAAGTATAACCGGTCCTGACTCATGTAGTCTTTTACTTTAAATGATTAGTATCTTATCCATGATTATGATTGTTCTTGAGATTTATTTTAGATCGAGTTTAGGGACTCTATTATTCTCAACTAATGGAACGGTTACTAAAATTATACAACCCCAGGATAGAACGCTCCTGGCCACTATTCTCTACCAGTAGAATGATTATCAATATATAAAACCTCAGGGTAAAAAGCATTTGGGCACTATTCTCATTTGATGGAATGGACAGGTACAATCGGTTTTGACTTATGCGGTCTTTTACTTTAAATGATTAGTATCTTATTCATGACTGGTTTGATGAGTATAAAACATAATTAAGGCAAGTAAAACATCAACATACGGATATCAAAACTATATTTAAAAATTACTATTCATCGAGCTCCCAAAACTCTAATATCGTAAGTAAGTCATAACTTTTTGTAATACCCCGTTTTTAGAAATTCTAATTATAAGTTGATAATTATGTATAATTAGTTATAATAAATATTATTGGGTGTTTGTACTAAATTTTTTGTAATATGTGTATTATTATGACATATTAGATATAAATGTAATTATGTTAAAATTTGATAGATGTTAGGGTACTAATTTAACTTTATTTTGTAACCGTGTCTGTTTCTTCAAATAAACTTGGTTCGATAACCTTAAATTCTACCAAATAATTTTACCCAGATTTTTTGCCCCAGTTCCTTACTTAAATAATCTACCCTACCCTATGCTAGATTTGCTTATCTCACCCTACTGTGCGTCTCTCCCACCTGCGCAACCATCCTTCACTCAACCATTGAACCACACGCCTCCCTCTACCATGCTTGTTTTCCACCCTTATTTTTAAATCGCTATTCCCTCTCATTTTTCTGTCGTAAATTAAACCCAATCATCCCACACATTTTGTCCCGTTCCCCAAGGTCCCTCAAGTAAGAAAAAAACTCCATTGTCACCATTGTTTTCCACCATTTTTATACCATCAACAACTTCCACTGCACACCACCTCTTTTCTACGCCTTCCACCACCGAAACCCCTACCATAGATGCAGAAAAAACTATTGTAGCCCCCCTCCAACATATAGCAAAACCCCCCAAAACCACCCCCTATGCTACACACAAAATTGCCATAACACCGCCTCCTCTTCAGCTAGTTGTATTGATCCCTTCCCCTTTGCTTTGGCTAATGTTGCCGAAGCCACCCACCTTGCTTCCTCGTATCCCCTTCCTTAGCTTCAGCAATTCTGGTCGTTCCTACCCCCTAGTTTCTGCCTACTCCACAATTGCTCCCTCCCTCTTCTCGGCAACTTCCATGGATTCATTCTCCTTTGTTACATGAGTTTGTTTGGCTTCCTTGTTGCTTTTCTTTGGTGGTTAGTAATCCTTGAGTAGTTTTAATTAATTTTAGGTTACTGTTATGATATATGAAATGCTAATACATGTGTTATTGAGTGTTAACTTCTTAGGTAATCTTTGAAGATCTCGTAGAAGGCAGTCTTTTGTATTTTTGTGTAAGCTTGAATTTAGGTAAATCAAATCACTCATAGGATAGTATAAAATTATGTGCGAGCATGCTAGAAAATTTTATACCTATAATCATGCTAGAGTTTATGTTTTTCAAGTATTTTAGCCTGCATGATAAAATGATAATATGCTGCAAGGATGATATGCATGATTATCGATAATTAAGTTGTATGCATGAAATATGTCAAATATTTTACGTTTGCATGTCTCAAATTTTTTTACGGTCTCCATTATTATCATGTTGTGATTCAAATTCCATGGTATATGCCTCATGAATGCTCATGAATGGAATTAGATTTACGATAATGCATATGGACACGTATGCGCATGATTAAGTTAGTTATGATAAATTTTATTTCGCATGGGCAAGGGTTAAAGATATGCTCCTACATGTACTACGATGGTAGTATACCTATCTAAATGATGTCTCATGCTTTAAATGTGCATGTATATGCTGCATGAAAGATGTGGTACGTGTTAGTCGCGTGATTACGGTTTTGGTGGGCGCTACCCACTAAATACATAAAAAGTGGAGAATACAGTTAATTGCCGTACTGCAAAGATTACCTACGTGTTAAAATAATGTGAAATATTGCCTTGTTGCCTAATCATAAATCTCTCATGATGATAATATTTGATACGAAAAATGATTAAAAAGAAGGAACTAGGGTTTTGAAGGGTATTTCGATAATTTTAACCTAATGTATCATTTACAAATAAATAAATGCTAAGATGACCTTAGCCTTTTGATAGGTTGAGTTTATCTTTGACTTGGCTTGACATAGACCTAAGACATTAGAGTTTATCTAAATAATTAGAATTAAAAGAGGAAATGATTAAGTATGGAAATTGAAAATTTCTATGTTATATGTGACCTATGTGATCATCTCATAAGATATTAATACTTAAAGTGAAATATTTCGAGTTGGAAATGATTGCACTCCAGGGGTCATTGCTTTAGAGGTAAGTTGTTAGCCCTCGTTTTTGGTTCAATGGTGTGCCTTTGTGCCCTAGTTTGTAAGGCCCTACTTTATTCTATAGGTGACTTACGAGCCCTATAGGGGGTACCGATACTTAAGAGCTAGGTGACCGAGGTTGGGAGGATACTATGTTTCTTTCAAGCACTGATATGACTAGGCATACTACTGTATCCTTGGGTTCGAGGTAAGAGTATTGTGTTACTTTCAGGTACCGATATGACCTGGTATACCGCTATGTGTCTAGGTTGATTTGTATCCCTTTCGAGTAAGGAAGTAAAATGGAAACGTTTGTTATGTAATAAAAGAAATGGATTGTTGGTTTGATAGTTACCCTAGTGCCCTACCTTGGTATTGTGATGAATTGTTGATTCAATAGTTACCTCAATGCCTTACTTTGGTTTATATTGGATTTATTGGTTTGGTAACCACCTTAGTGCCCTACCTTGGTATTGTTTTGTATTTTTATTTCGGTAGTTTCCTTAGTGCCCTACCACTATATTTGAAATGTATTTAACTAATCAAATATGACTGTACACGTTGAAATGATAAGAAGTGGATTGGTATGTTTTGCTGTTGAGACTTGGACCATGATATATGTTTCTCCATGAATATTGTTTGTATGGTTTATGTATTGTGCTTTCGTATGCTTTTCGATTTCTGTGTGACTATGTGATACGTGGGTATGCTGCTTCCTATGAGATATTGTGATTTATTCAGTACGAGAAAGTCGTACTGATACTACTTTTACAGATGACTATATGAGGATTATGGAATGGCATGAAGATTATAAGCATGGACATGACTAATGGAGTCATTGGGAAGATGTTTCATTTGCAGAATGGGTCTTTGGCTCTAAGAGTTAGGACAAACTGAAATAGTATCTTTAGGTACTGGTTTTTGTTATGACCGATTTTTCTTTGGACTCTTTAAGTCTCATGTTATACTTTTGTTAAACTATTGCACTACGAATTCTATTTGTAACTTTATTATGTATTATTTTTATTTTTGCTGAATTACATTGGTTGAGTTTTGTTTTATCCTTAGCACTTAGCGTAAGAAAGGCGAGGAGCTAGACTTATGCTAAGTATGGCGGTAATACCCGATAATTTATTAATTAACGCTTTCGCAAAAGCAAAAAATTTTATGTGGTAAAATAAGGATGTTACACTCTTCCCATAAGACTCATATAATTACCCAAATTCAATATACATCCTTAAAATACCAATATTAACAACATATCTAAAATTTATGGTATAGCTCTAATGTTTTAGACTTGTGATAATAACATTACCATTTTAAGGTTACTATTCCATAATTAGGTTATTATCTTATTTTGAGAAATCTAAAACATTCAATAATCAATCCAAACACTTCTCATGATATTATTATTATATTTTAATTCACTTAAAACCTTAAAATACTAAAATTTTCATATTAACTTGTATTGACCAAAATGCCCTTAAGGATAACTGATAGCCCTTATTTTACGAAAATCTTATATCTTCAATATCGTTATTTTTCAATCCTTAATTTATCAGCATACCTCTTAAATATACTTACTTCCCACTTATCATAATTTATTTGACCCATATTACTCTTTCATAAGTCATACTCTTCCAAAAAATACGACTTAGCATAAAAACGTCATATCATCACATCTTTCACCATTCTTACTCTCTTTCTATCATATAATCCATATTATCATAACATATCATTAGCAACATACATTTAAAAATATAATAACAATAAAATGCTAATACACATAGCCATTCAGGCATTTAACATGAAACCCTAAACATCGACTAGTATCTTTATCAACAAGGACACTGGACTCTAAGCACGTAAATTTTAAACTGCCTCGTCCGATATTACCAGAATATCACCTACGAAAACAAGATAATATAAAATTAGGATCAAAGATTAAAATTGAGGGAAAAGTCAAGCTAAATGAGGGTGAAAATAGAAATAACTAGAGTAAAAATGAAGCTTTAGTTGTATGGAAGTGTATTAGAAGGTATGGTGGTACTATGGTAGTGTTATGGTGGTTTTTGGGTGACGTTTGGGTGTGCAAAAAGGGAAGCATGGCCAAGAAAGAGGGCTACACAGGGGTGTGGTAGGCTATGCACGCTCAGGCCGAGAGTTGTGAACTTGATCGGATAGGCTGTGAGAAGAAAGCAAGGTCATGCGTATGTAACACATGGATAGGCATGAAAGAATAGGGATGCACGAGTGTGCGCGAGGCTGTGCATTGCCTGTGTGAGTATGTACGAGTGAATTGTGAGAGCATGCACATACATGAGATAAGAGAAAATGATGGTGTATGATTGTGCAAGTGACAATGTGTGAGGTGTGTGACAATTTGTGAGGAGGTATGACTGGGGTGTGCGTGATATGCATAGCCTTTCACCTCACAAAAATGAGACAGACATTCGAGAAAGAGAAGGGGAAAACAACGATGGTGAGAAGAATGATTAGGTGGTTGAGATGGTTGATTTACCAAGCACAAGGTGATGCTTGGTTGTTGTGGTGGTGCATGGTGATTGTGATGGTGGTTTGGCCGATGAACAAAGTGAGGAAAAAGGCTTAAGTTAGGATTTATATTAAATTTTGATTAGCTAAAATATGTAAGATTAATTATATATAAGTACATATTACAAAATATAAATTACCAGGGTTAAAGATTAGGAGTAGGTTAAGATTTTAGGATTAAGGAATTAAGGTAAGACTAGAATAAAATTTTCTCAATATTAGAATTAGATTAAGGTATTAATTATACGGAATTAGGCTGGCAAAATTTTGGAGTATTAAAGAAATATATCGAGACACCTATAGAGTATAAGAGGAATTCCCATACCTCGTAAGGCACCTAGGATCACATAATAGAAAACATTGGAATGGTATCAAGTGAATACCAAACCTGAATTTGATAGCTACCTCGAGTGGTACAAGTTTCGGCTCAAGATATTTCACTTTAAGTGATTAATATCTTATTAAAGATTTAGATGTAACAAAAAAAATTCCCACATAATATCACTTAATCACTTATATAAACATAATTTAATTATTTTAATAAATTTTGATATTATCCATACACTTGATCCACAGAGGAATCAAGACCTAAACCATTTAGAGCACAGAAGCCCATTAACATGCCATTAATGTTCAATTGAATATATAAAGCATTAAAGCCCAAAGAAGATTATCGAGGTATTAAGTCCCAAGCCAAATTTTGAGGCACTAAAGCCCATGATCCATGTCATAAAATATCCATTAACATCAGATCTCAATGTACATTAACTCCATTTATTTAAGACAAGGGTTAATACCCAACATTTAAGTCAACCAAAAGTTTACATATAAAACCAAATCAAATAACTAGTCTGAAGGCATATAAAATGATTAAAATATCTTAATGTCAACTAATTTATCTTAATATTAAGAGATGTGTACTTCTTGCTAAATGAATTGTACTTAACCAATTGTTTTCTTAAGATGAAATATAAATAAGACACCATGATAAAATTCTAATATTACTTAATATATATTAAGTGTATATTTCTCTTTTTATTTTTCTTATTTAATTAATCGTTTTAATTAAAGTCTCTAGGCCTACTCATCAAATGTCACCTAAGTGTCAAACTTATCCATTTAATGCATTTTATCAACATATTATTCACTTAGGTCTCAAATTTTTAGAATTTACATGTAATGGCCAAAATATGATTATTTACTTAAAATTACATTAAAATTCTAAAATTCATAACTTAATCTAAAAAAATAAAATCCAAATATATCATATACAAATTATATGTAAAAGACCCAATGAGGAAAATGATTCACTTCAAACTTCCAAACACAATCTATAATGCCCAATATACCCATGGTTGAATATGTCTAAACCTTAAATAAATTTATTTCAACTCTAAATAATCTAAAATTCATAACCTAGCTGGTATAAAAAATTATAAATACAATAGAATACTTAGATAAATTTAAAACAATTAAAAACACATAAAATAACAAGTACAAGAGCTAATCTACTCGAATTTAGACTAAAATGAAAATTCAACACGACTTTATTGTAAATTCATCAAGATTTTAATGAAAATTCATCACATTTTTAGTAGACATAAAAACAAGTGAAAATTATACATGTCATTCTCTCATCAAATTTTTATGCTTATACACATAAAATAAAAACATAACATGTTATAAACGATTTTACAAGGCATTATTTCATGCTTATAATTAAAATAAAGCTAACCATACATAAAATAAAACCCCTAGCATAAAGATCTATTTTTAAAAGGTTTGTTTAGTTACCAACATTCCTGAGCTCCTAAGTAATATAAGCTTAGAATGGAAATCAAAAATATGGAAAAGGAATGACAAAAAATAAGAGAAATCAAAATCAACATTTATCTTGTAACGTCGTAGGTTTCAAGCAAGGAAAACAAGGAGAAAATGGTAGGGTAAGGAAGTGTTAATGTTGTAGATTAAAGGCCAAGAAAAAGAAGATATGAAGGTGGGGAAAAATCCACAAAACCATGGTCAAAATTAGGAAAGAAAATGCATGGGTAGAATTGTAGAAACAATAGTTTGGATTTGAGTAGCAACATTAGTTCAACGCTTTCAAATAGGAAAAAATGAAAAGGATGGTGAGAATTGATTGAAGATAGATGAATTATAAGTTTTAGAAAAAAATAGCAAGAAATAAGTTGAGAAAACACAGAAACAAGCCATGGTTGTTGGAAGAAGATGGGAAAAAAAATCAACCCAATAGGTTGAAGGTTGGCTACGAGTTAAAAGTTGGGCATCCAAACATCAACTAAATAAACACAAAATTAAAAACCAATGGATGGAAAATAAATTATTCATTTCAAGGTTTAAAAAGAACAAAAAAATATAGGAATAGGATGAAGGAATAAAGAGAATGAGTTGCACAAAGTTACAAAAAGATAAGCTATGGAAACTTGTGTTGAGTTGCTGAAATCGTGCCTTTGAGCAAATTTTGAAATGGGAAAATAACTTATGACATGTGAATGAGTTAGGCACGGTTATCAGCTGATTAGGGGGGTGTGGAGTGAGATTTTGGTTTTACTTTAGCCTCACTTGAGTGCTAGGATTAGGGATGTAAGAGAGAAGTTAGGTTATGGTTAAGTGTGTAAGAAAAATGACATTAATCATGATTATGATACTTTGTGCACTTATTAGTTGAGAAAAAGGTAACCAAGTTACAAATATGATTTGGTTTGGTTTGGAGACTAGCTAGGATTGAAAGATTAGATAGAGGGTTCCTTACAATTTTATTTTGATTAATTAATTTGCAAGAAAACCTAATAATGGACACTTATTGGGAAAAATATCAATTGAATTATACATATCATAAAAATTATGGAAAGGTCCAGAATAATCTTAGAAACTCCAATATATAAAAATATTGGGTATCAAAGTTAAGTCACAGAAATATGTTTTTCGGCCAATATACAAGGTGGACTGGATTATTTTATCTTGAGCTTTGCATTAAGTTTTGATTTCTATGGATTTCTCCTTTGAGTTTTGGTTCTCGCCGACTATAGTTAGTCCTTACAAATCTCTCAAGTTTCTTTGTTTTATGCGATGTTTGATCTAATATGATATAATATAAAGGGTCTAATACTTGCCTGGTGTGGTATCATTGGTTTCTAGTTTGATCAACTCTGTGACATCTACCAAACATGACATTTTTAAGTAAATATGTTGAGGATCTTCTTTCATGATGATGATTGAAATTGGTCTTCTAGGTAATCTGTATTTCATATACTATCAATTTTTTTGAATTAATGTGGGCAATAGGGCTCTTTACATGCTCCTA
The DNA here is from genome assembly GCA_030549775.1 of Tamarix chinensis. NCBI lineage: Eukaryota > Viridiplantae > Streptophyta > Magnoliopsida > Caryophyllales > Tamaricaceae > Tamarix > Tamarix chinensis. The sequence goes on along the minus strand of CM060179.1, from coordinate 7,635,271 downwards.
ATGGATTTTACACAAATACCTGACACTACAAAATGGCTATGGATACACACACACAAAGAGGTAGTTTTGTTCTTACATCCTCTCTAAGATAATAAGAACATGCCTAGCCTTTATGCCTTCCTTGCCTCCTTAATGGTTTATTTTAGTTGAGGTAAATCATAATGAGATTAAGTATTAAAAAGATTATATTGATGAAAGGAATGGAGGTGAATTAGAGTGAGTGTTTTAAAAAACATTAGAATATATTAATCTAACCTAGGTGATTTTTTTAATTATACTTAGTTTAGGACAAATAGAGGTGAATGATGGATATATTAGTTAAGTTTTACCATTAACCTTGATTAATATCCAAAGATAAGGTTAATAAAAATAGGGTGATTTGGAATGCTTTAGGGAGAACTTTTAACATCCATTAATCCATGCAAATATTTCAAAAAAGTGTTTGGTTATCAGAATAATCATAGATAAAGATAGTAGGATGGTAAAGGAAGGGAAAGTTTTACTCATAGATTTTCCTAACCCAAAGCTATAGGGAAAAAAGGAGAGGGTGAGGAGAATTTTTATTGTGTAGATCCCTGGCTCATTCATCCAACTTTCAGCTTCTTCCTTGTTGCCATTAAACATCCCTCCCAGCTGCTCCTATTCATTCTTCTCCAAGCTCCGTACCTTTGGAAGTTTTCTCTTTACTTTCCCTTTTCTCCTTCGTCCTTCCTCCAAACACCATTGTTGAGATAGAAAAACTCATGTAGATTCTTCAAGCAAATCTTCAATCCCACTTGACTGTGTTTATCTCTAAGCTTTCCCATTTTCTATTTTCTCATTTAGTTCTTTCAATTTTGATTGTTATTCAGTGAAAATGGAAGATTTATTGTTTGATCTAATGACATTTATAATAAACCTTGTTGTTGTAGAAACATAAGTTGACATTTTGCTCTATGCATGCACTATTTGGCTCTCAGTTATGATAGGGTCGGTGATTGGTTAGTCTTGGATGCTAAGGTGGATTTGATTAGTTTATCTTGGGCTTTGCATCAAGTTTCAATTTCTATGGATTGCTTCTTTGGGTTTTGGTGCTCACCAACTATGGTTAGTCCTTACAACTCCCTCAAGTTTCTTTGTTTTACACACTATTTGATCTAATATGATATAATATGAAGGGATCTAATACCCTTCAGGTGTGGTATCATTGGTTGCTAGTTTGATTGACTCTGTGATATCTACCAAACATGAAATTTTGAAGTAAATACGTTAAGGATCTTCTTTCATGATGATGATTGAAATTGGTCTTCTAAGTAATGTGTATTACATATACTATCAATTTTTTCTTATTAATGTGGGTAATAGGGCTCTTTACATGATCCTAATGGATTTTACATCACTAGGAATGATGGTATAGGGACAAAGTAAAAGATATGTTTAATGGTTGATTGATGCATCTGAGTTAAGTTTGCATTTCTGGTGACGCCTACTAAAAGTAAACTAAAATAGAATCAAACCATATTTTAGTTGAATGTTTTCATCAATGGATGTGCATTTGCAATGGGATACTTAAATTTTGGTTTTTAGCTTTGAACCTCAATTTTAACCTTCATTTTTTTGAGTGTAGATCTACCTTTATTTTTGAGCTAGGCTTTCTTGATATCATATCAACGGCAAACTATAGGGGATGTTTCCATGTTGGAATCATTTTCACAAATTTCTAAGCTTATTGGATATTTTTGTTCAAATCTTCTTAGTAATTATTAGTGCTAGATTATGCTAGAGGAGCTCACTGCAGCCTTTGAGCTTCCTTTTTTTCTTTTCCTATTTCTTTATAATTTTTTGTTGTGAAAATATTTCTATTGCAGAAGAACGAAAAGGTGTATTTTAGAGAATTTGTTTAAAATTACTTTGAAGATGATTTGTAGTAAAAATAGCATGAGAGTCATTGGGTTTGCCTAGGTGTAGCAAACACATTATACAGATCATTTTGGGTTAGATTCATTCAGGTTTGTGATGTAATGTGGTTGAGTTTTGGGTTTGTTTAGGGTTCGTGTTTAATTTGGGTTTGTGGTGATATGGGTCAGATAAAGCGGGGTTGAGTGGATTTTGGATCATAAGGGTCTTACATGGTGAGGTTATTAGAATTTGAGTTTAATTTATATTTACAAGCTCCGAGTCGGATTAGGTTTGATTTGTGTCACAAACTTCATGTTTGAACAAGTTTGAGTCACATAAATTTGGTTCTGAATTCTTATTATGTAGGAATTTATATGAAGTAATTTCTATGATAGTTATTTACTATTTTTATTCTAACTATTTATTTATGTATCAATTTATATGAAGTAAAATATTATATTTGCGGATCAAATTCAACTTTAGCTTAGGTCAATTTTAGGTTTATGTTTGGGTACAAGTCGAGTTCTTTCAAGTCAGGTGATTTTGGTTCAAGTTAGTTTAGATGCATCTCATTATCAATTTGTGCTTGCTTATGGATTAGGTTTGGGATCTTTTGGGCCGGTTTAGTTTGAGTGTGGGTTATTATTAGGTTAGAAAATTTTAGATTAGTTTTTGGGTCAATTTCTTGTATTTTTGAGTTTTAGGTCAAGATCAGGTTTGAATTTTTCAAGTCAAAATTAGGTTCTGGTTATTTGAATTAGGTCATTTGGGTCAAGTTAACTTTGTAGGTTTAGGTTTGCTCATTGCATTTGAAAAATAATAATGATAATGACGACGGTGATGATGATATGAAAGAATGTTGATTTCTTTTTCCTAGAAAAAACACTTTTATTAGATGGATTTTTTTCCTAGAAAACAGAACACAATTAACACTTTTCATGAATTTTTTCCACAAAAATATCATAACAACCAACTATGGAAAAGAAGGATACTTTTTTTTCATTTTCCTTTCCACACCATATTCTACAAAAAAAATTGAGACTTAGTATCCATGACTTGTCCTCACAAGTCCTAACCCATTCAAAAGCTAAGGGCATGCTTGAAATTATTTGTAATTATGAAGCAAAAAAATCAACAAATGAATGAAAGGGGGCATGATTAACAAGTTTAGAGATATCCTTAAGAGACTATTTTGGGGGAAGTATGGGTTTTCCTTCATAGGTGAATAGATTATCATTTCTATAAAGACTAAATAATAACTCAAAAATTCTAATCACTCTAATTAGCCCTATGTGATTGAAATAAAAAAAATTATTTAAATAAACTAACAATTTTAGATAAAAATATCTAAACTAAGACATAATCAAATAAAATATAACGAATATCAATTCAATTAATAAAAGTTACCAAGGAGTTTGGATACATATCTATCCAATTATAAAATTCAATTAACTATTTGCTTAACTTTTTCAATTGCCAACTATGTCGATGGGAATATATAATTAACTTAGCTATCAAGTTACACAATTTTATCGTTAATTGTTAGTTATGCTATCTCTAGACAACATATTGAAATAAATGGCGATGTTTTAAGAGCAATCATGCTTCCCAATTGTTATATAAATCCTGCAAACTTTCATAACCTATTCATTTTCTATTTATGTTGTTTAACCTAAAGTGAAAAATTTACTCTCACTCTTAACTCGACTAGTTCAACGCTAATTAAAGATAATCATTCTATTAATTAGACATATTTAAATTAATAACATAAAATACATAGAGTAATTTATTAATCAAGCAATCAATTAATTAAGCAATATAAAAATAGTGTTTCATTATATCATTAATAAAAAAAGATAATTATCAAATACTAATAATTAAGGAAAACATACCCAAGTTGAATAAAAATCTTGAATATTTTATAAACTAACAATCTTGAGTTGAAATCTTGAAGCATATAATGTTATTTATAAAAACTCTAAACTTGAGAGATGGGGGTTAGTTGTTGTGTGTTGGGGCTCTTGAATTTATGGTGTATTTATAGGTGGCGGAGAGGATTTAATTTTGGTTTAAAATTGAGTAATGGGTAAGTCATAAGATTAGATATTAGGTTGGAAAGATTTAAACCAAATATTTTACTTATTGAGAAGATTCAGGATTTGGTACAGCTTGGCTGTGTGTGGCTCTATTTAAGCTTTTCCATTTCACTCGAACAACTTTTGGTATTTTAGTCGTAACTTCATCCAAATTTAGAATGAAATGATTGAAAACGTGTTAAAAATCTGATGATGAGATTTACAAGTTTTATCGTTGAAATTTTTTTTCTCCTAAATAATGAATAAATCATGCTCAAAATTTTAATTCTTGTTGCTTATATCTCTCTTCGAAGTGGCGCATTTTAGCCTTTTTTTTTAATACGATTGGTCCTAAATAAATACTTATCATCTAACTTGACTTCTTTATTTCATTTACATCCACAATCCTCTATTAGATAGGGTTTTTACTTCATTTAACCTTAAAATAATAAAACCTACCACAACTTGGTCAAGAAATTTTAACTTCGATAAAAAGACATGAATCATAATATATGTCATAAATTTATATAAAAACACTTATATAAATATATATTAAAAAAACACGTAACAGTGGCATACATCACCTCCATTAACTCGGGTGAATATTTTTAAATAGATGTTCAGACATAGTGAATGGAGTTAATGAATTTATTCTCTAATCAGTCCCAAAACTCTAACCGTGGAAGCAAGTTTCATGAATAAAGTCAGCCCTAGGTGGCTAGTCCTGTACCAATACGGGTACGGCAATACCAGTACCACACATGATCCCGAAATTTGTCCTAATTTGACTTCAATGACATTTGATTTTATGAATAGAAGCAATGGATTGATATATAATTGTTTATATTTTTTTAGTATTATATTTGAATAATCCTTATTCTTTCGTGTGAATGAAATTCAAGAACGCCACAAATACTCGGGCAGCCAGAGATTGGGTTACAAAAACCTGTTGCAAGGACTTTTTTCCATTTTTTGTTTTGTACAGAATATTTCGCCGACCCAATAGAATAGACGGGGATAAATCGGAAGATCCCAAATATCAGAAAATAGATCAGCATTGTTATTCGCCTCTTGTGATTAAAGACAACGACTTTCTCGCCATAAAAGTCGATGACTTTTTGGTGGGTTACGACTTACGAAGGGGGAGTGCTTTTACTTAATAGGTTGGTTTCACATGGCCCCATTGCTGGAAAAGGGGGGAAAACTGGTTTTATATTTTTCTTTAATTAACAGTCAATGATCTTCGTATTAAATGATGGCATCGCTGCGAATAAGACTATTTTTATCGTCTATGTTTCTGGCTCATATTAGTGTTTGGTGGAGCGAATCAAATAACAGTAGCAATTATAATTGTTACAATCTAATCAGATCAGATCATATTAGATTGGCTCAATGTAAGATAAAAGTAGATCTTATTAGATAATAATTTGACAAAAATATGGCCTAACTCAGACCTAGGGATGGCAAAAATCCCCACGGGTTTGGGGCCCCGACGGGGATTCCCCTATCGGGGTCGGGTTCGGGTGGGGTTTTCGGGGATGGGTTCGGGTTCGGGGAATTTTTCGGGTATGGAAACGGGGATGGGGTGGGGATGGGTTTTGTATCCCTGTCCCTGAACCCGCCCCGAATTATATAAATATGTAATTTATTTTAATTTTTATATATTTTATATATTACTTTTATTGCTGATTTGCTATCGTAATTTTAATTTATTCAAAAATAATTATATAAGTACAATTTTTAAAAAGTAAAGGTTACTACTTACTTTCACTATTTTTGATTTGAACTTCACTTCTTCCGCACGTCTAAAATCTACTAGACAGACTACTACTATCTTCTATCTAAGTATCTATTGATTATCTTCAGAAATCAGACTCTTCTCGATTCTCGAATCTCGAGTCTCGACATTCACGGGCATTCGGGCTTTTGCTCACTGGCACTGACCGACTGGCGCACTGCTCACAGTCATAGTTACAGACTCACAGCTCACACCATCACCAATTCACCATCACACCGCACCTCACTAACAATAACATACACCAGTAACACCACAAGTCCACCACCGGTCCACCACCATTTTCATTTCTTATTTTCTCTGTTATGCAGGTAACAGTTGCGGCAGTTGCGCGTTGCGGGCCTTGCGGCCATTGCTGACTTGCTGTGTTGGTGGAGCACTGGAGCTGGGAAAATTTCAAATCTCAACTTGGCTACCTTTTGACTTCTAGTCTCTGCCAATCTCAACTCCGGCAACCACCAGTGACGGGCCGATGACATACTTATTTTTCCACTCTCCTCTGGTTCTTGTGTAAGTTGTGTTTCATCCACTATTGTCCGCTACTTCTCTCTACCCTTCATCGGCCATGCCTTAATACTTGACTACTGGTTATTTCGCCCTCCGAGCCTCCCCTGACCTTCTTTATTCCTTCTTATCTCTCTGGATTCGTGCTTTGAGTCACCGGGTGAGTGTTTTTCGGTTCTTACTTCTTAATTCTTATAAATGTCTGAGTAATTATTCATTGTTCAAATTGTTATGCTAAGCTAAAATTCATTTCCTTTGTATCTTCCAAGTTCTAACTTATGAAATGCGTATGTTGTTCTTCCTTCCATATGAAAACTATCAACTTATTGTCTTGCTTGAATTTACCATGTAATACATTAGTCAATTTTATGTTTTTGTCTATCTTTATATGGTTCATGACTTCATGTAATCATGTTGGAGGATATATGCGATGATAAGTTATTTCTTACTATAATACCTTACTATGCAGATTGTGTCCTTCTTTGGCATTTTTTTGAGTTTCAACACTTATATTTTGGTCATTAATCAATGATTATTATGTTAGTGATGAATTTTTTGCTTGATTCTTTTTTTAGAATGGATAATAGTCACATCATAGATAAAGATATAGAAAGCCCTATGCAAACTACTCCAACCTTGGCAAGTCAAGCAATTCCATCCCAAAATGAGAATACTCAAGCTGATGCGGATGTGGAAACACATAATTCCGAAGAGGAAAATAGTAATGTGGGTGGTGTAAAGAAAAGAAAATTGCGATCTATTGTGTGGGATCATTTTGAGAGGAAAGTTATTTTAGGGAAAATGAAGGGTATTTGCAATGATTGTAAGAAGGCATTAGGAGGGGAGATTAAGAATGGCATGAAGCATTTGCTTGATCACATGAAAGTATGCGTGAATAAAAAGCAGAAGTCTATCAACCAATCTCTTTTGCATACGACAAAATTTAACGATGGGTTGATGAAGCTTAATACATACAATTTTGATCAAGATCATTCGAGGTCCGAGCTTGCAAATATGATTATATTACATGAGTACCCGTTATCAATGGTTGATCATGTGGGCTTTAGAAGGTACTCTCATTCCTTACAACCATTGTTCAAAGTGGTTTCTCGTAATACAATCAAGGGTGATATCATGAAGATTTTTGAGTTTCAAAGAGAGAAATCAATGAAATTGTTAAATGATAATGCAAGTCGAATTGCATTAACAACTGATATGTGGACATCTTCTAACCAAAAAAGAGGATTTATGGCTATTACTTCACATTTCATTAGTGAATCATGGAGATTGCAAAGTATGCTTGTTAGGTAAATTTCAATTTGATTTGTTTTGAAAAAATTCAGCAAGTATACTCTTACTACAAAGTCATTGATTTTTTTTATTATTTGTTTTTTGCTAGGTTTATATATGTTCCATGTCCACATACAAGTGAGGTTCTTGCAAATGTACTTGTTGAATGTTTGCTGGATTGGAACCTTGATCGTAAGTTATCGACTTTAACTCTTGATAATTGCAATTCCAATGATGCCATGATTGGACATATTTTGGATAAGCTTTCTCCAGTATCACTTGTTTTAGATGGAAAATTATTTCATATGCGTTGTTGTGCACATATTTTGAATTTGGTAGTGAGGGATGGGTTGGAGTTGATTAATGACGCAATTGAAAAGATTCATTATAGTGTTCAATTTTGGTTGGCCACTCCAAAAAGGGATGAGAAGTTTGTTGAGGCAGCTAGACAACTCAAAATTGCATGCACTAGAAAATTAGAATTAGATTGCAAAACTCGATGGAACTCTACATATTCAATGCTTAACACTGCAATAGAATACAAAGACGTATTTCCTCGCTTGAAGCAGCGTGAGCCTTTGTATCAAAGAGTTCCCACCGAGGAAGAGTGGGCACAAGTGATGGAAATTGCTTCAAAGTTGGAGGTTTTTTATGATGCCACAAAAGTATTTTTTGGAACCAAATATCCTACCATTAGTCTTTTTTTCCCTACTATGTGTGATATCAAGTTGGCTATTGGTGAATGGCTTGAGTCTTTCAATAATAATGTGAAAACAATGGCAGCTAATATGAAATTGAAGTTTGACAAGTATTGGGATAAGATGAATAGTATACTTGCAATTGGAAGTATTTTAGACCCAAGGTATAAAATGAAGATGGTTCAATTTTATTTTCCTCTTGTCTATGATGATTTTTCTTTATTGGAGATAGAAGAAGTGAAGCAGATATTAAATGACATGATTGAAGAATATAAGAAAAGATCTAAAAGATCTCATGTCGTTCAAGGTTCACAAGCTTCTTCCTCTTCAAAACCTCCACAACCTAGACATGGTAGTTATGCTAATAAATTTGAGATGTTTATGGAGTCTAATGCTACCACAGATGATGTGACAACATCAGAGTTGGATGTCTACTTAGGGGAGTCTCTCTTGCCAAGGAATACGGTTGATTTTGATATATTATGTTGGTGGAAGATAAATGGGATCAAATATCCTACTTTGCATGATGTTGCTAAGGATGTCTTGGCTATTCCTATAACGACCGTTGCTTCAGAGTCAACTTTTAGTACTAGTGGGAGGATTGTGAGTACTCACTGTAGTAGACTTCATTCTAAAACCTTGGAGGCTTTGATGTGTGCGCGAGATTGGCTATGGAAGGAAATTGAAGGTATTATGATGATCTTTAAGCATAATGTTTTTAGTTTTTTCTATTTTTCCATTATAAATTTTATTGTTTGTTTACTTTTCTATTTACTTTATCTTTGTTAGATTCTGAAGAAGAAAATGGCCAAATATTTGATAATGATTCTGATGTAGAGGTAATTTTCATGTTTGATTGAAATTTTCCTCTAAACTTATGTAGTAATGTTATGTACAACACTTTACAATTGCATAAAAGTGCATCAGGTAGCTGAGCTTTTAACTATAGCTAGAAAATATATTGAATACTTGCATCAGGTATGTAAACTTATCTAGTAATGTTTAATAACTGAGTTTTTTAATACTTTCTCCATTGTTCTGCATTTAAGTTTTTTGCTCAGTTTTAATCTATCCAGGCTTCATTTTGCTCTGTTATAATCTCTATTCTGATCTATCTTTTTTTGACCTCTAGTTTGAATCTTTTGATTTGTCTATTTTTTCTCTTATGATCTATGCCTCTGAATATCTGATATTTGTTCTAATCTATTTATTTTTTTATCTCTTTTATGATCTATGTGTTTCTACTCTGCTATGATCTTTACCTCTGATATCTGTTCTAAACTTTGTTATGATATATCCAGATTTCAGACTTGATTTTTCTTATTTATCTACTGCATTCTTAGTTAATAGGTCTAGATTCTAATTATTTATTGACCTGCATTTTATTTCTATGTTGGACTAATGCAGTAATTAGTTATGGCCCATAGGTTTATTATTATTAGTTTATTTTTATTATCTTTAATTCAGTTATTTCATTCTCAGTTTATAAGTCTAGATAAATTTTTTTATTCATTGCTCTAATGCATTCTTAGTTAATAGGTCTAGATTTTAATTACTTGTTGAACTGCATTTTATTTATGTGTTGGACTAATGCAGTAATTAGTTATGGCCCATAGGTTTATTATTATTAGTTAATTTTTATTATCTTTAATTCAGCTATTTCATTCTCAGTTTATAAGTCTAGATAATTTTTTTTATTTAGATAATTTTTTAGGTAATTTTTTACTCAAAACAGCCACATTAGCAACTTCAATGGAACTATTACACATTGAATTAATTATTGTAGTCTCTGATGGTGGACCATTTTTATCTTTTTTATGACTCTTGGCCAGAGAAGTTTCCTTAGAACTCTTTGCAGTAACAGGAGAAGGACTAAAGGAGGTTCAGAAGGCTTGTGAATTTTCTTCTTGCCTCATGCTGGGGCCTTCTTCTTGGAATTTATGCCTTCTCCCCATCTCTGAACAAAGCTTCCAACTTATTATTTGCAACAAAATTCATGCAGTAACAGGAGAAGGACTGAAGGAGTTTCAGAAGGATATTATCCTCACTCCCTGCAGTCTTCTGCCTTCTCCCCATCTCTAAACAAAGCTTCAGAGCTGAATTTATGCCATTAACCTTACATGACCAGGTTTTAAAAGAATTGAATCACAAAAAAGTGGTAAATGGAGGCACTGAATAAAACTTCAGTATGGTTTGATTAGGAAATATAGAATCATAGATATATGTTATGATATTTGTATAAATTGTGAAAATTTATTCTCCACATCTAACATTTATATGATTTTATTATTTTGTAGGAGTCGGAATCATACAACACTATGAGCAACACCGGAGGAAGTAGCTTTTTGTGACTTGATGTTTATCAAACAATCTGATATTTTGATTTTGAATGCTGAAAGAAGACAATATTTGGTGGCTACTTCTTTGATCTTATTTTGGATTTGGACATTTGGTGGTTTGTTTTTGTTAGGTGCTTGGAAGCATCATGTTACATGTAGTGTCCTGTACTCCTATCCATAGATACTCTATGACTATGAGACTATGAGACTATGAGCCATATATAGGTTTTTGATGGATCAATTGATCATGTAAATATGTAATATTTTGTTCATAGGTTTTTTTTATCCAAGTTGTTGATGGTATTGATGTATTATCTTGTCCATTAGTCCATAGGTGTTTTGATTCAGGTTTTTAACTATGGAAGACATTTAACATATAGGTTTTTGACTTTTGCTAATATAATGTTGTAAATTTGATGCTCCTGTAGTAATATAATGTATGGTTTTAGTTTTAAATGGGAATTATTTATTATATTGTATGCTTATATATACTTATGTTTTATGTTTATGATTGCTGGAAAATTATGTTTTTGGGTTTCTCAGGTTTTGGGGGTGGGTGATAGGTTTTGGGGACGGGGATCGGGGATCTAGTTCAGGGAATGGGGGATTAGCCTCCGTGGGGATCGGGGAGGGGATTCCTCGTTAATAAAAAATCGGGGATGGGGCGGGTATGAGGATGGGTATCTATTTTGAGTTTGGGGATGGGGACACCATCCCCGTCCCCGCCCCGCCCCATTGTCATTCCTACTCAGACCACCTCTTGTTTATAATGTATCATCGATTGTTATTATTTACTTTACTAAAGTTTTTTTTTTATTTAAAAAAAAAAGAACTTAAATTTACTAAAAAATATATATAACTTTTAAAAAACAGTTATTAGAAGACGAATCATTAAACCAAACATACTCATGATAAGTATTACTATCATTTTACCTAAGTTTTCTTTTTAAATAAATATTATTTGAAATTTCCAATATAAAAGGTGAACTACTTTTTCAAGTTATCCTTACTTATTAAATGTCTTTTTATTATAAATATTATTTAATAAGATATTCATAATAAGGATATAATTGTCAATTTACATATTTTCTTACTAAGAATGCAAAATTTTTAAATGACATTTATTATGAATTGAATGTAGTATAATACTATGTACAATTTATGTCTGTGTAATTGCTAGTGTTTTTGTGATAATACGTCCTTCGTTTGTTCTCGCTCACTTACGTTTCAAGAAAAGTAAACTATTTTTTTTCCCACAAAGTATGGTTTACAATATTATATGTCAAATTAGAAAATTCAACATATCCTCGTGCACAAATAGATAGAAAAAATATACGCATTTATTGGTTTTCATTGAAACATTAATTATCTAGTGCCGATGCGACTTTGTGTACATGTTTATAAATAAACATATACTCCTAAACTCTATTTTTCGGTACTAATCTATGACCAATTTTTAACTCCCGTATATCTATATACGTACACTCTATAAAACCTATAGACCGTTGAATATATAATTGATTCGTGGATGTAGAAACGGAAGGCTCCGAAAATCAGCCCATAAAATAAGAGAAATTGGGGTTAGTGTGTCAAAGGGACGCCCGACCTAAACATTCTTTGATGCTTAAGATGGTAGCGTTGGACAACTACGGGACTACCAAAGTAGCCCTAAAAGTTGGTAGGATTGAAGTTTTATGAGGATTGTAGAGGGCATGAATAGCAATATTTACAAAATAACATACGGTTGTATATATGAAATATATATGCAATCGGCTAACATCAACATAATATTAATATTTTAAAATAAAATTAAAAAAATCTTATCAGGATTAATAAGGAAAAAATACTTTGTATACATCTTTCGTTATAATTGTATCAATCTTTTACCATTCTAACTTTACTAGATATTAAACCACAACTATATATATATATATATATATATATATATTTCATCATATATTTAAGTATCTTTCATCAATATTAAATTAATATTTCATCATCACTAAACTAATATTTTACTAGACAGTTGATATTTGACTATTATTCTATATAAAATAATCTTTTATCATTAATATACTAACCTTTCACTATTAATATAATAACTTTTTACCACTAATGTGTGTGTTTTTTACCAATAATCTACTGATTTTCTACCAACAAATTAATCTTTCAATACTAAAATATTCTATTTAAAAATTAATTTTTCACTGCTAATATATTAATCTTTCACTACTAGTGTACTAATCTTTTACCACTAATATATTAATTTTTAACCAACGAGTTGACATTTCACCATTATTCTACTTAAATATGATTTTTCACCACTAATATACTAAATTTTTATTAGCAAATTGATCTTTCACTACTAATGCATTGATATTTCACTACTAATATATTGATCTTTCACCATTAATGTACCGATTTTTCACAAACAAGATGATCTTTTCCATTATTTTGTTTAAAATTAATCATTTACTATTAATGTACTTATTTTTCACTACTAATCACTTATCTTTAACCATTAATGTAACAATCTTTCACTAGCGAGTTTATCTTTCACCATTATTATACTTAAAATTAATATTTTACCACTAGTGTACCAATCTTTCACTACTAATGTACTTATATTTTACCACTAATATATTTATTTTTTATTAACAAGTTAATCTTTCTTTTATTATTCTGTTTAAAACTGATCTTTTGCTATTATTATACCAGTCTTTCATCACTAATATAACGATCTTTCACTGACTAAACTAATCTCTTTACCAGTAGTGTACTGATCTTTCTCCACTAATGTATTTATTTTTCATCATTAAATTGATTTTTTACTATTATTCTACTTAAAAAACTGATTTTCATTACTAATGTACTGATATTTTATTAGTGAGATGATTTTTTGCTATTGTTCTACTTAAAACTAATCTTTCACAATAATATATTAGTTTTCATGAATTTTTTTTATCAAATATATATTAATATGGATTTTTAGTTATAAAGAAAATTTTTAGAGACATTCTAGTATACTTGTTTATATTTTTTTTATAAGCAATCGATTGGGTTGGCCGTTGTAATTGGCTAGTTGCTTGAACCATTGATTAGTTTTATTAACTAATCCACTAGTCTTCGTGAATAGTCAATCAATTTGCTTAACCCATTGACCGGTTGCTTTGCGAGTACAGTGGTTTGGCCTCTATTTAAACCCATCAATTGATTTTTTGAAACTTATCAATTGGTTTCTATGAACAATATGTCGATAGGATCAACCCATTGACTAATTTTGGTGTGTTTCCTCAAGTCTAGTCCGAACAAACTAGTTGACTAGTCCCAGCGACTGATTGAATGGTCTGCCTGAGTTCGTCATATTTTCTTGTTATATGATGTTCTTTCTTTGAGACTTCTATATTACTATTCCCATGTAATTACAATAATTTTATCATAATTTCAACCATACTTAACCTAAATTTAATATGGATAAAAATGATAACATTATGGTTCCTTGAGTGGTTGACTTTGACGTTATCTCTAAACACTTAATTGGTGGTGTAACACCCCCAAAATTCACTACTGAAAATTTTTGTTTAATTAAAAGAATATTAGCGAAAGCAATTAATAAACCGTAAACTTTGGGAGTATTACTTAGTACCAGACCGGTTCACTCATACCGTTCCAGTACCAAGTGCTAAGGCTAAAAGAGTAAAATACAATTTTACGAGAAACTTAAGCATTTAAAAATCAGAGTAGCACAGTAAATAGTTTACAAGAGTAAAATCCAACAATGGTGGTTACAAAATAACAAATACATTGAATTTTAAAAGAGATAAATTAAAACCCTAGAATTTACCGGATAATACCTTACGCTCTTCCCGAGAGCCCACTTGAATAACACCTGAATGCAACCTGCAAGGGGTACTGTCCATTGAATAGGCAGGGCCCCACGAAAGGAACCCTTCAGTACTATGATACTGAGTAACGCTTAAAAAACGCACTTAAAAACAGGCACGCAATGTAACACATGAAATACTACTGCATTCGTACATAGCCATAGGTATAAACATGATATTTGAATCCATTTATTCACACCTCCAATAAATTCGATCAGATATTAATAGCGTATACGTAACATTCACTTTTGACCATTCGAATACTTCACAAGTCAGCTAAATATTAATAGGCCATAATTATCAATCGATACTTTTCGGGCCTTAAGGCCATTAGTCCATCATTAATCAATCATCTCAATGATTCGTATTTTTCCATAATTTATTTACACCCAAATCAAATTTATTGAGCTCGGGACCCCCACTATTCTGGCCGGTGGATCAGAATACATATATATATATATATATCATCCAGGGTAAAACATCCCGGGCCACCATTATATCTGGTGGATCGATACTCATGAACATCATCCAGGGCAAAACATCCTAGGCCACTATTATTTCCGGTGGATCGGTACTCACCATATAATTCAACTGATCCCGACTCATTAATCTTTGATAAGTGTGACTTTTACATCTTATTCCTAAGGTTTATAAGAGTTTTTACCTTTAATTTCAGTCAGAATTCTCCCTTTTTGTTCTTGTTACTGCCTTTGTGTTGTGAAAATTGCAGGGTCTCAAGCAACAAAAATAATCATGAAGGATGAAGAACAAGAATAACCTTAAAGGGAGAAGAAAGGAGAAAAAAAGGAGCAAAGAGGAGCAAAAGTTAAAGTGGAAAAAGAAAGAATGCATATTTAAAGTATATGGGCCTGAAAGAAGTGAAATTTAGACCAAGAAAAGGTCTGAATTTGGAGAAGCTTTCAACATCAAAGTTTTAGATATTTTTAATAGCTTTCCAACACATCCAAAATCAGCTTAATCGGAGTTAAGATGAAAACGTTATGGTCAAAATACGAATGATGGTCAAAGCTGACACGAGAAGCCCATCGTTACGGAAACCCTAACGATCCACGAGGCGGTAGTGTAAAAAACTCTTATTCTAATAGCTCGAGGCAGCCTCCACTCCCTCTCTTTTCTCTCTTCTCTATCCTCTTCCCCAATTCATCAAGATCTCTCTTGTAAATTAGAGACGGAGATTCAAGAAGTTAATTTTTGCAAGAATTTGTGAACATCAAGGGTATTATCTAATGATATTTTCTTTATCTATGGAATCTCTTATTATTTTTAATATTCTTGCTATGAATTTGATGGGCTAGATCTTGTGCTAAGGTGAAGGGGAATTTTCCCCGATCCTAATGTGTTGAATTATTGCATCCTTTTTTATTCAATTCATAATGTATGTGTTGTGTTATTGATTGATTGTCGAATTTTTGAACCACGGCTGGGTTCTGATTTTCGGTGTGGGAAATACCGGTGAGATCGAGAGATAATCCAGTATTAGACCCAATAGCACAACGGGAGATTAAATTGTAGGTCGAGAGACGATCGATTTGACCTCTTCAACAATAAAGGAGGAAACTTTATAGACTTTAATGCATTACATTCTATTAGACTCTAAGCTAGAGATAGTTAGGGCCATAGATATGTAATAGGGTGGTTGTGGCTTGAGAAAGCACAACACTTTCTATCCTTGTTGGCATGATTGATTATGATTGTTGAATTATTTTGTGATGTGATCTTCAATTACATGTGAGGATCGGGGGCGATGAACCGGAACCTTAGCTCTTCTATTTATTTGAGTGACTTGAGTGCTATTTTCCTTTCTTTTTAGCTTATTTAGTTATTTTAGCTTACAATTTATTATTTCATATCATCTTGTAGTTTAGACATAGTTAAGTTCTATCATTGTCCTAGTGGTCATTCACCAATCCTTGTGGGATCGACCTTGACTACTACTCTGACCCCGTGCACTTGCGGGTAGGAACGTGTCAAGTTTTTGGCGCCGTTGCCGGGGATTGGCAGCGAGTGACATTAGGACTCAAAGAATTTATTGTGATCTAGACATTTATTTTTTTTTATCTTTTTACATTCTTTTTGTTGTGGTTGACTAATCTTGGGTGTAAGAGTTCTTGATTTAGTGCAGGTGCATTAGTGCATGACCCGCGCTAGTGGAGGTGATCTAGTGCCACTTGATCTCGAGATTGAGAAGACCATCTCACATTTACGCAGGTCACACACCACAAATATTGAAATGGAAACCAATACTCCACCCCATGATGGACAAATCCCACCACAAGAGCACATCTTACTCCAAGAACAAGCTCCTATCCAAGAGCAAGCTCCCATTCCTAGGTCACTTCGGGACTATGCTACACCAAGCCTTGATGGCTCAACCTCAAGCATACGAAGACCGGCAGTACAAGCTAATAATTTTGAGATCAAGCCTGCCATTATCCAGATGCTACAAACATCAGTTCAATTTGGAGGTAACCTTATTGAAGATCCCCACTCCCATATTGCTAACTTTGTAGAAATCTGTGACACTTTTAAGCTAAATGGTGTTTCTAATGATGCAATTAGGCTTAGATTGTTCCCTTTTTTGTTACGTGATAAGGCTAAGAGTTGGTTACACTCATTAGCCCCAGGGTCTATTACTACTTGGGACGATTTGATGAAGTCTTTCCTTTCTAGATATTTTCCACCATCAAAAACTGCAAAATTACGAAATGACATCACTACCTTTATGCAAAATGACCTTGAATCGCTTTATGATGCATGGGAAAGGTTTAAGGATTTGCTTAGGAAGTGTCCACATCATGGCCTGCCTATGTGGCTTCAAATGCAAACTTTTTATAATGGTATCTCTGCTACTAACCGTTCTATGATAGATGCAGCTGCAGGAGGTACCATTATGAACAAGACTCCAGAGCAGGTTTATGATTTCATTGAGGAGCTAGCTTCGAATTGCCATCAATGGCACTCCGAACGTGCCCCGATACAAAGGACTCCAGGAATTCACTCTTTAGATTCCATCACGGCATTAGAGGCTAAGATTGATTTGCTTGCTAAAAAATTTAACAAAATTGGTAGTACTTCTTGTATGCAGGTACAAGCTAATGCACCTATGTGTGAGTTATGTGCTGGATCACAATTAAGCACAGAATGTCAAGTTGGGAATCCCTTCCAACAATCTTATGATCAAGTGAACTACATGGGAAATAGTTATGGGAGACCGAACAATCCCTACTCCAATGTGTACAATCCTGGATGGAAAAACCATCCAAACTTTAGTTGGAGAAATGAAGTTCCTACAAAGCCTCCGGGATTCACACAACAACAACCAACACCTCCAGCTCCTTTACCGCCCCAACAACCTCAATCTTCTTCCCTTGAAGAGATGATGTCCAAGTTCATCACTCGCACCGAGAGCACCCTTCAAAAACATGATGCTCAAATTCAAGCTCATCTTCAGAAACAAGAAGCCCGCCTCCAAAATCAGGATGCATCCATCAAGAACCTAGAGGCACAGATTGGACAACTTGCTAATGCCATTTCAGCGAGAGCACCTAACACTTTGCCTAGTAATACAATCATCAACCCCAAAGAGCAAATTAATGCAATAGCCTTGAGGAGTGGGAAACCACTACTTGAACCATACCCTCAAGAACCCAAGGAAGATAAAGAAAAAGCTCCTGAAGAGAAAGTGCCTGAATCACAACCTGAGACAATCCACACTTCACCTCAAGAGGTAAATGCATATGTTCCTCCTCCTCCGTTTCCAGGTAGGATTGTACAACGCAAGTTAGATGTTCAATTTGTAAAATTTCTTGATATACTTAAGAAAGTGCACATTAACTTGCCGTTGCTTGACATTGTGAGACAGATGCCCAGTTATGGGAAGTTTCTAAAGGACATAATCACTCACAAGAGGAAACTGGATGATTTTGAAACAGTAAGTTTGAATGAGGAATGCTCTGCAATCTTGCAGAACAAACTTCCTCCTAAGCTTAAGGATCCAGGAAGTTTCACTATCCCATGTGTAATTGGGGATTTAAAATTCGAGAAGGTATTATGTGATCTTGGTGCTAGCATTAATTTGATGCCCTTCTCTGTTTTCAAGCGTCTAGGTCTAGGGGAACCAAAACCCACCAATATGTCCCTTCAGTTGGCTGATCGATCTATCAAATATCCGAGGGGAATTATTGAAGATGTTTTAGTTAAAGTGGACAAATTTATCTTCCCTGTTGACTTTGTTGTGCTAGATATGGAGGAAGACCACAAAGTTCCCCTAATTCTTGGTAGGCCTTTCTTAGCAACAGGACGTACTCTTATAGATGTCCAAGAGGGTAAGCTCATTCTTCGTTTCCAAGGCGAAGAAGTCACTTTTAATGTATTTAAGAGCATGAAATACCCCTTAGATGATAACACTTGCTATTGTATTGATATCTTAGATAATGTAATTGATGATTGTTTTCAAGCAAGTGTTGTGCAGGATCCCCTGGAAAGGTGTTTGGTTCAACAAAGAGAGTGGGAGAATGAAGAGAAAGAAGAAGAGGTTGTCCGGTACTTGAATGCACATCCACCATATGGTCGTCACACTATGGTCCCCTTACAAGGGCTAGAGAGGGCCCAGATTCCAAAATTGAAGTCATCTATTGAGGAACCTCCCACACTAGAGCTTAAGCCACTACCTCAGCATTTGAAATATGCATTTCTTGGTCATAATGATACACTTCCCATCATTATTTCTTCATCTTTGACTAATTTGCAGGAAGAAAAATTGATGAGAGTGCTTAAGGAACGACAGAAGGCTTTCGGATGGACCATTGCTGATATTAGAGGGATTAGCCCTTCCATGTGCATGCACAAAATTCTCATGGAAGACAACCACAAGAAAGTGATCCAACCTCAAAGGCGATTGAACCCAACAATGCAAGAGGTGGTGAAGAAGGAGGTAATTAAGCTATTAGATGCAGGTATGATCTATCCAATCTCTGATAGCTCTTGGG
This sequence comes from Tamarix chinensis, assembly GCA_030549775.1. Classification (NCBI taxonomy): domain Eukaryota; kingdom Viridiplantae; phylum Streptophyta; class Magnoliopsida; order Caryophyllales; family Tamaricaceae; genus Tamarix; species Tamarix chinensis. The sequence continues at coordinate 7,615,799 of CM060179.1, read as the reverse complement.
TTAGTCCTGTCCAAGTGGTTCCCAAGAAAGGGGGAATCACGGTAGTGAAGAATGATAATAATGAATTGGTGCCTACTAGAACTGTTACAGGTTGGCGTGTCTGCATTGATTTTAGAAAGTTGAATGATGCCACTAGAAAAGACCACTTCCCCCTTCCCTTCATTGACCAAATGCTTGAACACTTGGCGGGGCATGACTATTATTGCTTTCTTGATGGGTATTCTGGTTATATGCAAATACCTATTTCCCCTGAGGACCAAGAGAAGACAACCTTTACTTGTCCTTATGGCACCTTCGCATATAGACGGATGCCATTTGGTCTTTGTAATGCCCCCGCCACTTTTCAAAGATGTATGATGGCTTTATTTCATGATATGATTGAAAAATTTATGGAAATTTTTATGGATGATTTTTCGGTTTTTGGGTCGTCATTTGATGCATGCTTAAATAATCTTGAACTTGTTCTTAAGCGTTGTGAGGATACAAATTTGGTTTTAAATTGGGAAAAGTGTCATTTAATGGTCCAGGAAGGAATAGTTTTAGGGCATAAGATTTCATGCAAAGGGATAGAGGTAGACAAAGCTAAAATTGAAGTCATTGAGAAATTGCCACCCCCCACATGTGTTAAAGATATACGTAGTTTCCTTGGTCATGCAGGTTTCTATAGACGCTTCATTAAAGATTTTTCAAAAATTTCAAAGCCTCTTTGTGATCTGTTGGCTAAAGATGTGCCCTTTCACTTTTCTGATGCATGTCTGGCTGCCTTTAACACTTTAAAGGCAAAACTGGTAGATGCTCCGATTATTGTTACTCCTAACTGGAATTTACCTTTTGAGATTATGTGTGATGCTAGTGATGTTGCTATAGGAGCAGTCTTGGGGCAGCGTAAGGAAACAAAATTTCATACTATCTATTATGCTAGCAAGACTTTGAATTCTGCACAAATGAATTATGCAACAACTGAAAAAGAATTGCTAGCTGTGGTTTTCTCCTTTGACAAGTTCCGTTCTTATCTATTGCTTAACAAGGTCATTGTCTATACTGACCATGCGGCCTTGAAGTATCTTTTTAGTAAGCAGGATGCAAAGCCCAGAATCATTCGGTGGATTTTATTGTTGCAAGAGTTCGACTTGGAAATCAGGGATAGGAAGGGAAGTGAGAATCAAGTAGCTGATCATCTTTCTCGTTTACCCTCTACCTACGTGATTAATCAGGAAGCTACACCTATTCAAGATGCATTTCCCGATGAAACACTCTACGCTATTACAAATCATCCTTGGTATGCTGATATTGCAAACTATCTTGTAAGTGGAATCTTACCCAATGATCTTTCCTTTCATCAAAGGAAGAAGTTCTTACATGATCTGAGGTATTACTTTTGGGATGATCCTTACCTCTATAGGATTTGTGCTGATCATGTCATTAGAAGATGCATCCCTGAGCATGAAATGCATTCTATACTATCTCATTGTCATAGTAAAGAGTGTGATGGCCATTTTGGCCCCACCAAAACTGCTGCAAAAGTCTTGCAATGTGGATTCTATTGGCCTACCTTATTTCATGATGCATACTCCTTTGCTAAGACTTGTGATAGGTGTCAAAGAATGGGAAATATTTCTAGAAAACAAGAGATGCCCCTCACAAACATTCTTGTAGTGGAGTTATTTGATGTTTGGGGAATCGATTTTATGGGACCATTTCCTAAGTCTATGGTGAATGAATATATTCTTGTGGCAGTTGATTATGTATCTAAGTGGGTAGAGGCTATAGCCACTCCCACAAATGATGCAAAAGTCGTCACTAAATTTTTGAAAAAGAATATCTTTTCAAGGTTTGGGACACCTAAGACTATCATTAGTGATGGGGGTTCTCATTTTTGCAATAGAGCATTTAATGCTCTTTTGAGTAAGTATGGAGTTAACCATAAGGTTTCTACCCCATACCATCCTCAAACTAGCGGCCAAGTGGAGGTGTCAAACCGTGAGCTTAAGAGAATTCTTGAGAAAACGGTTAGCTCTTCTAGAACGGATTGGTCCTTGAAACTTGACGATGCTCTATGGGCTTACCGAACAGCTTTTAAAACTCCTATTGGAATGTCCCCTTATAATCTAGTTTTTGGAAAATCTTGTCATCTCCCTGTAGAACTTGAGCATAAATCATTTTGGGCTACCCGTCTCCTTAACTTTGATATGCAAGCTACAGGTGAGAAGAGGCTCCTTCAATTGAATGAACTCGATGAATTCCGGCTTAAGGCATATGAGAGTGCTAGGCTATACAAAGAGCGCACGAAAAGGATTCATGATCAACGCATCACCAAACGAGCATTTGAAGTGGGGCAACAAGTGCTTCTATTTAATTCTCGTTTGCGATTTTTCCCTGGAAAGCTTAGATCCCGATGGTCAGGACCATTCACAATCAGACAAGTATTTCCATCCGGAGCAGTCGAAATCTCTAGCCTCGATAAAGAGCCATTCAAAGTGAATGGGCAAAGGTTGAAGGTGTATGAAGGTGGTGAGGTTGCAGCCCTCAAAACCACCATTCTTCTGGATGATCCTAAGTGAAGTGAGAAAGTCAAGCTAATGACTATAAACAAGCGCTTCTTGGGAGGCAACCCAATAATTTTTTTTCATTCTATTTAATTTTTTTATTTTTCTTATTTTGGTTTTCTTGGTTTGTTTGCTCTTTGTTTCCTTATGGATTTTTTTTTCCTCTTTTCTTTTGTGCTTCTTATTTCACATTGAGGACAATGTGATACATAAGCATGGGGGAGAAGATGGCCTATCCTTGTCATTTGGTTAGTATTCTATTCTTCCCTATTTTATTTTGATGAGTGTTGCTATCTTTTTCCTTGGTCATTTCTTTCAGATTTTTATCTAAAAAAAAATCAAAACAAATAAAGAAAAGAAAAGGAAATGACCCTTCATTTATGATATTAAAGAGTGTGTTTTGTCTTGCAATGGCATGAGTGTTTAGTTTGGTGTGATAAGACCCTTTAAATCATCTTTTGAAAATGGATTTCTATGTGCTTAAATGTTTTGGTTGCATTGTTATGAGACAAGTATAATTGTGTTTGAGAACTTTAGGGTTATATATGCCTTAACATTCTTGTGGTATTGTAGTTTGACTTATGCTGATTTACTTTTTGCCAAAAGGTGTTAGATTTAGAGAATTTTGGACCTAGTGAGACTTTGAGCCTTTAGACTGATACATCACTACAGTCTCTTATTTTTTCTTTTGTGTGTGTCTCCCACCATGACTTGGGAAACTAGAACTTGTAATGGTTTTCTTCAAAGCCACATATGACTTAGACGTGCATTAAAATGATAGAGGCACTTGTTTTTTTTGTCATAACCTACATTAGCCAAATAGCCTGACCTTCACATTTTATCCTTTGCTAACCCCGTTGTGCTTATGGCCATTTTCTTGATCTAAACACACATGTAACCCAATTTCCTTTATCCCTCCCTAAGTCTAGAATCAATGGTTGTTGCGCAATTTCAAAAAAAAAAGAGAAAGTTGGGAGTATGATGTAATCTAAGCATGAGGGAGGTGTGAAAGAGTAAATGGTTGTGTATGATGAAGAGCAAATCGATATATCTCTCTCAAAAAAAAAAAAGGAGAAGAAGAAGAAGAATCAATAAGAAGTTTTGGGTGCTTGTGTTTCGTGATGAAAAGTTGGGATGGTAAAATATATGTTATTAAAAAAAAATCTCATTGGTACTAGACTTTTAAATCTACTTCCAAAAAAAAAAATTCCGTCCTAACCTTTTAACCTATGGCCCCATTACAACCCTAATAAGACCTCTTGATTGTTGTGTGTTCTAAGTCTTTCTAGTGGTGGAGAATCGAAAAGCATTCCAAGCATATGGATGATCTTGATCATGAGTGAGAGGACTAGAGCAGAACCTTTAAATAAAATAAAACACATGAGAGGTGTGTCCACAAGACCTAAAGTGAGAATTCTAATTTGAAACTTTGAGGGAAGAGTGAGTTGGTATATGGCTGCCTACTGTCCACAATTGGATGTCCTTTGTTGCATGGCATGTCCCTAGAGCTCGATAGCATGGTTACATTTCTCACATGTGGGGGCAACCTAAATATCTTTTGAAAAAGGATTTTGAGCTTTTAATTGTTATATTTTTGGGTCTTATTGCTCCTTACTTGACTCTTGTGCTATTAAAGGGCTAAACACACTTTTCTGAGAAAGGGATCCTACTACTTTTCTTTTACCACATGGTGGGTTTCTTGTATTACTTTACTTGGGGACAAGCAAATGTTTAAGCATGGGGAGTTGATAAGTGTGACTTTTACATCTTATTCCTAAGGTTTATAAGAGTTTTTACCTTTAATTTCAGTCAGAATTCTCCCTTTTTGTTCTTGTTACTGCCTTTGTGTTGTGAAAATTGCAGGGTCTCAAGCAACAAAAATAATCATGAAGGATGAAGAACAAGAATAACCTTAAAGGGAGAAGAAAGGAGGAAAAAAAGGAGCAAAGAGGAGCAAAAGTTAAAGTGGAAAAAGAAAGAATGCATATTTAAAGTATATGGGCCTGAAAGAAGTGAAATTTAGACCAAGAAAAGGTCTGAATTTGGAGAAGCTTTCAACATCAAAGTTTTAGATATTTTTAATAGATTTCCAACTCATCCAAAATCAGCTTAATCGGAGTTAAGATGAAAACGTTATGGTCAAAATACGAATGATGGTCAAAGCTGACACGGGAAGCCCATCGTTACGGAAACCCTAGCGATCCACGAGGCGGTAGTGTAAAAAACTCTTATTCTAATAGCTCGAGGCAGCCTCCACTCCCTCTCTTTTCTCTCTTCTCTATCCTCTTCCCCAATTCATCAAGATATCTCTTGTAAATTAGAGACGGAGATTCAAGAAGTTAATTTTTGCAAGAATTTGTGAACATCAAGGGTATTATCTAATGATATTTTCTTTATCTATGGAATCTCTTATTGTTTTTAATATTCTTGCTATGAATTTGATGGGCTAGATCTTGTGCTAAGGTGAAGGGGAATTTTCCCCGATCCTAATGTGTTGAATTATTGCATCCTTTTTTATTCAATTCATAATGTATGTGTTGTGTTATTGATTGATTGTCGAATTTTTGAACCACGGCCGGGTTCTGATTTTCGGTGTGGGAAATACCGGTGAGATCGAGAGATAATCCAGTATTAGACCCAATAGCACAACGGGAGATTAAATTGTAGGTTGAGAGACGATCGATTTGACCTCTTCAACAATAAAGGAGGAAACTTTATAGACTTTAATGCATTACATTCTATTAGACTCTAAGCTAGAGATAGTTAGGGCCATAGATATGTAATAGGGTGGTTGTAGCTTGAGAAAGCACAACACTTTCTATCCTTGTTGGCATGATTGATTATGATTGTTGAATTATTTTGTGATGTGATCTTCAATTACATGTGAGGATCGGGGGCGATGAACCGGAACCTTAGCTCTTCTATTTATTTGAGTGACTTGAGTGCTATTTTCCTTTCTTTTTAGCTTATTTAGTTATTTTAGCTTAAAATTTATTATTTCATATCATCTCGTAGTTTAGACATAGTTAAGTTCTATCATTGTCCTAGTGGTCATTCACCAATCCTTGTGGGATCGACCTTGACTACTACTCTGACCCCGTGCACTTGCGGGTAGGAACGTGTCAATCTTTCACTTTAATGATTAGTATTTTTCCTTTTTATTCAACACAACAATTCCATTTATTTGCCTCGATAGGGAGATCAAGAACCCGAGATACAAAAGTACACCGGTTGCACTGGTGCATAAAAGCTACTCAGTACCCTTCAACTATCAACGTAGAGACGCAAAGGTACCCTGGTCGTACTGCTGCATAAAGCTAACTCAGTATCCTACCGACAAGGACACCTAATCCTTAAGTATGCATACCCCCTAAGTAGGTCCATAGAGCAAGATATAGTAGATATAGGGCCTGGCTGAGGCACAAAGGCACACCAGCAAATACCAAATAATCGTGGGCTAAACCACGTCTTAAGGGTAGCGACCCCTAAAGAGCCACCATTCCCGATCTCAATGTCTTTCACTTTAAGTATTAGTGTCTTAATTAAAGGTGATCACAAAAGCACAACAATCAGCTAATTATCCAATTTTAATCGTTCAAATATCATCAAAAATTTCTTATTCAAATGGTCGTCCAAGGTAACACATAAGACTCAGTAAGGCCGTCCTAGTCCCATCTAATTTCGAATTAAAATTTGTTCTCGTGATCCTTACGAATCATCACATACTCCTATCTCGCTAATCAGCGTTATTTGAGTCATATCACAAATTCCACAATCACAATGACATATTAGATACAAACTACTCATTTACCCCTTACTTATAAAACTATTAAGTCATCCCTTCCTTACTTGACAATTTACCATATTACCCTCCTTGTTACAAAATTACCAAGTTACCCCTTATTCGATTTAGGTTACCAAGGTATTACTCATACTTTTTAGGTCACTAATCCCCCTTAATAATTATTACACTCAATATACTTTCCATTTAGTTGGTTAGATTAACACTTTGCCCTTTTTCCTTTATTATAATTAATAAATTATCCTTGAGTTGGTCAAATTACCAAATTACCCTTCCTCCTTATCCTAATTACCAAATTAACCCTTTATTTAGTTAATTACCCAATTACCGTCCTCTATTATCAATGACCAACTACCCTTCTCCATTATCAAAATTACCAAATTACCCCTGGTTGGTTAAATTACCCTTTTATATGATCATAATTACCAAACTACCCTTCTCCCTCATCAAATTTACCAAATTACCCCTTGGTCATTTAAATTACCCAAATTGCCCTTCTTAATTGTCATGATTACCAAACTACCCTACTCTATTATTAAAATTACCAATATACCCTCTAGTCGGTTAAACCAAATTATCCCTCACATTTATCATATTTACCTATTTTACCCTTCTCAATTATTATAATTACCGATTTACTCCTTTTCAATTTCCACTTTTGCCCATTTGATTTACCAAAATTACCGTTTTACCCCTTTACCTTCAAATTTACCATTTTGCCTCTCAACTCTCAAAAATTACCACATCGCCCCTTTTACTTATAAAATTTCCATTTATCCTTAATTATAAAATTACTATATTACCTCTTTTAATTTCCAACTTACCATTCTGCCCGTTAATCACAAAATTACTATTTTACCCTTTAATTATAAAATTACAATTTCACCATTTTATTACAAAATTACCAAATTGCCTTTTTATTACAAAATTACCAAATTGCCCTTTTATTAAAAATTACCAAATTGCCCCTTTTATTACAAAATTACTACTTTACCCTCCTTACTTCCAAAATGACCAATTTATCCCTTACTTCCAAAATTACCATTTTATCCTTTTATTAACAAATTTACTATTTTTCCCTTGCCTCCAAAATAACCATAATACCCCTTTTTACTAAAATTTACCATTATACCCCTTAGCACACCACTTATATTAAATTATTATTATTACTACATAAAATATTAATATTAATGCATCATCCACAACTTTTAAAGTTAATACAATACTCATTAACACCTATATATATATATATTAGGCCATATTCTTGTACAATGTACATTAATAAAATCCCCTAAGGCTCACAAAATATTAAACATGTATTAAATATTACAATAGCATAAAACAGTATGGATAATACTTAACATTTTCCTTAACAACCAAATTATTACCTTAAATATTATTTCCATACATATCATATAACATATCATGCTTCCTCTTATCAACCAACACAATAACCACATATAATATACTAAACAACATATATAAAGCATAATACACATTAAAAATGCCTAATGTGCTAACATGCGCTAATCCATGCATTTAAGCGGGATTTAACGATTACCTCAATTCCCGTAAAAACAAACCTTACCGATATTCCGGTTAAAGGTTCAAGCTTGATTTATCAAAACTAATACCTAAAAATAATTCAAGACTTATTACATTAGAAATAATAAAATCAAAGTACAAAAATTTATAACACTTAATTAATTAAATAATTCAATTAAAATATGATTATACTTTAAAATTATTAAACAAATAGATTAAGAAATGCAGAAACTCATGCTGCCAATGCAACATGAGCTGTATGCAAGGAAATGAAAAGGAGGGGGCTCAAAGGTGGTGGAAATAGGGAAAATGGGTATTCTCGGGTTGGTGGTTTGGGGCTAAGAAAAGGGCATGGTGGGGAAGGATTTGGGGCAAGGGAATGGTGCAGAAGTGTAGAGGGGGTGTAGGTGGTGGTCAGGGATAGGTTAAAGGTGGCTAAGGGCAGCGGAGGCGACGACGGCAGCAGCAAGCTTGCGAAGGTGGTAGCCGAGGAGGGAGGTCGAGATGGAGGTTGATGAGGAAGGAAAATGGGGAGGACGGTTTCAGCCAAATGAGGATTGGGGATGGTAGAGGGGGTTGTAGGGAGTAATGAGGTGGCTTATGTGGCGGTAGAAGCGGCGGGAAGACGGCAGAACACGGCGTTGCAGGGTGGCTGCCGAGAAGGGAGGGAGAGAAGAGAAAAAGAGGAGAGGAGGAAGGATGGGGGCTGCGGGGTGGCTTGATGGGGCTGTGATCGGTCGGAGGGAGAGGTAGAGGGTGGTAGGAGGCGGTGCAGGTGGTGGTTGAGGCGGCGGAGCGGCGGCGGCGAAACAAAAACAGGGGAAGAGAAGGGAGGAGAAGAAAGGGAGAAAAGGAAGGTCGGGGGTATGTGAGGCTTCGTGAAAAAATGGCCGAATGGGGCAGGAAAGGAAGAAGAAAAAGAAGAAGGAGAGAGAGGAGGGGGATAGGTAGGCTCGAGGGTGGTGGTAGGCGGTAGGGGATGGGAGTTGCAGGGAGAGGGAGGGGAAGGTGACTGCAGGGAGAGGGAGAAGGAGACAGGGATGGTGGGACCGGGATGGTGCAGAGAAAACGACGAGAGGGGGAGAGAGAGGGAGATAGGGGGAGGTCAACGGGGGAGAGGGAGTTGCAGGCGAGATGGGGGGAGTCGGGATTCTCGCCGGTGATGGTGGAAGAAGAAAGAAAGAAGAAGAAGAAAGAATCGGGGGAGGGGTGCAAGGCGTGCGAGACGGGCAGATCGGCCGAAGGGGAAAGAAATGGGTCGGCCTAGTCGAGGAAGAAGGAAAAGAAAGAAGGTGGCCAGGCGATGCAAGAAAGGCAGGGGGAGGAGGAATGGGCCAGCGACCCAGTGCAGGAGGGGGATAAGGGCAGACCGAAGCAGGTCGGAGGCCCAAAGAAGAAAAAGAAAAAGAAAGAAAAGAGAAAAAAGGAGAAAAGAAGGAAAAGGGGAAAAAGGAAAAAGAAAGGGAAAATGGAATAAATAATTTAATTGATAAAATAATAAAATAGGATAATTTTGGGTAATAAATTGATTTAATATTTTAATTTAAGATAATTAAAATATAAGGGTTAAAAAGGATAATTTTTGTAAAATAAGGGTTTAAAAATTTATTTAAATAATAAGAGTATAATAAAATAACAAAATATTTATTTTAATTTATTAAATATTTTTAATAAATTTTATAAGTGCAAAAATCCATAAAATAATTAAATTAAAGGATTTAAAGGATAATTTATCCAAAATAAAATTTATTTATTAACACATAAGCTTTTAAAATTTCGGGGGATTACAGGTGGCTTATATATATTGTGCTGTGTTTGGTGTTATCATATGGAAACACCCCAAGTGGTTATTAGTGGAATTAATTATGATTTATGATATCATTTATAATTTAATACTAATGGTTTAAATTTTCTTTCAAGCCTTTTTGTTTAACTCCTAAGGTAGCTAGGAGAGAGTTGGTGAGTGGGTATCCTTATGCTTTTATTTTTTCACTCAATACCTATTTCGTTATCTGTTGGGTTGCGGTTGGTAAGAGGTATGTGAATATTTTTAGGCATAGGATTATACTATGGCCGACCAGCATGGCATCAGCGTCCAACTCAGATGGGCGAGTTATCCTAGTACAAACCCCTAACAATTTGTATTTTCCATATCTTAGGTGGGTGTAGTACCAATACTTGTGTAGCCCTTATGGTAGATGCATTCAAGGTGTGTTGGGTAAGGTATCAGAATACAAACTCTCTTGATATACTCTCACCATGTGTGGTGGATGTGGTATCCCAATCTGTGTTAACCCTCGCGATATGTACATTTCATGTGTGCTGAATGTGGTATCCCTAGAGAAAATCCCATTCGATGTATCCCGAACTCGTGTGGTGGGTATGATATCCCACTGTGTGTATATGTTGCCATGACTTAAGTTCATGGTGGAGAAATATATGAGGTCGAACAAACTATCTTAATAGCTAGAAAGTATATGGTCACTAAAGAAAGATTTATAATATGGTTCTCATTATATGCATCTGATGTTTGATATATATTTTTACTTCTTTCATTATTCTTATGCGAGTATGTTTTATCATAATATATATTCATGAGCCTAAAAGTTATGTTATTTGAGTATGTGTTATACCATGTCACTAGGTGATCTCAATGTGCAATATGAGCTCTTACCATATTTAGGTAGTTTTTTTCCTCATTATTTTACCCTATTGATACTACATTTTTATGGTCATAATGATGATCCATCTTCTAGTCTAGTGAGCAAAGGTTGATTTGTAAGGTTACGATTCTCAACTAGAGTACGTTGAGGATAATGTTTTGGGTTAGAAGTTAGCTATTGCTTGGGATTTGAGAGTTACATTTTCGTTTAGTTAAGAGTTAGATTAACCAATCTAGATGTATTTTACCTACTGTATTGGGATGTTTTTGGTTCTTTTCAGTTATTTAAACTCTTGGCTTTGGTTTCTATATTTGGATTTGTAATCTCTCAATTCTATTTATATTATTACTCTCATCATTTTTATCATTTTTATTGTTGTATTACAAGTAGAGTATACATTCTTTCGTTTGTTGTTCCATTTTGCCTTGCATCAAGCATGAGTTAGGTGATGATCACACCTCTCTCATGGCTGATGTGGCAGTGACACTCCCCAGTTTTATTTTAAAATATTTTTGCATTATCTTTAAAATGAAATTTTCTAGTCCAAAGTTTAGGGGCGCTACATAATTATTCTAAAAGATATGAAATTTGTGATAAAAGAAAATACTCAAGAATACAGAAACTTAGAATATCATAATTAAACTATAAAAGATAATGACTAAGTTATGACATGCTAAATATTCCTACTAATCCTAAACCAAAATTTGTGCTTAGTGTTTTAACAAGGATATTTACCATTGCGTTTTCTCAAGTCGTAATTAGCTTTTATCAATTACAAGTCCAACTATTTTTAGCCTAGATTTATATAATTATCAAATGAGTAAATTCAACTATTCTCCATTATTGATATAGAAATTAGATTAATGCCTCTCAACTTATTAATCCCTAATCTCTATTTCAATGATGTATATCTATTTATCATTTCATCTCTCGAACTCAATAGAAGTTACCACTATCAAATGTTGATCAATATTTTGACTAAGACATTCAAACTCTACACAATCCACATAATTATAAACTATGTTCAATACATATAAAAAAAATTAACATATTAGATTAGTGAATTCTCTTTTCACCTCAACACAAGAAAATTAAGAACATATAATTGCAAAATTAAAGATAGTAATCATTATCAATAGATCCACAAACATAAACATATTAATTGATAAATAAACCTTAAAATTGCTGGCTTCAATCAACAATTCCTAATTTTGGAAATTCATAGATAGAATATCTTCTGATTGATTTTCCTCTTCTCTCTTTAGATTAACGAAAGGGTGATAAATAAAATCTAATTCCTCATAAAACACAATAATATTCCTTTTTATACCAAATATATGTAACGTCCAAACTTCCTTCAATTATGTTATAAAATGACTGAAATTGTAAAGTAGGTAAGCATGACATGAGCATCCCCATGTTGTGCTCATTTTTAGTATCTTTTTTCTTGTGACTAACATGGCTATGGTGGACACCATGGTAGGGTCATTTTGGCTCTTGATATGTGAGACAAATTCAACTGTGTAGCATATTTAGCTATAACTTCTTTTGTTTGACCTCTAATTGAGATACTTTTGGATTTGTGGAAAGATAACAATAATATCTACAACTTTTATGCTTATCAATTTTTTAATTTCATATTGCATCATGGTTGAATTTGCATGTTTTTCCACCCTTACACACTTTGAGTACTCATTCTTACTTCTCATTTGTTCCATATGTTGTGTTTTAGCTCATTTTGATCACATTTTCCTCATATACCTATAAAATATAATAAAGAGCAATAAACAAAAACAATTGGACTAATTTTATAAAAAATTTGTCACATAATCACACAAAATATTTTTGTTAAAGCTCTAATTGATCAATATAAATCATACCTATCACTTGCAAGATGAATCCATGAGCAAATCTCCTTGGTTGGGCTCCTACTCTTCATATTAGTGTGGTTAATAATTGTCATTAATTATTTAGTGTCTCCTATATGTTTTGTTGGGTTTGTTTTTCGGTGAAGAAGGAAGTTTTTAGTAGAGGCTAGTATGGTGTTTTATTCCATATATTTTTGTTTTTTTCTTGGATTCAAAGTAACTCATATGTTATAATACAATGTAAAATCTTATGATAACTTATTAGGGTTTTGATGTGTTAAGTTGTAATTATTGTTTTAAGTATGTCTTGCTATGTTATATTTATTTTCCCAATAATACTAGCATTAAATTATGTATAATGGAGCATAGTAAATTGTTTATAATATTAAGTATACGAAATCATGCTAAAATATAATATCATGGATTAATTATGCATGATGTATATGTATAACATGAGAGGTTGAGCATGCATAAACTTGTTTTAGCATGACTATTATTGTTAATATATCCTAGGGGTAGAAATGTATATTAAGTGTGTCATACTTATATTATACCAACATGTATGCCTAACATGTACTATATAATGTTATGTATGAAAAAAGTGTGATTTATAATGAATTAGATATGCATTTTAGGATTTTATATGCTTAATCATATATAGGGGCAAAATATTCATTTGCCATGTCTTGAAATTTACTTGTATGCTAAAATATTTCAATTATCATACTTTAGCCTTTTCATGACAAATTATTAATTAAAATAAAATTAACATTTAAAATGAATTATATCATGGTAATTTGTTTCAATGGAATTTTGGTTATTTATGACCTTATGTGCCTATGTGTTGATAAATGGACATAGACCTTCATGGATTATAGGTTGACTTTGACTTTTTCTTGGTTTGTTGACCTTATGGTTAACTTTAATAATTAAAAACAAAGGAAAAATGGTTAAGTATAAAGTTTATATTATTGTGCATTATATGATATCATGATCACCTTATTAAAATATTAAAATCAAAGTGAAAGACCTCATGATTGGGAATGACGACTCTTTAGAAGTATCTATCTTAAATATGGGGTTAAGATTATGATTTTATTTGAATTTTGTTGGTGTTCCTTAGTGCCCCTGCTAGGATTTACATCTTACTCTACTTAGTTATTCAAACTTCATTGAAGGTATTCATATTTATAGATTAGGTGTCATTATCAGTAAGGTATTATGTTTCCTTAATGCGTCTGTGTGACCAAGGTACCTTAGAGCCCTTAGGTTGATAATCAATATGATATTGACATACTATGTTACCTTATGTGTTAGTATGATCGGAGTACATTAGTATCTTCAATTTGATATTATCTTCCCTCGAGTAATAAAAATAGAATTAAATATTATTTGGTTATTGGAATTGAAATGGATTGTTGGGTCAGTAGTTACCTTTTGCCCTATATATGGTGTTTTGCAATCTATTGGTATGGATGTCAAAATTATGAGATGTAATGTGATTGTTATGTAAATGATTATGAATGTTTTTTTTCTCCTATTTGTGCAACACCCTCAACATATTTTGGTTTATTAAGCTTTGTATTATGGTTTAAGTGAAATGATATGTTAGGCATATGACCTTACCAATAATCATTTATTTGGCATGTTTGTTGTATTTTTTTTATTGCTTGTATGATTCAGTATGTTTATATTATGTTATGTTGTGACACCTTTTATGTGCTCTATAAGACTTTTGTATAATTAATATTGTATAGTGGTTTACTCACTATTGTTGTACTAATTTGTTCTATTATATGCTTACTTGCCTGTTCAATGGATTTACAAGATCGTTTGTGAGTTCAATTGGACAACTAGTATTTTTGGAGTTTGAGAGTTAGGATTATCTGTCGTTTGATCCGAATATCCCTATACTCTCGTGTCCTTTCTATATTTATTTTTTATTTGACTTGTGTACCTATCTTTTGATCTCGTATTATCACAACAATGTTAATATGTAATATAACTTATTATTTGCTTATTATGTTTGGCATTCTTAATTTTGAGTATAGTAGGATTTTAGCTTTAGCATTTATTGTAAGAATGATAGAGGAAATCGGATTTATACTAAATATGATAGCAACACGCTATATTTTTAATATTTGATCTTCCACAATAAACTCTTTAAAAAAAAAGTGCTAGAAATAAAGGTGTTACATTAATAATTGAAATAAAATGGATAAGAGATTCATGTAATGACGTGACTAGATAAGGGTGGATATATTTCCAGAAGCAAACTCTAGGAATTTATAAAGCACATGGATATAAGTTACTAATACCTTGTAATGGAAGACAATTTTGAATCCACTTTGTTTGAGAATAAGGAAGCTATAAATAATACAACTACAAATCTCATTGAAAGTTTGATCTCTAGTCATTTTAAGATGAGTATAGTAGACATACGAGTTCAAAAACATATTGATATTATAAGTATACATAACATGTTGAAGATGATTTGATCACCTTAGGAAACCAATATCCATTTTTTAAGTACTGAACTAAAACCTCAGTAACAACATGAATATAAATTCTGCACACATGTACAAACATTATGTAAAGTACAAGTATACCTTAAATTATACACGTTGTAGTATAATTAAAGCTAGAGAATTATAGATAACTTAACACAACATACATTAATTAATGAAAAAGAATATTTTATAAATTTTTTAAAACCATCGATTAATGTGTAGGTCTCACATGCATATAAGATCCACATATTATTAGATAGTTGAAGTGAGGCCTACAAATTATTAGATGATTGTAAGTATAGAAAAATGTTAGTTTCCAAACTCAAAATTCAAACCAAAATCTAAATTTGTATATGTTAGTGTGTGTTTGTATTATAATATACTAACTATATTTCTTATTGATAACTAAGTAATATATGTTAAGAACCAAGCGGGGAACAAACAAAGAACAATATGACACAGAAAAGTACAAATCATTTATCATAATAATATTGATGATGATGATAATTTTATAGTATTTTATGTGAATTGTGCCATAAAATTTTTGTATCTTATATTATTTTTAGATTGCATTACCTAATGATCAATAGAAAATAGAATTAATGCATCAATATATATATATATATGAATTTAATTTTTGTTTTGGATTTTAAAATTGGATGTATAATGTTAGTATTACTTAGTGCTCGTTTGGTATGGGGGTAATAGGGGTGAAAAAATTACCTCCATATTTTATATATCTTATATAATTTATTTAAAATTAAATATTTTTATTCTAATAAATACCCATTTGTAATCTTAATTTGATCTAAAATGGGTATTTTATTAAAAATATATTTATTATTGTTAAATACTTAATATAATAGGTATAAAATAGAGGAAAAATTTTTCCATCCCTATTACTCCCATACCAAACATGCCCTTAATGTGTTACATAAATACCACCTATATCTAAATTATACATTCCGCGTATTCTATTAATGGAAATCATAACAAATCTCTCTCCCTCGGTCTCTTCGGTGATCTGTCGACTTGGCTTGGAGGAACGGACAAAATAAACAAAAGAAAGGCGATCCTCATGACACTACCAAGCTTTAAGCTAATATAGCGACAGGAAAGAAACGAAGTTCAAGTCATACACAAATAAATAAATTGGCAATGGTACCTTCATTCGTTACTTTTAGCTTGTGGTACGACTATTTCATTTAATAAATCAATCGGGTTACCTGTTCCACCCAGAAACTCCACTCTCCTCTTTCTTCCCTCCATCTCAGTGTCGCTCATCAGCCACCAGGTGCCTTTTATTGAATTTCATTTCTTCTTCCTGTTTCTCAGTTAATCCGATTTTAGTTTGATGATCTATTAATCTTGTTCGTTTGATTCTAACTCTGCGTTACATTTCTTTGCTAATCGTTCAAATCAACTATTTTGCTTTTCTTCATTTTGTTGGTGTAGTAGCTCAATATTCTGTGGATTTTACTGTCAGTTTGTCTTCTGTTTTATCTAGTTGTTCATGGTGTTGATTTGTCGATCAAAATCGAAATTCAATACTCGAGCTAGGATTGTACTGTTGCATTGTTTTGGTTTGACTATTGTACTTTTTGGGAACTGTATTCGGTGATGCTGATTGATTTATTGATTGATTGACTGACATATAAAGTCGATCGCTTTAAAAATTACGATGACTGTGTACGAAATTGATCCTTTTTTGTTGGTTTGGAAGTTTGTTTCCCATTGATATGGAAATTCTCCTACTGCATCTGCCGTGAGTAACAATACTTGACGGTTGACCAAATGCTTTCAGCTCTTTTTATGTTTGAAAGGGTCAATAGTTTGCCTTTTCCATCATCCACGGGTATCATCTCTCTACTGCAGAAATTCTCAGGCGGTGGAGCTTGTGCTGTATAACTATATATTATGATTGATCCTTTTGCTGCCATTCATTGAATTCATAAGATGTTAATAATGTCACTATTAATTATATAGCCTCTTATATAGCACAAATTGGACTTAGTCATTTCCTCGCCTCTGCGAGTTATAGGTGCCTTAATTCGTCAACATCATCATGTTTCGTCGGAGAAGTAACCAGAGTAATCATGAAACAGACTCCTCGCAACAAGATGCAAAGGTAATCTAAGCATGTTGAGGCGACAATAATTGGCGTCGGTGCTTGTTTATGATGAACAACAGTCTCTTTTTTTTTTATATCTTTTTTTCTAGCATCATCCTGTATCCCTTTGGATTTCCTCTTAATTGATGTTGGCTATTAAGAGCCCTGTACACTCTTATGAGTTTCGAGTATCTGTTTAAACTGTAGGTCAAGGAACTTCGGAACGCTCTTCGACCATTATCAGGGCGTAGCTTAAAGTACTGTAGCGATGCATGTCTTAGGAGA
Source organism: Tamarix chinensis (assembly GCA_030549775.1). Classification (NCBI taxonomy): domain Eukaryota; kingdom Viridiplantae; phylum Streptophyta; class Magnoliopsida; order Caryophyllales; family Tamaricaceae; genus Tamarix; species Tamarix chinensis. Next base: position 7,598,470 of record CM060179.1, on the reverse strand, counting down.
TACCTTGATGCGAGGAATTCGAATGTTGACAAGGCCAAGAAAATGTTGGAAGAAACCTTAAGGTGGAGATCTGCCTACAAGCCTGAGGAAATCCGCTGGGTACGTACATATTACGCTGATTTTAATGCATTACAAATTTGCTACACATACGCGTGGTATTTCTCAAAACTATACTAATATTCACAATCTTTAGGATGTGGATCTAAGTAATTTTAGAACTCGCTGATGGTTAAATTACGTTGCACCTGATGTCGTGTTAAGTGAACCCTATGATGAAGTATATTCTTGGTGCTATCACCTTTTTTTGGTTCATAAATATAATTAGAATATGATTATTCTTCTAGTATATCAGAATGCCAAAAGCTGCATTTTGAATGAAAAGTTGTAAGCCGGTCAACATTTTTGGCATCATATAATTATGCCCTATACCAGCAGAAAATGGCTAATGAAAAGGATGAGGTGGAAGGGGCTTTTATTGGTAGCCTCCTGAAAAAACCATGCTTCATTCTACAATAGACATGGAGGATGTTTGCGGTGCTAGAATCTCACCCTGTACATTTTTCCTGTTTGTCAGAGTGAAGTTGCACATGAAGGAGAAACAGGCAAGGTCTCTATAGCAAATTTTCATGATTGCCACAAGAGAATTGTCCTCATCATGAGGCCAGGGAAGCAGGTATTAGTTTGTCTCTATCTTTGAGTGTAAGATGATTCTCTTAGGCGCTTACTACTGCTAAGTGCTAACTATCTTCCGTGTGGCTGTTGTAGAATTCATCATCCATGGAGGGTAATATCAGACATCTGGTCTATATGCTAGAAAACGCTATCCTTAACCTTCCTGAGGGCCAAGAACAGATGTCATGGTTGATAGACTTCACGGGCTGGTCATACACCAATAGCGTGCCTGTCAAAACCGCGAAAGAAACAATAAATATTCTTCAGAACCACTATCCTGAGAGGCTCGGTATAGCGTTTCTCTACAATCCGCCTAGGATTTTTGAGGCTTTTTATAAGGTTTGAATTGCAATTCTCTCCATCCTGTCCGTTGAGCTTCAATTTATTTATTTTTTGTATGTGCGTGTGGTGTATTTTCCCTTCTGCACCCTACCTGTTCTTATTATCTCTTACTCTTTCTCAGGCTGTCAAGTACTTCCTAGATCCAAAGACAGCTCAGAAGGTGAAATTTGTTTATCCGAACAAGAAGGAAAGTGTGGAGCTCATGAGTTCCTACTTCGATGTTGAAAACCTTCCGAGCGAGTTTGGTGGGAAAGCCACACTGGAATATGATCATGAAGAGTTTTCGAGATTTATGACTCAAGATGATGCCAAAACTGCTAAATTCTGGGGACTTGATGACAAGCACTGTCACGTCTCTAATGGACATTCAGGATCAGGGGTGGTTCCAGAGTCGGTTTTTGTGCCCAGTGGGCATTCAAGAACTGCAGAGGTGGCCCCAGAGCCTGAAACTTCCATTTAAGTCTTAGTAGCGTTACTGAAAATATAAGACGTGATTAACTTCGTATCGAATTTGTAACGTGTGATCAGAATGATTCAAGAGTCCTCATTCATGTTGTTGCGGCCAGCCTTGTACTGTGGTACTGTGGCTGTTTTAACTCTACAACACCTTGACGAGAAAGCAAACTTATCTGTGTATTGCAAATAAGGGTCTGAAAACAGAAAAATGGAATAAATCTCCCACCAGTCCATATTTTATTATTAATAACAGAAATGCCTATTTAATACTTTCAAACATATAATATTAACTCTGTACTTGACGATTATTAAGTACTATATAAAACACAGCATTTTATACGATAAGATTATTCTTTTTCCTCCCATCACTTCACGACCGATGCTTCATCATATAGGAGACTGATAGAGCATATATGAAAAGGGGAATGTGGTGAACTGACATCTAAGAAAACCAGCAAAAGATGATGCTTTGCAAACAGATCTAGTGAATGTTCAATAAAACTAGCTTAAAAACTGGTTTAAAAGTTATTATAGGCTTATAAGCTTTGAAGTAGCTTTTAAAAAAATTCAATTTACAAGCAAGTAACAAAATACCAAACAGAGTTTTTTTTCTTCTAAAAAATTCTAGTTTTTATGATCTATAAAGTAGCTTATAAGCTACTTTAGATATAGTCCATGGGTGGGAAAGTGCCTCAAACGAGTGAAGGACACTTGTTTTCAATTTCGCAATTAGTGTACTTGTACTCTTACTTGAAACCCATTATTATTTTTCAGAAAATCCCATAACATGCAAATTTATTATTAGAGTATACTATAAAATATCTGCAAACAAGAAAAATTGAAAAAAACACACAAACTCTTGAAAGTATCATATGACAGGCTTCCTCAAAGTTGCAAAACATCAGATCTACTAACAAATATATACATTTACATGACACGAGTGACTCTCAGAAGTTGAGACATTAATATCCTCAGCACCAAGATTACAGACCTAACCGTAGAGAGTTCTCTGTACATTGGACTTAAGTCAGAAAGTCTTGGGATTTCCAGATTCCACTTCAAACTTCGCTGGAGGAAAGGCACTCCTCGACAAGTTGGCGAAGGCTGGGGTTTTCTAAGGCAGCTGCAACTCTTTCTTTGTCATTCAATTGCTTATTGACTGGAGACAACAAAGAGCTATGGTTAATAAATTCAAAAGTGATAGATGTGCAATAATTTCAATGGCGATCTCTCTCTGAAAAAACAAAAAGAAATTGGACTAAGAATTAGCTGAGCTCAATCTGAATGAGCATCAACATCCAATTCCCCCTCCCCTCCCCTCCCCCCTCCAAAAAGGACAGTCACCAGCTAAAAGAATGTTTTTCCTGCTCCCAGGTGCAAAACTTGTCTTCTCGGTGTTTAGCAAAAACAGATTGGACCAAACTTTTAGCAATCCCACCAACCAATGGGCATGAATGATGATCCCGTACAGATTTAATGACTAAGGTTTCATAAGCGGTCTAACAGCGCCTGTCCGTGATAGTTGCTAACAATTTAGGTAGGTAGATGTATATAAAGAAATTTCTGGGTTTCTAGGGTTCACCTGATTCTTCATTTGCATGAGAGCCAGGAGAGACTTTGATGTCAACCTGTCAATGATTGGGAAATGCAACTGTTAAAAACAGATTGCCAGAGGAGAGAAAATACAAAAGGAAATGCATGATAGAAAGGTTAGAGACATGAATGATGTTAGGATGTGAATCATGTTATCAGTTGAGAGCATCCAATTAAATAGCGGTTCAGCTATCGCGCAGTGGCTTCTATTTGGCGGTTTTTAGGTCGACCGAGACGTAAAATTACCAATACACTAGTTTTAAAATTTCATATTTATCAGCTGATAAATTGCTGGTAAATTGGTATCACAAATAAATCGGAATAAATCGCCGATAAATTGACAATTTATTGAAAACTCTTAAATATATTGAAAAAAGCATGCATGATAATTTTTTCTTATTCAATTACTATATATATCTTAAACCAAGTTACTATTAAACAATAGTAAAGTATTGTTATTTGTTACCTTTACATATCCTACTAAATAAAATGCATTTTTTATTCCAAGGTAAATTTAGGATTGTTAGGACAATTTAGTATATAATGACTCAAATACATCTAATATAATATAAAAAACTAGTTTATTGAATATTTATACTCAAATAATTAATAAATAATAATTAAAGTATATAGTGAAATAAAAATAAAAATTCACGCTGCGATGGCCGCTGCACATAATTTATCATTCACGATGCTCCGATACCGCAACACCACAATCGCAATTTTATTGCCTGGTTGAGAGTTCTAAATACCTTCTTAATTACAGTCAATTGCCACAATATCAAGCCATAAAAAGATCATATCAATACATGATTATGGGAAATGAACGATGAACAATACACTGATTAGTGTGAAGCCAACAAAAATAAATAGCCATGCCCAATAATTAGGGCACAGGCTGAGAAATGGGCTTCTCTGTGACTAGTTGAGAGTGAATTGATTGAACTAGAGCACTTAAAGAACCCAGATGATAGGGCTCCCGGTGACTACAAAGTTTCACTTGTGGATCAAACTGTTTGAAAATAACTCCCGGGATTTAAGTTTATATCAAGACCATAATGTCCCATGCCATATATTCATTCAACTAAGCTAAGTTTATATTATAACAGCTTCATGTGAAAGTGACAGCATGGTTGCAGCATGTTTTATCTGTCTTGCAGAGCCTTTTACTTCGTTCCCATTACCCTTTATGAGCAAGCATGAATAAACAACCAATGAGCCAAACAATATTGTTGCCCCTGTCTAGCTGTAGAGTTTAGACAAATGATTTTTCTTCTCAGACTCACGGATTAATCACTGGTGAAAAAGATAATTTAGTTCCCTCTACAGCTATATGTCACTGGTAAAAATGAGAGTTTGGTTCCATCCACAACTACACTTCAAAATCACTCAAAATAGGGGCCAACATATGCAGAACATACAAACATAGTTAGTAACTAGCAGAGTCGGTGTTTATCAGCTTTCCTAGAGACTATACTGAAAAAGTTCACAACTAGCACAGCCGGCCAAGATCAAGAGGTGCAGGAAGAAGTTCAGGCATGTATGGGAAAAGATAAATAACATAACCTTGTAATGTGGAGGGAAACAATGCTTCAGTTTGACTCTTAGGCATAAACCAATAACAGTCGCCAAGCTACAGTGCTGAATAGTTGGGGTAAAAGTTATCCTGTTAACAACAAAGATCACCAGAACAAAAGTTTATGGTTATTATGAAGTAGAATCGAGGCCTTATAATGAGTTATCTACCACTATGCTCACTAAGACATGATTGGAATCCTTATTAACATGAAGTTAACATTTCAACTTTATCGTTGTTCAGCAGATTGCCACATTGTGCAGGGAAAAAACATAGTCACAAGAAAAAAGAGTGCTAATCTATGACTGATAAATTGGGAATATAGGGGGTCAATTGGAAAAGTGTAATGTCTGAAGACAGATCCTTTGGCTAGTATCTTTTGGTTTTCTGGATCATAACATGAATGCATACAGTGTAGCTGACTAATCAAAACCATTCAAACTAAAGTGACTGATGTCATGCTCTACTAAAAATTACACACAGAGACACACACACACAAAATAATTCAAATGTAACATGAAAAAACTTTGGGAGAATATGAACCTAACAATCTGCAAAGCATCCCTTTTGTTTTCCAAACTGGTGTTGCCTTTTTTGCAGCACCAAATCTTTAATGAAGTCAGGAAGGCAGACCATCTAATCTCGTTTCTGCCAAAGCCTCTCTTTTACCAAAAAATTCCTAGATGTTGTCTACCAGTGTCCTCATTTACCAAAATATGCTCTGATGTGTGCCCTGCATTTTTTAAATATTTTTTCAGTAAATAGTGATAATGCAGCTATCTTTAACTGTTTTTCTTATTCTGTGTTTGACTAGGATAAGTGGATGTGGCTGAAAGTTGTTGCTAGAAGAAATGGACATTGTAGTTCTTTAGATGTAATATAAATTGTATCCAGATGATGCAATTGCTGGACGAATAGCTGGTAACATTAAGTGTAAATCACATAGGTAGCCACCGTGCCCAATAGGTTGGCAGGATTGTAGCCTATGTGATCCGCTTTGGGCTGTTTTCTTTATGGTTTTCACCCAGCCCAATAGCTGGTAACGTTAAGTGTCGTGTTAGGCTGAAATTTGTAATATGGGTCGAGTAAACAAGATAAGCACAATCAGTTGTGCTAGGGTTAGGGTTATTTCAACCTTTATATATCGTCTTTATGTTTCTCGACAAAGGGGATCAATTTTGTCATGTTTCAGAAATAAAACTCGTTCTGTCTTCTCACTTTTTTGGTGATTACCTCTCTTTCAGTTGAATGCCTCCTCAGCCGCCGTTTGTTCTAAAAATTGTGCCATGAGATTTTTGATCTTCCCTTGATAATTGATATCACTGGCTAATCTAGATCGGCCTTCAATCATATTCCACGAAATTCTCGTGATTTTCTTGCACTCTGTTGTATTTTATTTAATCTAATCTCAGAGCTCATCAAGCTAGATTGCAGGTAATGGCTTGGGTGTTTTAGCTATGCAGCAATCATCATTATCTGTAAGATGACCAACTCAGCAGCGGGAAACACATTTTTTACATGACTGATTCTCTACAGTTGGCTTATGATCTTCTATTTGCATGACTGATTCTACATTTTTTTGTCAATTATTTGTGCAACGCAACAACAGGATCATTTACCCCCACACATCAAAATGACTGAAGAGTATATACCAGTCAAAATCTCAGAGGATTATTGCCCGAACACGACATAAGAAAAAGACAGCGCTCTTGTTTATGTGCGGGGATCACAAACTCAGAGCAGCAAATTATCATTAACAAATAACAAGCATATGCTCTTACAACATTACTATACCAGACAACGCAACCGGACAAACAGCAAACACGGATTAATTTAAAAGAGAAAATGAATCAGATGCGAAGGTAAAGACAGCAACATGTACTCACAGAATTCGGCCAAGCTTGTCATCAACAGTAATAGACTCTTCAGATAAAACACTGAGTTGCTCCAACGAATAAGGATGCTCCGGATCTCTTATATCCCTCACATGATTTGTCAGGTTCTAAGTCAAAGACCAACATTAGTTACAGCATACAACAGCTGCAATAATCGATATCCAGCTTAAACTTCTTTCCTCTTTTTTTATAACTACTAAATCGAGCTAGCAAATTAGCAATGGATAAAGAAAAATAGATGGAACCTTCAACAATTTTTAGAAGGATTTACTGAGACATAATTAATAAGTACGGAAAAGAAGCGATAAATAAATCTAGTAATTGAAAGGATATCATAAACGTCGAGGGGGTCGACGGCGTCGTCGATATGAGGAGGATCAACGGAGCGGACGATCCTTTCTTTCTTAGCTTGGACTACTGGGTTGGCATTGCTCAGTCCCAACGTCATCTTCTCTCTTCTCCGCCCTACTTTTCCTCTCTTTCCGCTCCCATCTTCAGCTTTTCTAGACTTACTAATCTAGTCTGATATGAAATTGACTTTAAAAATAAAGTTACTCAACATCCTGGTCCCGTAGCTCAGTCGGTTAGAGCGTTGGTCTTATGAGCCGAAGGTCGCGGGTTCGAGCCCCGCCGGGACCACCCTTTTTTTTAAACTTAACTCTAAATTTTCAAATCATTGTTCTACGTTTCCATATTTCCAAAAATTCTTATTTTAGAATAATTCTCATCTAAATTGTGATTATAAATTCCCTAAAAGAGTTACAGTTATAGTAATATTTTTACTTTCTTTCAATCATATACTTACTTCCTCATTAATCCCCATTCATTTCTTTCTTTAATTTGATATGAAAATATAGATTATATAATATTAGATAAGGTTTGAATCAGTAGTAAATATTAGCTTTCGAGTATCAAAAGATGTAAATTTCAAATTATTTTCTTTTATATCTCGGTATTATAACACTTATATGATATCTTATTGTTGTCTTAATAATCCCCTTATAGATAAATAAAAATATTGAAGTTAATTAAGGCTCTTCCCTCCCCTTAAAAAATAGATTATATAGTATTGATAAAATAAAATAAAAAGGTTGAGGATATTCGTTAGAGTCATTAAAATTTTAAGATTCTTATATGTATTATCTACTCTATCATTCTTTAGTTTTCAATATTTAGATTATGAAATGCATAAATATTAGCTCGTATATAGAAGTAGAAAATTTTTCCTATTTCATTTCAACCTCCCATAGTTAAAGAGAAGGAAAAGCTATAAGGGATAATATAAAAGAGGTTTTAGTGGATCATAAAAATAAATATTGTGCATTTCTAACAACATTCTTTTATTTTTATTTTGTTAATGAGAATTAGAGAACAAATATGAGGCATACTTTAAAGAATCAATACAGAGGGCCTATAATCAAAGTTTTAGTTTGATCGTGTACAAAATGACGTAAAATCTATCAAACTTAGTCCAGCAAGGACTAGTATCATTGACATTCTTCGCAAGGAAGTTGTTAAACCAAAGAAAAGAAACAAGATGATTTCTAGTTTCAAAAAGAGGCGGAAAATATAAATCAAAGGATGAGTTGGTAAAAGGCGGAATAGGACGACTCCAGAAGACAATGGTGTGCAGTATTGTTGGCTATAGCATGATTGAATTGATGAATCCTCGTTGGTTGACAAACTGATATAAAACTAATGGATTTAGCTTATGTTTGGAGCTACTTATCAAAATTAGTTATCCATGATAATTACTTATTTTATAACTTTTTTAGGCTAATAAATTTCTAAAATAAGTAATTATCATGGATAACTACTTTTGATAAGTAGCTCCAAACTAAATGTTAATCATATTCAATTCCATAAAAGAAAGAATGAATATGGGGTAGGGAAGCTGGGCCTCTAAGAATACAGTTGGGGCAATGATGCTATATCGATAATATAACATCGGTAAGAAGCCACCATTATAATTCAACAAAGGAGCCAAGATGATGTATTACTACAACCTTCGTCACAAAGCTGACGCAAAGTAGGGAAATCATTGAGATCCATTTAATGAAATTCCCATTCCTAGACAGAATTCGATGTGTGCCAGGTTTGAATTGATGGGGGAAACCGTGATTATCTTGAATGGAAACCATGAATTTGGCAATAAATTTATTCATCTGTGTAAGCGTTATTTGTAGTATCTTGAATAAAAGGAATTAGTCCCATCGCACAATATATACGTTTTTTTTGTTCTTTGTTCATCGTGCTCTTTTTTTTTTTACGTTCAACTCAAAAATGTTTAGGTTCATTATAGAAAGCTATTTAGGTTCAATTGATAAGCATTTTGGTTAATAATCTAGTGTCGTTTTGCTCACAATTAATGCTTAATAAGTTAGCATTTTATGTTTAAGATCTTTTTATTTCATATTCAACTCATAAAATATTTAGTTTCGATACATAAATTATTTAGGTTTAGGAAATAAAACATTTAAGTTAAGCATCTAGTGTTGGTGTGCTCTCGATTATTGCTGGACATATTGATATTATATTGTAATACCCCAAAATTTTACCTAATCTTAATTTCGAGTAATTAAAATCTTAACTTAATTCCAATATCAAAAAATTAATAATTCTACCTTATTCTAATTCCCTAATCATAATCTTTATTTTGGATCATTAATATTTTTTAACCTAAACCTAACCGGATGTTGATAATTAATTTTATTTTAATACCCTAATATAAATCATTTAAACATAATTCTAACCTTAACCCCAAACTTATTTTTATCTTTCTCCTTTTCCTTTCCCCCTTTTCTCCTTCTTTTTCTTTTTTCCTTTTCTTTCCTCCCGCCCAATTTCATTTTTTCTTCTCCTCCCTCTTCTTATGGTGTGAATCACTCCCCCGACCAAATGCCTTATGCCATGCTCCCATAACCCACCTCCGCTACCGTTATTATCACACCATCACCTTCCACCTTCAGCATTGAAATTTTTGGTTGAAAACTTTATCTGACCATATGCCTCACTACCCTTGCTTCCCTCTGCCATTCTTCACCATATATGCAGTGTGTGTGTGTGTGTGTGTGTGTGTATACACATCCCACAATAGATGCAGCCTCATTTAATGCCCCAGCTACCTCATTTCCTCCCTCTAATTCTGTCAAAGAGTAGCAGCAACCATGAAGCTTTCTTTCTTCCCTTCCTCCTCCTCATTTTTACCACAAATGCCATAAAACAACAACAACAAAGACACCCTCTACAACTCCTTCATCCCTTACATCGATTGCCCTTGTTTTTCCTCCCCCATTTTCTTCAGCATACAGCATTGCAGCCACCCCTAACCTTTTGGCCTTTTCCACCGATCACCACCCATCTCCTTTGTCCCTCCTTTTCTTTCCCTTACTAATACCAATGGAAATGGTATATGGTGTCACTTCTCCCCCATTGCTTCAACATTAGTTTTCATTCCCCCTCCCCTTGTTGCGCAAAGTTCCACTAATACACTTTCAAGACATGCGATTCGGTTTTTGCTACATTCTTTCACTCTTTGTTACATTCAAATTTCCTTAGTTATACCCCTAAGTTCTAATTATGTTTTATCATTATTTCTTAGGTGATTTTTTGGAGGTCTTGGAGGAGGTGGAAAAGGATATACGTGTTTAGAGACCAATGTCCTTTTTGGTAAGGATACAAGTCGTAGTTAGGATTCTTGTGCTAATTTTTATAAATGATTATGTGTATTATTATGTTTTTAATATTATATTATTAAATTCATTTTTTTATTTTATGATATGATAATGTGGATCATATGATGAAAAGTGTGAGAATGAAAAAGCATGTTCTTATACGATATCATTACAATAATTCTTATATTGTAAGCCCTAAGCGAAACAATGTGATATACGGTATTGTAATATGGGCTGATCAATTATAGTAAGTGGAAAATAAGTTTAATTAATATGTATGGTGATGTAATAAATTAATGATTTTAAAATAATGATATCAGACATATAGTTATGTGAAATAAGGGTGTTTGGTTATCCTTAAGGATATTTTAGTTAATATAGGTTAAATATGGAATTTTTTGCATTTTAATGTGTTAATTGGTTTAAAATATGTTAATGATATGATGTGAAATATTAGATTAATTATTTATGACCTAAGTCCAATTAAAACTAGAAAATGACTTAAATTGGGAATAATAACCCTAGAAGTGAGGTTAATATTACATGTGTAAAATATTAGAGTCAGACCATGATTTATAGGTATGTTGTTAATATTAAAATTTTGGGAATGAATATTAAATTTAGTGACTATATTAATTTTATAAAAAAAAGTTATACCTAGCTTGTGAAATTAGGGTTTTAGAAGTATTGTGAATGATAACTTGAGATATAGGATTGTTATCGCATGTGTAAGACAAGGGATTTAGACCTTGATTTTTGGATTTGTTGATAATAATAATATTTGAGTAAATTGTTCTAAAATTGGTGGATAAATGATCAATATAGAAGAAGTTGTACTTATAATGTGAAAGTAGGATTTCTTAGGGAGATTATGGACCTATTTCTTGAGGATGACCTTGATAACTATATGGCTGTGCTTTACATGTTTCAATTATATGACGTGCATATCTAAGCGATTCCTACATGATGATATAACCAATTATGATTAATATATTAATCATTTAAAGTGAAAGATTGTGTAAGTCAGGCTGAGGTGTTTTATATGTCTGTTCCACAGAACGATAAGAGTGGTTAGGCACGTTTTTCCTAAGGATGTGTTTCAATCCATTCCATCATATTAAGAATAGTGGACCACTAAACTCAACATGAATGAGAATATGACACTGAGATAAGTAACTAATGCCTAAGACATTAATCACTTAAATTGAAAGATTACGTGAGTTAGGACCAAGATAGAGGAGTATGTTCCACCAGCTTAATAATAGTGGCCGAAAGTATTCTACCGCGGAGGTGCTTCAAATTGTTCCACCGATTTAACAATAGTGTTTAGAAGTGTTTTTCCATGGGAGGTGTAGAGTCTATTCCACCAACTTAATAATAGTGGCCATGCACATGTTATCCTAGGAGGTATTTTAGTCCATTCCATCGTATTAAGAATAGCGGAGTTCTTGAAATCAAAGTAAATAAAAGAATGAATTGTGTTATATCTAATAATGAGATCTAAAATCAGTATTTACCTTGCATCGTTTTATTTTAACACCCATTAATTATTATCCTTTGATGTGAACTCATGTTTTCCATATAACACTTTTTTAACTGTATTGTTACATTACTCAGTATGTGACCCAACTGTTTTTGTGTGGGTTGATGATGCCACTTTGGATGATTTTACTGCATATGATGCTTTATGTGTGGATGAGTGATCTTATGTATTAGGGTTGAGTGTAGAATCATGTTATCCAACGGTTAGCTTTTATGCGGATACTTTTTTTGACTCTTAGTTCCATAGGATTCCCTTCATAAATATTTGGATATTGTACTCAGAGTTAATCTCAAAACTCATATTTAAGTTTATGAAGTTTCTCTCGGTTTATATTTATCATATTTTATATCCTAATTGTTTTACCTTTTGATTGATGAAAGGATGGTATGGTAAGCAAAACTTATGTCAATTATGATAGTAACACCTAGCTATTTTAGTATTACGCTTATACTAAAAATAATTTTTTTAGTAGTAAAATTTAAAATGTTACAATATATTTAGGATATTTTTTATTTTTTATTTTTTGCATATACATACGTATATTTTTAAAGTTTAGTTGGTACTCAACAAATATTGTTATTTTAAAGGAAAAAAAACCCTAAACTTGCTATTAGTGATTAGTTAATGCAAAAGAAAAAAAAATCAATCTCATCAAGTAGATCCTCTATCATCTTATCTATTTTGATGGAATGACCTATCAGGCGATCAAATGTGAATTGTGAATTATGTTACTTGTTGTTCAAAATCCCAAGCTTAAACGAATCAATATATGCTAGAAGTGTATGCTAAACATATACTTAAAAGGTTATTGAGAATATATTAAAGATGTAAAATAAGTATGTGCCAAATATATACAAAAATAAATGGTGAACATGCAACAAATATGTGGTGAACATATACCAAATAGGTGATGAACAAGTAGTAGCTATATGTTGAATATATACTAAAAGAGTTGATGCACATATATTGAAAATGTGAAATAAGTATGTGATGAACATATTATAACTTTCCTAAATTTGCTACTTAAATTTTGTATTTTAGTGGAAGAAATATTATAAAATATTAGGTATTACGCCTCATCTAATAAAATAAGGGGTATGACCAATACTTAACCAATGTTGGATGTAATGCCAAAAACAACTCAGACACGAAATTAAACGTGGTCATGACTTAATCTAAGGTCGAGACAAAGCTAACAACAAACCAAACAAGTCGGAAGAGATAACATATTTAAATACAATATCAACACATCAACAATATTTTATATCTCAAAAAGGGAACAATAAGAACAACACAAAACCGCAGCCAGAACAAGAGACACCGAATTAACCCTTGACACTCAAACCCAACCCAAGCTACCACCAAAACCCACAACTACATAAAAGTGATAGTATCAATACAACTTTCCTGCAATAAGTAAATTACAACACTTCCTAAGAGGTAGCATGCTACATTGTACATAATTAAATAAGAATTCAAGCATGAAACGTATGATTACATGTGATAACACCAATGAAGAATAATCATAAATCTATAACTTCACATATGATATCAATCCAACATGCCCTAATAAGGGTCCAAAGATCAACACTATCACAACCATACAAACTAACATAAGATATCGACCAAAAAGATTTCACAATCAACCTAGTGTTTATTACTGACACCAAACAAATCAACACGGTGTTTATTATTTACACCAAACATTTCAACATAATTACATAATAGCCTCAACTCTTATTAATAAAACCCTAATCCAATCATTTGAGAAGTACCAAGGTAGTTTTCTAGTCTAGTTCACAAATCAAGACGGATTCAATTATTGAATGATATACTATCCCATAATCCTAAGCAATGATTTCCCAGGTGGTGTTACCAAATTAAATCACTCAATTCTAGGACAAAGCTCGCTATAGAATCTCTATGACATAATAGTTACCCATAATAAACCTTAGCACCAAAATCCTTAAGTACATATATCTTTTACAAGGTTTATGGAATACCTATAGAGACTAAATGGGCCATTTGACCTCGAAAGTCCACCTATGCATTATAGGGCTTATTTTGAGGCACATGATCCCTTTTCAAACTCAATTCTTTCACTTTAAATGGTTAATATTTTATTCAATGTCAATATTATTATTCCAAATTTACGAGATCCACAACAATAGGCCAATCAATATAAAAGACCTCAAGGGTTGTGAGAAAAATCCAGTATCAATTCAAGTCAAAGGACCACAAGGGTTACATCAATTTAAATTCATCTAGGTATAGGGTTAGGCATCACACTATAGGCCGAACACTTCCAAATCCAAATCAATTCAATCCTTTATTAACCAATTATCCAAAGGTCAATTATAAAGTAAACTACAAAGGTAAGTCAAAGGTATGTCAACACAAGCTAACTAAATAAAAAGATAACATGAATGTTAAAAGTACATATGTTACACCTCCATTTGTAGGACTTAAAAACTTCACTTTAAGATTTGATTGTACATAGTAAAAGCGCAGGGTGTTACTACTACACTTGGTACAATTGTGGTTTCCTTCACTATTCTTATACAAAGTTTTAAGGTTGAAATCATTACTCCGTTTAAATTAATAACACAATTATCAGAATTGAAATAGAAATAACAAAGTAGATATTATCCTTTCGATAAAACAAACATTAATGGTTACAAAAATCAATGAAAGGAAAGTATAAAAGAATATAAGAGTACAATAACATATGGATCAAAAGATACTGGACAGAATATCGGATAGTCCTAACTCTCAACCCAAAGTACTAGCCTTTGACTAATCTCACAAGCTAACATGCAAAGACCATTGTCCATTACATAAGTATGTGGGCTCATGAAATGTAACTCGATAGGACAACGGTACTGAGTAACCCATTATACAAGACTAATATGAAAAGCTTACATAGAACACATATAAGGTATCACATCAATAAAAGGTATAAAATATTTAAATGTACAAACAGTGATCAAAATATTATAATCATATTAGATGACTGAATATCACTAAAACCACATGCTTCCCTTACCCATTCATTTAGAACATATTGAACTTACCAACAAGCATCCAAGAGATACTCTATGAAGTGATGATTATAATTAATCTCAGCCCAATAACCATACAATTCACAATATATATCATATATCAACTTTAATACTAATGAATTCCATAACCACATATAGGGCTGAAAGGCAACAACCGAACCATAGTTAGACACGAAGGCTTCTACTGAACCACAACTAGGCATGAAAGCTACTACGAACCACAAGTAGGCATGAAGGTTACTACTGAACCAATTCAATAATTATTTCTATTTTAATTTAATTTAGGGGATATTATATCAACCCAAATATACTAAGGTACTCTAGTCATACCAACGATAAAGACAAACACAGTATCTTACCGATAATTAATCCAAGGAAACTAAGGTACCTTAATAGTACTGGCACATAGGGATGGCAATGGGTCTCGGACCCGACCCAGACCTGCTAGACCCGCCTTATTTTTAGCGGGTCTGGGTCCATGATTTTTGGACCCAACGAGTCTGGATCAGGTCTGGGTCTATATATACCTTAAAGGGTCTAGGTGTGGGTCCAGTTCTGGACCCAAACTCGACCCACCAGACCCGTTTAATATACATGTGTGTGTGTGTGTGTGTGTGTGTGTGTGTGTATACATGTATGTATACATATATGAATACATACTAATATTATGTTTGTCATTATTGTCTTAATCTTATAAAATCTCCTTATTCATTTTTAAAAAAATTATTTATGTATACTTACTTTAGAAATAATATGGGTAACATTATATTCTAAAAGTTAGGGATGTAAACGGGGCGGATTTTACCCGAAATCCGACGGATTATGTTCGACGGATATTTAAACGGATATGAATAAACAAATATGGATATAGATATGGATGATGGAAAAAAAATACCTGTCAGGTTCGAATACGGATACGGGTATGGGATATCCATACCCGTACCCGTAACCATACCCGTATCCATATCCGTACCCGTTTATTCGATATATAATTACCTTTTTACCCTTAATTTTAAAATTAATATAGTATAAATTAAAGTTAAAATTATCATTTAGCTTAACTCTAAATGGGTTTATCTGTCAGGTGATGGATTTATCCGATAAGAAAATCTGTACCCGAATCATTACCCGTACCCGAATCCATATCTGCTAATATATCCATATCCGTATCCGTTGGATATCCGTTACTCGACGGATTATCCATTTACCCGTTAATGGATATTATCCGCCGGATACGGATATGGATATGTTAGCAGATATGGATTCGGGTATGGGTAATGATTCGGGTACAGAATTTCTTATCGGATATGGATAAGGATATGGGTATACCCGCCCCGAATCCGCCCCATTATATCCCTACTAAAAGCATTAAAACACCATTTGAAAAGTTAATATAACTATTTTAATATATTTATTTTTTCACTTAGATGATTTTTTAACAAAAAAATGCATATTAAGTTATATAAAACATAAATGTATTTGTATTAGCATAGATTATTAATTATTTTTTTTTTAAAATAATCGGACCCATTTAGGACCCGTTTACCTGCTAGACCCGATGAATTTGGATCTGGGTTTGAACTTTTATGACCCGACCGGTCTGGGTCGGGTCTGGGTCTAGGTAATATAAACGGGTATGGGTCTGAATATGGCTGGACCCGACCCAGACCCGACCCATTGCCATCCCTATTGGCACACGAAGGTAGTACAATACTCTACCAATAAGGACACCTAATGTATAAGTATTCATACCCTCTATAGGTTTGTATAAGTAAATAAAGTAAGATATAGGGCTTGGTTAGAGTACTAAGGCACAAAAAAAAATCCATAATCAATTGTGGGCTAAACCATGTTTCTAGGATAACTATTCCTAAATAGTCACCATTTCCAATCTCAAGGTCTTTTACTTTATATATTACTATTTTAACAAGGTGACTACAAAATTATATAATACGTAAATAGGTTCAACTTCAATACTTAACCAATTTTGCTCATTTTTAATTATTGAAGACAATTATAATCAAAGTCAATACTAATGTCAACATGATAATCTACCAATGCCTCACTAGGACCAATTATTCACATCTAAGCATATTAGACCAAAAATGACCAAAATGCCCTTTAAATCATAATTACCACATTATTGTCCATTTTAAATATTACTTCCATTTTATTTATTAATTTGTCATAAAAAGGTTCAAACATGATAATTAAATTATTTAACATACAATTAAATTACTAAACACACCAAATGACCATTTTACCTTTACACATGATGTAACATGTAAAACCCTAACATGCGTATCTAATTCATCCAAAATTACATATTCTCGTACTCAACAATAACGAGTATACATTAGGCATTCTTATCGGAATAAATATCATATTATGCTTAAAAAGATCAATTATCCCTATGGCACACAATAATAATAATCATGCCAAAATATTTATTTCTAAAACATCAAATCACATAGCTTCATACTTAACATGATTAAGGCATATTAGACATTATTATCATAATATATATCACAATACACTTAAAAAGACCAAATTTCCTCTAGGGCACACTTAATAATAATTATTCTAAAAATATGCCTAAGCATACTTAACCTATCATATCAAACATACATGACATACACAATTTATTTCTAGCATTAAACCCATTTTAATATACTTTCATACATATAATACTTTACATAAGTCAACATGCTTCATTTTACAGAATTTTATGCTAACAGTATTAGGCAGATAATTACAATGTAACAAACATACTTATATAATTTATACATCAAAACCCAATGTGCCATCATGCGATATCTAACATTTTAGTAGAGTATTGGGATTACCTACTTTCCCGCAAAAATACAAATTATAGGCAACCTACTAAAATTTATTAGGCTCCACAAATCAACATCTTTTATCTAAAAATGATACCAGCATTAACCATATTAATGTGTGACTCATAAAATAATAATTTTTATTAAAATATCTATCAAGTAAAATTACCAAAATATCCTTAAGTTGTAAAGGGGGGAATGGAAACCTTACGCTGCATAGGCTAGCATTGTGAGTCCATGCATTTGGAAGGGGTTTGTAGGGAGGAGGTTTGATGGTTAAGTGGCACTAAGCTTCAGTGGTGTTGGTTGTTGGAGGTGGGGGTTGAGGGTTGAGGGTGTTACTGCGAGGTGGAGGAGCTGGAAGCGAGGAAGGAGAGTAGGTGCTAACAAGGGTAATGGTGGTTCAAACATAGGGGGATGCTACAAACAACAAGGGGTGTAGTGGTGGTTGGCAAGGGAAAAAAACTAGAGGCAAGGGTGATGCTATGGGTAAGGTGGAGAGGATGGTCATGTTAGCTCAAGGCTATGACAAGGAGGAAATGAGCACAATTAGAAGGAGAAGAAGGAGGAAATAAAGGAGATGGGGGTTGGTTGAGAAGGGATAACAGAAGAAGAAAAAGGAAAAAAATAGAAGAATGAAAGGTCAAGGGAGCTCAGGTTGTCAAGTGGTGCTATGGTGTGATGGCAAAGGAAAATACGATGGAGAGGAGATGAAGAAAAGAAGGAAGGAAGCTGGTGGTCGGGGTTAGTTTGAACAAATTAAAAGGGAAGAGAAGAGGAGGGGCGTGTGTATACACAAACACACACATACACACATAACTAGTGGATGCATGCAGATTAGAGGTGAGGTGAGGTTTGAGGGAAATGGTTCCAACGGTTGGAGGTTGGGTAGTGGTGTGGCTGGTTTAGGGGTAGCTGAGAAGAACTGATGCAGGCTAGGAAGGAGAAGGACGATGTAGGAGAAGGGTGTAGGGTAGCAGAGGTATAAAGGGTTGGGGAGGAAAAGAAATCGAAGGCATACACGAGGGGATATAAAGGGTTGGCATGCATGGATGGGAAGGGGCAAGGTGATGGGGGAAGGGGTGTATTTGGCCCTAAAGGGGGAAAGGAGGGGTTAGTGCGTAGGGTGGGAAAGAGAAGAAAGAAAAGAAATAAAAAGGGAAAAAAGGGAAAGAAAAAAGAAAAAAAAAAGAAATGAAAGAATTTTTTGGGTTTAAAATTAGAATCAGGTTTAAGGTAAAATTAATATATCTGATGTTAGGGTATTTGATTAGGAAAAATAAAACAGATAAAAAATTATAAGTTTAGCATAGGTTTCAATAAAAAGGAAAAAGATAAAATAATTAGGATAATTTATTTTTAAGAATTTATTTGGGTTATGGATTAAGGATTAATAAAAATAATTGAACTAATATTTAAGGGTTAGGTTTTAAATAAAAGACTAAATATTTGAAAATAAGGGTAACAAAATTTTAGGGTGTTACAACATAATCCAAATTCAAACCCCTAGTCCACCCATACGTTCAACCTTCAAAAAGTTAACACTATAGTACTAGAGAAATTGTGGATTGGTCCCACAAACTAGTGGTTCGGTTTAGGAACCAATAAAACTAAATTGAAAATGGAGTCACTAGTTAACTGGTGGAGAGGGTCTAGTTGAATGGAAAATCTACATATAGAGAGTAAAACAATATAACAACCAACCAGTTGATTGGTTGAACTGCACCAATAAGGCGATAACTGTAACACCCCCCAAATTTACTGGTGAAAAATTTCATTTTAATAAAAAGGTTTAACAGAAGTGAAATAATAAAACTGTAAATTCTGGGGGTATTACCGCTACACTTAGTACCAGACTAGTTCACTCCTATCGTTCCAGTACTAAATGGTAAGGCTAAATAGGGTTAACATCAAACGCACGTCATTAATAAAACAATGAGATCCATGAGAGGACTCCCTCATAGTCGTATGGAAATCAAAGTGCGATTTAAGAATTACAACCTAAAGAGTAAGTAACTACAGTTTTCCAAAAGCATAAAATATCGTACGATATGACATAACTAGAATAGAATGAAACATGGTAAAATAAGAGGAAAAATAGAGTTTGGTCGGGTCTCTCTCAATCCCCAAGACAGGTCTAGGCTCAACTCTCAACCCCACCCGATGCCTCGTAAGTGTCGTAGGCATCAAATACATCATCTCCTACCTGCACAATTTCAGATAGGTTTTCTGCTCGTGGGAATGAGAAACACCTATGAAACGGGTGATCAATATGCTACGTACTGAGTAAGGTAACCATATGGGTAAGGCTAGAAAGAAGCACGCAAGTAAGGCTATGTAAGAGAATAATACAAAATGCGTACAAGAGAACAATCCAGAATTACAAGATTAGGCCGAACTTATATTAATAATTTATTTTACATCTCTTTTATGTTAATTCCATGAAAGTATAGAAACCCCACTATTATAGCCAGTGGACCGGAGACGCTCCTCAGGACAGAACGCACCTGACCACTATTATAGCTGGTGGACCAAAAAGTATATAAGTAACCTCACTGGCCCCGACTCGCATGATGTTCCATTGTAAATAATTAGTATCTTTTCATTCCTTATACTTATGGTTCACACATTTCTTATATTAATTCCGCGTAAGTATGGGAACCCCACTATTATAGCCGGTGGACCGAAAACACTCCATAAGACATAACGCACCTAACCACTATTATTGTCGGTGGACCAGAAAATATATATCCTCATTGGCCCCAACTCATGAGGTGTTCCATTGTAAGTAAATAGTATCTTTTCAAGATTTGTTACCATACATGGTTTGATTTATCGAGCCCGAAATTCCCCACTATTATAGCCAGTGGACCGGAAAATCACTCAATAGGAAAAAACGCACCTAACCACTATTATAGCCAGTAGACCAGAGAATATATAATCTCACCAGTTCCTGGCTCGATAATCTTTCACTTTAAGTGCTTAGTGTTTTATTGTATCTTATTCCATACATAACTCCGACTAGGCATGTACGACTCACTCGACTGCCCGATAATTCTGTCTCATATCTTGGGACTTTTACTTCTTTTAGTGCATCCTAATATCCTCTCTCACTCTTTCCTCATTACCATGACTACTCAACACCGAGGCCCACTTCCCATATTTTTTAATCAACTTAATATAACTCTCTAGGGTTTTCTTCTAGGAGAACCCTAATTTGGCCTATATGGCCTAACCCGCCTCTATCCCATATAACTCATACTCCTCCAATTCATCACCTCGCTTGATTCTTCCCCAGGTACCACATTTCGCTTCCCATATAATACATGTGGCCACGAAACCCTAGTCGGCCATTCCAAAACTCTATCAATTCTCTTTCCCAATACGATGTTATTCATTTGTCACTCTTACTTACCACCAACTCCTCCACATGACACATATCCAGCACAACCTATAATCCCAGGACTTCCTTTCATCTTTTCCCCACTGAACCCAAAACTCTTCTTTATTATTAAGACCAGCACTTCTTTTGACCCATACTTGACCTTACAACCTCACCATCCAACTCCCACACATGATCACCAAAACCCTAGTTAGCTTCCTGAAAACCCTAAGTACTCCTCCTTTCTTTTATGCGACTCACTCAACACCCAAATACAATCTTATCTCTTGATTCACTTTTCCCCCTATATGACACCCCTGTCCATCTTTTATCCCATGCAAACCTTAGACTTCCCGTGCATGTTAAATCCATTCCCTTAATCTCATTCCCATTATTCCTCTTTTTCTCCCCCTATAGGTCGTAAGATAATTAAGCAATCATTATCATTCTCTAGTCAACTCACTTTCCACCTTCTTTCCCCCCTTTTTTTCTCACAACCACATCATACTACTTAGGACCTCCTATCATGCATGTCATGAGGGGCATTATTACATAAGCACAATTCAAGCAGAAGTAATAACATCATATTACACATATCATAAATACATGCAACTTACCTTAGCTTCATGCTTAGCAAGCTGCCACAAGAACATGATGATATAGAATATGAAATATAAAGCACACCCATAAAACCAACACACATAGCACATTCATACACATAAAAGGCCTTAACCATATCTTTACCTAATATAACACTGGGCTTGGAGTACACTCCTACGCCTCCTTAGGGTTTTGACTTGATTCACCTATAAGAGGAAAATACTATGGGTTAATCTCTCTCTTACCAAAAATTACCATTATTCCTACCTTATCCTTATCATAATTTACTATTAGGGCCAATAGTGATAATAGTATTTTTATAATTAAAGTAGGGTTATTATTCTCAAAATAATTAATCGTGCCATTACTAACCAAAATAAGTCTTAGTAGCTGTCATGGTTTTATGTTAAAGTAGTCGTAGTGATATTCATATTATTAAGGTGATGGTTCCAATATTAATAAAAATAATAATATTATTATTAGTTTTAGTGATAATACTAATATCGACCCAAACCCTAGAAATAATAATAATAGTGATATAAGTAATATAGAAGTAGTGACCATAATGATTCTTATACTAATGATGCTAGTAGTGATAATAGGTTAGTGATTATGAAATATTGAAAAAAGACAAGTTAACAATAATAATATTTATAATAGTATTAAATAATAATAACAATAATAATAATAGTGATAATATTAATAATAGTTCTCATCTTAAGGTTAATACTAATGAAGGTCCTAGAAATCATCTTAGTAGTATCCTTAGTGATATTGTGGTCAAGTATAATAGAATAATAGTAGTAGTAGTAGTAGTAGTTGTAGTAATGATAGTAATAATAATATAATAATGTTAAGTATAATAAGGATAATAATTGAAAAGGGTAATAGTAATATAAGGGTCCCAACCTTTACACTAATGATAAAAGTGATAATGGCCAAGTTAATATTAGTAAGAAAATAATAATAATAATAATAATAATAATAATAATAATAATAATAATAATAATAATAATAATAATAGTAGTAGTAGTAATAGTAGTAGTAGTAGTAGTAGTAGTAGTAGTAGTAGTAGTAGTAGTAGTAGTAGTAGTAGTAATAATAATAATAAAGATAACTATATTAATATTAAAGTTGTAACCCTTTAAATAATAATACCATAGTTACAAATATTTTTGAAGTTAGTTTAGGTAATAAGAGTGATACATAATAATAATAATAACACAACATTAATAATAATAATAATAATAATAAGGGTAATACTATTAATATTACTAAAAATTATTAACACTTATAGAAAAAGAGTTTAAGGGCTGGGGACATTAGAATACCATCTAGGGTTAGTGCCAGAACCGGTGGTGGCATGCGGCGGTGATGGTGGCGGCGGAGGAGGAGGAAAAGAGGTGGAGAGATGGGGGTATAGGCTAGAGGAGAGGGAATGAGGGGGTGTTTGAGGTGGTGGAAGGTGTCTCAGGTGGAGAGGGGTGGAATGGAGATGGTGGTGCAGTCGGAAGTGGCGGTGCATGGCGGCAGGTGCAATGGTCGAAGATGGTGGAAGGTGGAGAAGGGAGAAGGAGAGGGAAGCAGGGAACGATGGAGGTATGGGGAGGTAGGGTGAAGTCCTCTGGTTGTTTTAGAGGGTGGAGGAGGTGCTGGTTGCGGCGGGATTGGTGGCGGGCAGTGGCGTGAATGGAGGCGAGAGGTTGGTGAGGGATGATCTAGAAGCTGACTTTGCACGACCGGGGTGGCTTGTGTAGGTCAAATCAAGGAAGGAGGGAAGCTTAGTTCTGCAGGGGGTGGTGCAAGGAAGGATTTGGTGGGCGGAGTCGGCGGCAACGATCGTCGATGGCAACATAACAAAGATCTAATCGGGCAGTGGTGCAAGGTCGGGATTTTCTAGGTTGCCAAAACAGAAGCTCGGCCCAGGCTGCCAATGGGGTATTTATAGGCTAATTTGTGGGGGAAAACGACAATGGAGGAAGAGGACAACCGGGGTAGGTGAGGCAGAACCACTAGTCGGAGGTGGTAGGCGGTGCAGTCCTACCATGGCAGGGAAGGTTAGGTTAGGGAGAGGGGAAAAGGAAAGGGAGGCACGCGTGGAGGGAAGTTGCGGGGCTGGTTGGGGTCGAAAAAGGAAAGGAAAGCTACAGGGAGAGCAGGGAAGGACGGTCGGTCATTGGGCCGGTGGCTGCTGGCGGAATCGATGCTGTAGGTCGAGCGTTGCAGGTCGCAAGGCTAAGGAAGAAGGAAGGGGAAGGGTGGACCGACGGTCCAGGGGAAATAAAGAAAAGAAAGGGGGTGGCTCGGTGATGGGGAAAATGAAGATGACACTGGCTTAGGCCATGCGGGACGGGGGAGGGGAGAAGGGAATTATGCCGATGGCTGGCCCATTTCGGGAAGGGGAGAAAAAGAAAGGAGAAAGGAGAGGAAGAAAGAAAAAGGAAAAGAAAGAGAAAAAGGAAAAAGGAAAAAGGAAAAAGGGAGGAAGGAGAAAATAGGTGGGGTGGGGTATTTTGGATTATTATTTACAATAATAATATTTAGAAATAATAATTAAATCCTTTCCTAGATTAATTTGGGCTATTTTGGACAAATTTCCTTAACTTCCATATTAATTAGCAAAACACCCTAATTTTTTCATAATTAAATTATTTATTATTTTTCTCTTGATTTACCTTAATTAACTCTCTTAATTTTAATAAAATAATTTACTTAATTAATTTATCCAATAAATCCTTATTTGGCCATAATTCCTAAATAAGGATTTTGGGGTATTTCAATTACATTGGATAAAAAGTACTTGAATAGCATGTAATTATCTTAAATACCTCCCTAAATCATCCATGCATTTCTAATAACATACTCTTAAACATAAATGCCATTAAACTCATGCTTAGGAATTGATCACATAAAATAAAGAGGTTGAGAATCAAATCACTCAAGTCAAGGCATATTTATCACGAATCTATTGTTTATTCATTAGTGACCGACATAGTATTCACCTAATATCAACAACATATTCATCTAATTTCTAGATGTCATAAAAGTATGCTAAAATCATGAAAATCATTCTCGTATCCAAGTTTCATGCTTATACACATGATATCAACATACATATTTCACACTAGATTTTCTTAAGATATTATTTCATGTTTATATTCAAACTAAATATAGTCATATAGACATACTCTCATGCTCTTAACATAAAAAGCATAAAAGACACAAGTACATAATAAGTAAAATCCTACCATGCTACTGAGCTTAACAAGCATACCATGTTTACACCAATATATTATATTATCGTAAAAGTTGATTTGATTTACCTAACTCCAATATAAATCAAAACACACCAAAGATGCATCTTCCAAGACAACCCTAAAACCCACTTGGATTACCTTTAAGAATACCAAAATAAAAAGTTAAGAATCATGAAATAACATGATGAAATAGTAACACAATCAAATTTTCAAGGAAAGAAGAAGGTGATCTTTAGAACCAAGGAAAAGATCAAGAGAAGAAAGGTAAGATAATCTTCATGGATTTACCACAAGCTTAACATCCTTCACTTATTTAAAAATAAATAAATATTGGACATGAGGATTTTTAGAAGAGAAACCAAGAGAACGAGAAGTGAATAGAAAGAGAAGAGGTTAAAATTTTTGGGAACAAGACAAGGGTGAAGAATACCAACTAAGATCGGTAAAGAGGAAGGAGGTGAGAGCAACCAAACGGAAACTAAGGGAGGGAAATAATTAATGAAATCTCAAAAAATCAAAGGAATTAAGAAGGGCATAAGGGTTGATAATTAGCTAAGTAATGGACCAAAATCATATACCAAGGAGAGAGAAATAGGATTTTTCCAACACTTGAATGAAAAGAAGATAATCAAGTAGGGTGAGGGTGTAAGAGAGGGATAGTACAAGAAACAATGAAAGACAAACCAACCAATCATCAACTGACTTAAGCATTGCTACTGCTATATGAAATCAGAGGAGAGAGGCAAGGGAATGTTAACTTTGGTAGGTAATGAGTGGTTAGGTACAAATAATTAATTTTGGTAGATTTAGGGTGATAAACTGACTTAAGGTTCTAAAAGCTTGAAAAAATTCATACAATAAAAAAATATTATTATCAACAAGGTTACAACAATATCAGAGACTTAAAAAGGTTTGGAAAAGAATTAAAAGAAAAATAGATTCACAAACTGAAAACTTAGACAAACTAGTAAATTAGTCTCAATACAGACACAAAAATATAAAAGCTGAAGTACTAGTTGACCGGTTACTCACAAATCAATTGGCCGGTGACACAACCAACCCAAAAATCAAGGAAAAAGTTAATGCAACCTATCCAACATGCAATCACACAAATAAGGGGTAGGATTTATTCCTCGCCATATGAATATAATCAAACAAGTTAGGGTTCCAAAATTAGGGTATTACACATATACTAAAAGAGTTGATGAACATGTATTAAAAATGTCGAACAAGTATGTGTTGAATATATACAAAATAGGTATTGAATGCTTAACAGATGTGTGTTGAGCATATACTAAACAAGTGACTTTATGCTATATATATCAAAAAGTTGACAACTATATGTATAATAAGAATTGTATAATTACAAAAAATTGATAGCATTGTAAAATTATAAAATTACCCCAGCGTTCATTATACTTGATGAACATGTTCATAATAAAATTTATATAAATGACCCCCTAATAAGAGTTATAAATTAAAAAAATAGCACGGTGTCTATTAATAAGGACTATAAATTATAAAATGACCTATTTTTATGAATAATAGTTATAAATTATAAAAAAATTTCATGCATCTAAATAAAATTTATAAAACTAAAAAGAATGTTACCAAGTGTGCTTTGTAAACTGATTCTTAGTCCATGATGTACAAATTGAATTAAAATAGAAGAAAGAGTGATAAGTAAAAGAGAATGATTAAGGAGACATTAAGATAAAATTAGTTGTACATTTAACATGATTTGGTTAATTAAATGGATTATTATATAAAGATATTTAATTTATACAGAATAATTTGGTTAATTTTTTTTAAGAATGAACGATTTAGATAAAACTTTTATTTGAAGATTAAAAGTTTGTTTAAGTTACTTATTAAAAATAATTATTTAGAATAATTATTTAATTTGAAAACTTTTTATGATGAAAGATTTCTAAAATAAATTATTATCTTAAAAAAATACTTTTAATATATTAATTAAAATAATATTTAACTTATTCTAAAATTGTTTATCGGAGAGATAAAAGGAATAACCATTTCAAAACGGCGCCGTGCAGCGTTAACGGCCTGATGCCGATTGCCGGTTCCATCACCGGTGACCACTCCCACTCGCTGCAGCGGCCTCCTGGACCAAGCGATTTCATCATGCCGAAGCCTTGAAAAGATGGGACGAATGCTCTCATCAAATCAGTGAAAGAGACAGAGAGGGGAGGATGGTCCACAGCGCCTATGACTCGTTCGAGCTTGTCTCTAATTTCCCCTCCAAAATCGAAGCCATCGAATCGTACGGTACGAAGCTCCTTCTAGGTTGCAACGATGGATCTCTCCGAATCTACTCACCGGAATCCTCCGACGAATCCTCACCGTCCAGCTACACTCAGATGCCAGAATTGCTCAAGGAGCCTTATACTGAGGAAAGGATCATAAATGGATTCTCGAAGAAACCAATTATAGCGATGGAAGTACTTCGTTTGGAGGACTTACTGCTATCGCTATCAGAGTCGATTTCGTTTCACAAGCTTCCGAATTTGGAGACGGTTGCTGTGATCACGAAGGCGAAGGGAGCGAATGTGTATTCTTGGGATGATCGGAGAGGGTATTTGTGCTTTGCGCGGCAGAAGAGAGTCTGTATTTTCAGACACGATGGTAAAGTTTATTTTATTTATCTGAATTTTAAAACTTTGGCAGTTAAATTTCGGGCTCGAAGGTGACTTAGTTATTGGTTATCTAATTGGATTTCCCTATCATATTGATTTTTCTATTGTCAATATTCTGTCATAATCATGTTCCATAGTTCGTTCCGAGCATTTCTAGCCGTCCAGTTTCTTTTGATGAAGCAAGGATAATTCACTGATAGGAATAATGTTAGAGTAATTCATTATTAGGAGTTCTACCTCAACTCTTTGCCACTATGTTTCAAAAGTTGATTTTGTACCGCCTGATATTTCTGGTAACTTTATATTGTCAAGATCGGAACATTTTCCTGTGCAGGAGGTCGGGGCTTTGTCGAGGTCAAAGAGTTTGGCGTTCCAGATATGGTGAAGTCAATGTCCTGGTGTGGTGAAAATATATGCATTGGCATCAGGAAGGAGTACATGATACTGAATTCTATTACTGGTGCACTTTCAGAGGTATTTCCTTCAGGGAGAATTGCGGCACCTTTAGTTGTGTCTCTTACCTCTGGAGAGCTTCTTCTTGGAAAGGTACTATTGTTGCTTCCTGAAATTTTATGAACCAGCACGTGTTTGAGCAATGTTAGTCAACTAGGGTCAGTTTCTCAAAACCTGAATGGATCCAGTTGAGGTGTCAATATGCAGTTTTGATAGGAGTGTAACCAGGGTTCAGCTCTGGGTGTGCAATAGGACTTGCTCAGGTTATTTGTTCCTAGGATTAGGTGCCTAGTCTTTCTTATATTCTGTTGTGTCACTGGTTGTCTCTTTTGCTGTCAGGACAACATTGGAGTGATAGTTGACCGAAATGGGAAGCTTGTCCAAGATGGAAGGATCTGTTGGTCTGAGCCCCCTTCAGAAATTGTCATTCAGCAGCCATATGCTGTAGGTCTTTTGTCTAGACATGTGGAGGTATGATGATGTCTTATATATATATTAATTCTAGGACATGGGAGATTTTTTGCTTCTCTTTCTGGAGTCAAATATTATGCATTTTTGTTATGTGAGTATATGATATTGTGATGGCAGATACGATCTCTTCGAGCTCCATATCCACTGATACAAACTATGGTCCTTAGAAATATCCGGCACCTGGCTAAAAGCACCAGCTCAATAGTTGCTTCCTTGGAAAAATCAGTATATGGGCTATTTCCTGTTCCTATTGGTGTACAGGTATGCAGTAGTACCATCATATCTGCTACTTGATTCTATCTCATTATTAGATTATGCAAATGTTGATTCTATCTCCTCTTGTGATTTAGGATGTTGCTTGACAACTATCTTCTACAAATTTTTTATTTTTTTTCATCTGTGTTTCATCTGACTGAATGTTTGAATTCCATCATCATCTTGTCAGTGAAATTTGTGTGGAAAATTGGAAGTTCATTCTATCCTGTGGCCCAGGTTCATTTATTGCTTCATATATTGGATATGGGAAAACATTGATCGGATCCTTTTTTTGTGGATGTAGTCTGTCCTTGACTGTCGTTTTACCATTGGCATATTTAAGAAACAGCATTAGTACAAAATTCTCTTTGACCATCACTATACATGTAGTGTGATTTTGTTTTCATAAATCTTCTATTGGCTTATCATCAAAGTATTTTTTAATTGTCTTGAAGATCAACTCAATATGTCATACCTTTTTAGATGGTTTAGCTGTTACAAGATGTAATCTTCTTTGCCATTTGTGTCTATAGATCAAGATTAGAGAATCAGAAAACCTAAAACTCCTGATTAGTTAGTTATGAAATGAAATGACAAATATGGTGATAGACTCAAATGGATAGGAGGGCCATGCCAGGGAAATTATATTATGTGATAATTAAGAATATCAATCATGACTGCATTCTTATCTTTCTTTTCCTTCCTTGATACACTGTTGCTGGCGTGTATGCTATATAAAGGTTAGGGGATGAATTTTGTTGTTCGGATTTAAGCTAGAACTTTGTGTAATGCAGATAGTGCAATTGACAGCATCTGGCAATTTTGAGGAAGCATTGGCTTTATGTAAACTTCTTCCACCTGAGGACTCAAGCCTCAGGGCTTCAAAAGAAGGCTCCATCCACCTAAGGTAAAGTATTCTTTGTCCTTAAGGTTGCTACTCTAAATCTTTTATGTAGACTGAATTCTATATTGCTTTCTGATTGAATTCCAGGAGTTTGAATGATTTTGTTGTTTTTTCAGGTGTTTTAGTGATGCAAGGCTACTCTAGCCATAGATTTCACAAACCTTGCACCAATATATTCAATTCTGAAAAATAATGAAGCACATAGGTGCCTGTTTGTAGGCTAAAGAACTGAAAAGATAACCTAATTAACAAGAGTAAATAACAAAAGAAAATAGTAACTGGTTAATGGGAAATAATTATTGACTCTATTTAGTGACTGATTCCCTCCTAGACCTATGGGACCTGTGAAAAGGTGTATGGCGTCATGTATGTGGGTCTACTTTACAATGGGCCAATGAGCTCAAACTACAAGGCCCTACAATGGGTGGACCATAGATTGCATCATTTAGTTTGTGTTTGGTAAAACTAGCTTCAAAGCTAGTGGAAAGCCTGAAAGTTATAAGTTATTTGAACTAGCTTCTCAAAAACTATCTTACAAACTAGTAAAAAACTACTTACGAAGTAATAATTTTTTCCCTTAAAAAAAAAGTTTCATTAAGCTAAACACTAACTTATAATCTTCTTTTAGTTTGCCAAACACACTTAGCTCTTTTAGATTCTCAGCCTTAACGTTCAATATTGAGGCTTTTTGAATTGGGAAGTGTCATGAAATAATATTATCTTAGATGTGATATGTTTTACGTGTTTTTTGTAGTATGTTAATCTGACATAAGTTTGAATTGGAGATCAGCATGACAGTGACAGATGGCTGCTTTTTCTGTCTGATTGGTTTTGAGCTTTCTGTAATGTTTTGTTAATCATTTTCTGTTTGTATTGATCAAATTATTGTAGCTGCTCAATGCAGATATGCACATTATTTGTTTGAAAATGAGAACTACGAGGAGGCTATGGAGCACTTTGCTGCAGCATCTCATGCAGATATTACGTATGTGCTTTCTTTGTACCCGTCTATTTTGGTTCCCAGACCAACTTTGCTTCCTGAGCCAGAAAAGCTGGTGGATATTGGTTGGGATGCTTCAGATCTCTCGAGAGTTTCATCTGGTATGTCAGATGACGTGGAATCCCCAACAGCTATGCATCATCTGGAATCTGATGACTTTGAAGCCTTGGAGACCAAGAAAATGAGTCACAATATGCTGATGGCTCTTGTCAAGTACTTGCAAAAGAAGCGATTTGCTATTATTGAGAAAGCTGCTTCGGAGGGAACAGATGAGGCTGTTTTAGATGCTGTAGGAGCTAGTTACAAGTTCAAAGACTCCAATAAAGCCATGAAATCTAACAAGGTAACTGACTGATATTGCATCCTGTTTTCATTTACTGTTAAGGTGCATTGGGAAAATATGGCTTAATTCAGCCTATTTTGTATCTAGTTTTCGATGTGATTCTTAATTGATTACTTTTCCCTTACTTTTGATTATTGATCAAAACCATTTGTGGAAGATTACTTATAATTTGAGAAATGCAAGTCTTTACAGGTATATGTGAATCAATTAGATTTGGTGATTGAATTTCAAATGATGTTAAAATGTTTAATTTTTGGGATTGAATATATATAACTAATTAGTCTTTGATCCTGATTTCAGCACTATGAAAACAGCTGTGCACTTTCTTTTCTTTAGCTTGCATATTTTTTTTTATTAATTATACTTGGTTTGCTTTAATATTTTATAGTAAATTCAGATTTTCTTCAGCATTATTACCTGTAGCTGAAAATTTAGCACTGATAATGCTGCACTGGTTAATCGTTTTTCTTGTCTTGAAGATTGCTCTCTTTATTGAATCTGAACCATCATAAGTCATCCGAACTAATAATAAGTGCTGCCTGATATTTTTGTCTTTTGTTTCTGGGCCTGGGGAGGAAGACATTACCCTTGCATGTCTTTAGCTTAAGTTATGTGAGTGCATGATTTTTCATGTTAATTGATGGTCATCCATTAGCGAAAATTCATGTTCTGGAAAGTCATATCTATAACTTCACATTATCTGGGTGTTCAGGGTCGTCCCATAAGTTCAGGTGCTCGGGAGAGGGCAACTATATTGGATACTGCATTACTCCAAGCTTTCATTCTTACAGGGCAGTCTTCTTCTGGTTTACAATTACTGAAAGGGCTCAACTATTGTGATGTAAAAATCTCTGAGGAATTTTTGCAGAAGAAAAACCAATATGTTGCTTTGTTGGAACTGTACAAGTGCAATGATATGCACCGTGAAGCATTGAAACTTCTTCATCAATTAGTGGAAGAGGCAAACTCGGGTCATCCACAAGCTGACTTTACTCAGAAATTTTCTTCTGAAATGATTATTGAATATCTCAAGGTAAAATCATTAATGTGAGCTAAATTCTTGTCTCTGGTTTCATATTTCTTGTTTACTGTTAAAAAATTGTATGTTTGAGTTGATTCTGTAGCTGCATTTGTTTTATGAAGCAAGGCTAAAGTCTTTGGTGGATTTGTACTCTATAGCCGCTTTGTGGAACGGAACCCATGCTGGTGCTGGAGTACTCCATGCTTGTCCTTGAAAGCTGTCCAACACAAACAATTGAGCTTTTTTTGTCTGGAAATATTTCAGCTGACCTGGTCAACTCATATTTGAAGCAGCATGCTCCGAATATGCAGGCTAAGTATTTAGAGAATATGCTAGCTATAAAAGATGAAGGGATCTCAGGAAATCTACAGAATGAAATGGTGAGCTCTTTTATGTTTTGATATTCTTGCCTGTGAAATTTGGTTATTATGCTCCTTAACTGTCTGGGGTTTTAAAATATGCCATACTCTGGTGGTATTCTTGCGACCTTCAAATTATATCCTATATTAACAAATAGATTTTATTGTAGGTGCAAATCTATCTTTCAGAGGTACTTGATTGGTACACAGAGCTCAGAGCAAAACTGAAATGGGATGAAAATTCCTACTCTCCGACAAGGAAGAAATTGCTCTTTGCTTTAGAGAATAATTCAGGATATGATGTGGACAGTCTTTTAAAACGTCTTCCAGGGGATGCACTGTATGAAGAACAGGCAATTTTGTTGGGAAAACTCAATGCGCATGAACTGGCATTATCTCTCTATGTACATAAGGTAATTTCAGCATTGTTTTAGCTCTTCCTCTTTTAAATATAATACTCAAAACATTTTGAGGCGTGATAATCTGACTTGTTTTCATGACCAAGTGCTCAAACAATATCTTTTCATTGTCTTATCTGCAATTAAGCTTCATTTGGTAAATTAATATATGGAATGATGTTATATTCATTTGGGTATGTACTTTATATTACTTTATTGTTTGAAGATATTTAATAGTAAGTTGTAATAAAAAGCAGGGATGGTTTTTGAAATTTTGCAAAAGTTAATGTATCACATTACATATAATGTAGAGACAGATTGCCAAACACATCCTTAGCATGCCAGCCAAGTTTGCAAGAGGAACTTGCCAACAACCAAGTGGCTATACCCTCTATCCCACTTTGTCTGATCAGACTTGTAATTTTGCATAGATGATTAATGTCTGTTTTATTTTGGTATGTGGATTAAAGATTCAGGAACAATATAGGATAAATGGAAGATGCTGCATAGTTTTGAACTTGCTATTCTGCTATAAATATAAATGAGTCATCTGTTCTATCTTCTCATGTTGCCTCTGCTTTTATTTTCACTTGTAGCATTTTTATTTTTTATTTTAACAAACTCTTCCTGATTTTTTCTTTGCTCGTATGTTGAAATTTCAGCTTCATGTACCTGAAATGGCTGTTTCTTATTGTGATCGAGTCTCTGAATCTCAACTGCATCGTACTTCTGTGAAGCCTCACAGCAACATATACCTAACTCTACTACAACTATATTTGAATCCTCGAAGAATGACCAGAGAATTTGAAAAGCGAATTACCAATATAGTCTCTTCTCCGAACCCTGGTATGCAGAAGGTTAATTCTGCAGCTTTGATGAGAAGTAAGGGAAACCGTTCTGCCAGAAAAATTGCTCAGATAGAGGGTGCAGAAGATATGAGATACAGTCTCAGCACCACTGATAGTGGGAAGAGTGACGGTGACAATGATGAAGCCAGTGAAGCTGGTGAGGGAGTTTCTAATATAATGCTCGATGAGGCGCTTGATCTGTTGAGCCAACGGTGGGATAGAATTAATGGAGCACAAGCCCTGAAACTCTTGCCAAGAGAAACTAAGCTCAAGGTACAGTTGAGGAATATTTAATAGTATATTAATTCTAATAATACTTAGTAGAGTGCCATGGCCTGCAATTTGTGATTCTCAGCAATGATGGCCGTTGATGATTAGCAGTACAAAGTTGCATCAAAGACCATACTATATCAATTTACCTCCTCTTTCTACCTCCATTGAGAGGAGATAGCAATGAGGTTATTCCAACTGTTGTGAGTAGGTGTTCCACCTAAGTAATAGTTGTGAAAGTAAATTTTTAGCAGGATTTTACTGCAAGACTTGGCACATAGGTTGGATTCTCGTTGGAGGTCTAGGGCCAGATTAGGCTTTTAGTGAGAGGAGGTAAAGATTTGGATTGAGTTAGATGCTGGAAGGCCAAGTCGAGGATTTATATCATATCGTACAATTTATATGTTTTATTAGTATACATTATAATTTTTTGTTTTCTTTGTGGTTATTTTTAATACATTTAGGTATTTACTATTGCTGTTATTTCCCGTTTCCTTTAAAAATTATCATGCATTATAGAGGTAAAAATTTAAGAAGATACAGTCAAAAACTAAGAAGCAGAACTTTAAATTTCTATTTTTTTCCTAGAAATGAAAGTTTTGATAGCAACTTGGGGATTACTTCAGATTACATTTTTTGCAGTTATTCAAGGACTGAGTGAGTATTATCTAGGTAGCTTACTAACAAAGCATATAATAGGCTTGTATCCTTGGAATCATAGGTTATGGTGACTTGATTGATATGTGTGTTTGCATGCCATCAGGCTTCAATTCCCTCTGCTCTCCTGACACCATGAATTGCTTACATCGTACTTTTCATCGCTGATTGCCTTTCTCCCTCAATTATTTGTTCAGTCTCATCTCTTCATTATGAACTATCTCCATCATCTCCAAAACATAGGTTGTATCTATTTAAGTTGGCGGTATTCTTTGTGCTGTGAGTAAATTGGTGATCTTTTTCAGCCTAGGCTACAGTGAAGTTGAGATCATAGCTTGGTTGTTTACTTCTGTCTAATGATGGTTTCCCTCTGGAAGCTTCCACTAGAGTGCCTTCAAATTTCCTATCCCTCCTTGCCTTGTTTCGCCGCCTCAGAAGCTAGAAGTCTCTCTCTTCTCTGTTTTGTTCTTTCTTATATCTTCAATTGTTGCTTGGTTCCAGCCAACAGTTTATGTGGCATCCCAACATGGTGTCTCCTGTGTCAGACTGGTTATATAGGCATAAATGAATTTTTTTGAATGTCCCTGTTCTTCAGGGCCAATTGTTGGCCAAGGCCAAAGGGTTGTTGGGGAAGAAATGGAGAGTTATAAATTTGGCTCTAGTTTTAATTGAAATAGGAACTCTGGACAATGAATTATATTAGAGTTGGGAAAGCTAGGAAAAAGGGGGGGGGAAGGATAGTGGAAATTGCTTTCCGCCTGAGATGTAGTGAGTGAGTGTGTGTGTGTGTGTGAGAGAGAGAGAGAGAGAGAGAGAGAGGGAGAGGGGGAGAGAGAGAGAGAGACATCTAGACACAGAGGCAGAGAGTGGCATCACATAATCAGGTTAGTATGTCCGTATAAAGGTAATAACAACCTATGGCCTAGCTTTTTTCCATTTTTGATATAGCAGTCTATGATGCTAATCAAAAGTTGGTAACGACTCGTGGCTCCTGATGTCTGTGCCAAGGATTGTTTGACCATTCATAATCAATAAGAGATGCGTGTATGACTTCCTCCTACTGGTACTTTAGCCTCTAAAGCATTATTCATATGTTATTCTTCATATTTATCTTTTGTATTTTAATATGCAGAATTTGCTTCCATTCCTTGGACCCCTTTTAAGAAAATCCAGTGAGGCATATCGGAACTGCTCTGTAATCAAGAGACTCAGACAGAATGAGAATCTCCAGGTTTGCATATAGCTGTGCTATATAGTTGCAATATAGTTAGGCTGAAAACTGACTTGCTTGATCCATGACATTCTTGGGAATAAGCTAGAAATTACCTTTTATCTTTGTTAATTTTTTGTGGGCACACCAGGGGTGGGGTTGTGTTACATTGTCATTGAGGAATTAACATTATGCATAATCATGAATGGCTATACCCTGCACTTATGTATTATAATTGGCCTCAATTACGAGAGTTTATTGGGTGATCGTGACTCACCATAAACCCTTTCATATAAGTGTGGGGTTCATATGTGAGACCCATATTTATATGGATGGTTCTTAGTGAGGCAGACCTGCATAATAATGTTCCCTCAGCTACCCTCTCTTCCTCTTGTAGGTAATAGGAAAAAGAGAAACTGAACTAGAAATCAAAAGTCTCAAATGGGATTTGGCATTTCAGTATAAAGTTAAAAATTATTTTCTTCTTAGATATTGTACCATATTCCCCACTGTTTTGACGAAATACACTCATATGCCCTTGTCCTTTATTTTTAACAAGTCATATACCTTGTATTTCAACCGTTATGCACCACCTACCCCTCTGCCAATTTTGCATATATGGTTGTGGATTCAAATGCAGCCAATGAAAATACCCTCGTATTAGACCTTTCATCTTCAACCTTCTATTGAATAATATTTTGACATGAATCGACCATGCTCTTCATTTTTTATAGAAAATCAGTATTTTAGGTGGTCAGATTATTGAATCCCTATCAGGAAACTAGAAATATAGCAAAAATGAGTGTGTTAAGCCCTTTTCACACTGGCTAGCCATAACCATGCATTCCAATAGTACCAGTTCTACCTAAATTTCAGTCAAATTCTCAACAAAAAAACTCATGAAATTCCACCACCTATTGTCAGCTTAATTTTTTTTCAAGTGTAGCTGGTGCAAAAATGGTTGCCACAGGGATATTTGACTATTAGAACTGAAGGATAAGGATATATGGTGAAATTCATAAAAACACAGCCATATATGATACAATTTTTTTTTTTTTTTTTGGTGTGTGTGTGTGTGTGAAGGAAAATGATAATAAACAAGGATGAACAAAGCATTGCAGATAAGGATATATGAAGGGAGGTGGAAGGGGTAGACAAGTGACCACCAAAAAGAATTTTACTGTGTGTAATATTAATTTTGATTGTGTCAGGAACAAATCTAATGGAGTCTGTGATGTATTTGTCATTCATTTTTTTAATCCATACATAATCTTTCTGAAGACGTGTGCTGCATTCTGTTAATGATTTGCATCGTTGGTACCACATGATGAACTTTTATTAAAGCAGCTCTCTTCTAAGCAGTATGACGCATTAATTTTATTAAAATTTCTATTACATAATTTTAAAGGATATTGCACAAAATGCCTCAATTTTAATAAAATGCACAAGATACCCTTATTCTAATTTACACTACCAAATAATCTTTTATTTTAATTTTTATGCACTCCATACACTTTCATCTATTTTATCACGAACATTTTCTGTAAATTCTTATATTAGTCTTACCTAATTGCTCTAACTTTAAATTGCAAAAAATAAAATAAAATAAATTTAAACAAATTCATTTCAGTCGTCCTCTATCTTCATCTTCTTCCTCCTCTTTCTACCTTTTTCTTCCTGCTAAATCTTTATTCATTAAATCTACATTTACTCATTCTTCAAAAAAAAAAAATCAAATTAATTTGGGAAAAAATTTGCCCAAACAGCAAGCACCGCCCATTTTTTTTTTCTTTTCACTTCCCTCGCTCTTTCTCTTTCTCTGTCATGATCAAATAGATCCAGTGAGCATGCAAGGGAGCACACCTCAACTTGAACCCCCGCCCCCTTTGATGTCAACCCCCAACTCCTCTTCATCCCCATCCTCCTCAAATTGTCGACCACCATGATGCCACCACCTGCAACGAACAAGTGCCAGCGAGCAGCAGCAACATCAATTCTGTTAAGGCATGAACCAATGAAGGAAGAAGTCAGATCTGGCTTCAATTGTTCAAAGACTTTGAGTCTGAGGGCATCTGGAAGAGAAATCAGCCAAGTTGATGGAGGTGATGCCAAATCGAACCCACCTGCAGCTGCTGCCTGAGATTTGTTTGGTGATGCTAGTTGCTAGATGCATCTCTCAACGAAGATGTGTTCTTCTATTTATGTTTTGTTTGCACAGAAGTAATTCCCATGTAGCTAGGATACATCATATATCTACTAACCAACCTCAAGCCAATTCCGTAAGTAGACATATGGTCTCCTTAGAAACTGCAAACCCCATATTTTTCTTAACATCATCCATCTGCATTAATCCTAGAAATTTCTTCGGGACTTGATAAGTGAGTGCTTTCAATAGAAAAATCAACAGAGGCATCACTATCAGAAACCAATTTCTTCGACTTTCTCGAACTCAGAAGGGAACAAATAGGGTTCTTATCAATTTCACCTAATCTGGTCAATTTTTTCTTGGAGACCATATTGCCATACAAGAGTGATAAGAGGAAAGTGAGCGAAGAGAGGGAATGGAAGCTTTAATAGGATCAAAAGAGAAAAGCAGATCAAGTTAAAGAGTCTCAATGAATTAGGAGCTTCACCTTCTGTACACAATTGCCATAGGAGGAGCGATAGGTCAAGAGAGAAAAACAAACCAAGACCTATCTACCAATTTTAACTATCTCTTCCTTTGTGGAGCTAAATTGCTTGCTTCGATTTACTTTTCCATACCATTCTCCATGAATGGAATGAGAAAAACAATCAAGGGAGGGATGAAAGTCAAAGAAACAAAAGAACACAGGTTTCTCGATTTTGTTTTTATTTAAGAAAACAGGAAGAAAGAAAGGAGACAATCAATTAATTATAGAAAGCAATATAATCAGGTGGCAGTTATACAAAGATTTGGATAAAGAAATGATTAGGTTGAAGATGAATGTTGGGTTCAAGCTAGAAGATAGAATGAGAGGTTAAAGATGAAGGTAAGGGTATTTTAGTCATTATATACTAAAACTTTAATTAAATTAGTTGTTGCATAGTCAAACTTAATGGAAACTATAACGGAGGGCACCTGGTGGCTGGTGCTAACATTTTTAAATACAGGGTTATATGACCGTAACAAAAAAAAAGGGCAAAGGTATATGGTATAATTTCGTGAAAATACAGGAACACATGGTGCAATATCCCTAATTTTAATTATAGTAACAATAATAGAAACGGTCTTTTTTGTAAATTGGCTGTGCATGGTTAATACGGTTAGGGACAACTAGCTAAGACTCTTTGGTGCTCATGCGAACCCCCTAGAAAAATGGAAATGAACTTTGAACAAAGTTTTTCACATCTGCGCATCTTCTGATGTAGGTTAAAGATGAGCTATACAGCAAGAGGAAGGGGCTTGTCAAAGTAACCGGTGATAGTATGTGTTCCCTGTGCAACAAGAAGATTGGAACAAGTGTTTTTGCAGTTTATCCAAATGGTACCACACTCGTGCATTTTGTTTGTTTTAGAGATTCGCAAAGCATGAAGGCTGTTAGAGGCTCACAGCTGAGGAAGAGATGATAACTAGCATGACCACTCAAAAGACTTGAACCGTTTATCAGTCAGTCTATGCCTGTTCTCGATATATTGTTTTCTTTCTTGAGGTTATGTTTAATTCCAGCTACTGCCAATGTCATCCCTGGGGTGGGTTAGTAGTGCCAATGAATGGGTGGAAACTGCAGCTATGAAAAATGCGTAGTTTCTTCTGGATTTTGTGATTCCTTTACGGAAGTTCCTTTGTTTTACCATTTTGAGGGGTTAGTTTGGGGTACTTGTTTGTTGGTGTGTAGATTTGATTGTTGTTTATGAAGTTTTCACTAGTAAATTATGTAACGATTCTTGTAACATATTCATCTGTTTATTATATAAAAATGGGAAAGCTGCTCAACAAGAGCGTACTTGATTTGCTGAACTCCAGTTAAATTAATGGGTAGCCAAATCTGATTTCAAAACCTTTTAGCATATTCAGAAATATGACTAAAATTCACAATTAACATCATATTATCGATTGTCGGCTCAAAAAAAAAATAATGACATCATATGATCGATTGATTTGGACAGGAAATTCTTCTTTTATGTTTTCTTACTTCAAAAGACTATGCTTGTCGGAAAATCGATAGACAATGACTCCAAGTCTCTTCCCATCTTGAGGTAGATCCTTATGCAAAACATCAACATCAAACAACTTTTTAGCCTTCTTGAAGAAAGCTGATTCTTTCTTCCACCTCTTCAAATGCGCCATCACAAACACAGGCTTCCTCCCCTCTCTTCCCTCTCCCAATACAAAATACTTAAGCGTCTCAATCAGAGGCTCATACAAATGATCATAATACACAACGTCGCTCCCCAGAATAACATCATACTCCCTCCCAATCGCCTCCATATGATCCACATCTCCCCAATTCAACTCCGCCACATCCACGGTCCCACAGTTCGCCGCCAGTACCTCGATATTAGCCTCAACGTTGAACTTTAGATTCTCCGTGACATGGAAAAGGTCTGTAACCGTAACATCAGCGCTGAGAACAGTAGCGGCAGCTATTCCCGCGTATCCAGTTCCGGATCCGAGCTCTAGGATTCGGAGGCGATGGCCGTTGAAAGTGCAGAGTGCGGCAGAAAGGACAGATTTGGTAGGATCGCGGCGGTGGCTGTCGAGGAGAGTCACAAGAGTGCTGGCAGCTGGCCATAGTTGGAATGAGAGACCTTCGAAGGGGAGCTGACGAATCAGGATGGAACAGCTGATTGAATTGAGATTGTAGCGCTGGAAATGTTGAGATGCTGAGAGGTCTGCCGGTGGTGGAAGTGTTGGTGGTTGTAGAGCTTCGACATCATCTAGCTGGTTGAGCGAAAGGAGCTTGGTGAAGGGGTTCATCTCGCCGTCGTCATGATTTTCATCATGAGAGGACATTTTACGCTGCGCCGCCAAATAGTTATGCTACGTTCGCCCTAACCGGGTTCTCATTTTGGAAATTTTGTACTGTCATTTGGTCGGATTGTGGATCCCTCTCTTCGGTTCTATTTCCTCTTCGGCACTTTCGCACCGCGAACAATTTCCGGGCTTCTGACCCTCGATCGTTGACTAAAGTTGTATTTTGAGTTGGTTATTAATAATAGTTATTTAAATAATTATTTATTTTTTTAAAAATAGTTTAATTTTTTTGAATAAATAATTATCTTAATTAATTATTTTTGATAAAACTCCAAATATAAACTAAGATGATATAAATTTTCTTTAATTGAAACGTAAAACGAAAACAAAACAAATTAAAACTACTTATGCTAATTTAAAAGATTGCAGCTTGTGAATGGTTTTATCAATTCTAGAAAAAACTGTACACAACTTGTAAATATCAATTTATCAATTCATGAATAAATTATTCTTTCTTATTCAAAATAAGTGGTATTTTAAAAATTCATGCATACATGAAAATAATAATAATAATAAATTAATATTCTTTTGATAACTTATTCTTCTTCCATATCACTTTAATAAAGTTAATAAATATAGAAGTAAAGTAGTTATTTATTTATTTATTTAGAATTTACATTAAAATCATAGAATATCATTTATAATTATAAAGCTAAATCTTCAAAACATCACTTATGTTTAATCCAAATGGATGGATACACAAAGAAGTCATAAATACTTTGAAATTTAGCTTATTTTTTCAGGGAAAAAACGTATCATATGTTTGTTTTGATAAAATAATATCTTGACATAGAAAGTGAGATAGCTTAATAATGCATTAGAAGCAAAAAGATAATAATATACGAAATATTATGGTGAATTGGCTAAAGATTATTAGTAAAAACATATGAAAAAGAGCAATATGTGAAAGTAATGATCAATAAAAAATTCTACTTATTAACAACCTAAAAAATAATAAAACTAATATGGAATTTTTTTTTTCTCTTCATTGTTTTGAAACAAAGATAATAAAAGGATCATTGAAGATAATATTTTATTTTATGGTTTTTCTAATATGCGTCCTTATGGCAATGGTTAGAAATAGAAATAAAACTAGCATTTAATAACAGTAATCACTATTTATATGTATAATTAATTCTCCAATTTTATTATTTTCTAAAATAGATTAAAATCTTAATATTAGTCAAAAATTATTTTTTATGCTATGGTTATAATAGAAAGTCTGTGCGAATTAGGTTAGTCGGTCCTTTACTTGAAGTCCTCTAACTAACTACCCTTTTCTTTTATCAAGTGGATTGTATAATAAATAAAAGTGTGTTGAATAAGTGTTATTGTGGAGAAAAATGAATTAACAAAAAATATTTATGCATTTTAGTGACAAAGAATATAATTTATTCTAACTGTTTTATAATATAGGTTAATTTTTTCTTGCAAAAATTATTTTAAGATATGAGTTGTGTTACAAATATTTATATAAATTAAATGCTAATTTTTTGTTAGTAATTTATTAAGCATTTAATTTATTTAATATATAATTAAACATTTATAATATAATAACGGAGCTAGTATTCATGGTCCGACTTAATGCTTACAGCAATCCGCCAATTCGTATCATGGTTTGCTCGCAATAACATCTCCTAATTTTGTCGTCGGAGTTGTCGATAGCTACGAGAAAGAGACCGAAGAGCATAAGTATGAGCAACACATATTCATATCAAAGAAAGAGATTATTAAGGCATTTATAGTCATGAATGCAGAAGGGAAGCCTCCACTTTCCAAATTCTACGATTTTCACCTCTCTACTTCTATTGATCCTTTGATTCTCCCAATTACAATGAGGTATTGATAATTTATCATTTCTATCTTCATCAATTATCAATGATATTTCATCCTCCTCCTCCTCCTTTATTTATTTATCGTTGACATTATCCTCCGAAAAAACAGTTGTTGGAATAATATATATAGTAATAGAAATAACGAGGTAAATATATTAAATCAATTGAAGATGCGAAAATACTTATCAAAAATATTATTGTGTCGTGAATAGAAATCGCTGTCCGGAAGCTAATTACCACCAGACCTCTGGTGTAATTTCGTACGCTGTTTTATCTCAAGATTAACATAATGATCCTCCAATCTTGTACACTTAATATTGAATTGTATAGAAATACAAAACTATTCCCAATAAGCGTCGATAATGGAGGTTTAGAGAGTGAAAGAGTGCTCGGCTTTTTCTATGTAAAATGCTAATACAAAATTCAAAATATAAAGAGAAAACCACACCCAACAACAACCATCAATCCTTGAAGAATCGGTCCACTAACAATACATGATGTGCGTAACATTTGAAACTTTTTTAATGGCAAAAAAATATGGGAACATCAAAACCAAGTAAAAGACAAGAAGTAAAAAAAACAAAATTTTAGTAAAAAGAATGTTGGATGCAACACCCCAAATTTTCTATTAAAAAAATTCGTTTTATAGCGGAAGCTTATAACTAAAATATCAAGTATCACCATGACACCGTCGTAATTGATGCAAGTATGGTTACCCATCATATCATTACATCAATCACAAGGTTAAAAATATTAAAAGTAAAAACAGAGTAGCTCAAAATAAGAGAAACTTTATAAATGTAAATATGAGTTTGGAGATTAATTTTGGGCTACAATAACATAATACAACAAAAAGAGATACCCGTAGATTAAAGAGTCCAAAAGGTATCTGGGTACAAACACCATCCGGATAGCATGACTCTTCGCCTAAACACCTAGCATAAGAAAAGTTACTCCTCCTCATATAATGCATTAAAGGTAGCAAAATCATTCGTCTGGTCCTCAAAGGCCTGCACAAAAGCACCTAGGTCGTATGCTCGTGGGATTGAGCAAAATCCATGAAAAATATGGTTATTACACTACATTACCTATGTACAGAGCAAGGTAATAATATCGTTGATTCAGGGATACAGTTAAATACATACATTCATAGTAGATGATAAGTACACGTGTGGAACACATCAAATAGCACAAGCTAAACATTGATTCATGCCTCTTAACTCGATATAATAGTTTTCATTCTTTTATTTACGTTGAGTTTAGGGACCCCATTATTCTTAAACCGGTGGAACGGTTTGAAGCAGTTCTCAGGGATAACATACCTGAGCCAATGTTATCATCTGGTGGAATGGATCCAACACTTCTTACGGTAGAACACTTCTGGGCCACTATTCTTAAACCAATGGAATAGTTTGAAGCATATTTCAAGGACAACACACCCAGAGACATTATTATCATCCAGTGGAATAGATCCAACACCTTGGTCCTGATTCATGTACTCTTCCACTTTAAATCATTCATATCATATCCATTAGGTTACTTATCTCAACCCATATTCTTATTCATGATAGTATAGGGCCCCACTATTCTTAATTTGGTAGAATGAACTAAAGTACCTCTCAAGGACAACACACCCGGACCACTATCATTGTACGATGGAATGGACCCATAAAACACCTCTCAAGACAAATTGCTCCTGAGCCACTATTCTTAAACTGGTGGAACGGTATGAAACAACTCTCAGAAACAACACACCTGAGCTACTGTTATCATCTGATGGAACGGATCTATAGACACCTTGGCCCAACTCAAGTGATCTTTCACTTTAAACAATTAATGTCTTATTCATGGTTGATTAAAAGGTATATAACACATTTAAAGCAGGAAAGCACATCACAAATTTCATAAGGCCGTTATCTAGAGTTAAGACCCCTATATTTCCCTAAAACCTTAATTTCACACTTTTATCATAACTCTTCTTCTAGTACTCTTTTAATCACCAAACTTAGTACCTCATCCTCAAATATTATTATTATAAAAAAAATCAAATTTCAAGGCCTAATGTTAAGGTCTTGCACATACGATAATAACCCTATCCCAAAAGTTACTACTTCTAGGGCTTATAAAGCCTAATTTCACAAATCCATCATAAATTTTCTTGTAGAGCTCAAACAATCACTATATTAAATATACAATCCCAAAATACTAATATTAACAACATATTTAAATTTTGTGATCTATCTCTACCGTTTCACACATGTGATAATAGCCTTTCTCATTTTAGGGTCACTATTCCCAAATCAAACCATTTCCATACTTTAATAAGCCTAGGTCATTCATAACTACTCTAAACACTTCATATAAATTTCTTGGCACATTTTTGGATGATATAACACTTTA
Organism: Tamarix chinensis; assembly: GCA_030549775.1. Taxonomy (NCBI): domain Eukaryota; kingdom Viridiplantae; phylum Streptophyta; class Magnoliopsida; order Caryophyllales; family Tamaricaceae; genus Tamarix; species Tamarix chinensis. Next base: position 7,553,507 of record CM060179.1, on the reverse strand, counting down.
AAATACCATGACCAAAATACCTTTATTGGTAGCAAAGCCTTTATTTCATGTGAATCTTTTTTGTTCTGTAATATTATTTCCAAATCCAAAATTTTCTCCATAGACCTCATCATAATCATTTCACATTTATCATACCATTAATAAAACCATGATATATCCATATTTCACACCGAGGGTTTTTCCACATAAAATAACAATACCACATGATCTTTACTTAATCATTTTCTATCATATAATATCAACCACATATCATAGCATCAACAATAATATATCAATTCACATAATAACAATTGGTACAACAAAAATCATGCATAATACTTAGCAATGAAAAATCCTATACTACAACAAGTATCTTTACTAAAATGACTCCGATCTCCAAGCTCCTATTTCTCCATTTCTAGAACCATGGAAAAATCACCTAAGAAAATCATAATATGATATCATTAGGATTAAACCACATAAGCAAGTAAATTTTTAAGGAAATGGAAGGGTGAAAGAAGGGAGAAAATCGAACCAATTAAGGTGGTGTTTGGGAAAACTTTACATAACCAAACAAAGTGGTAAACAATGGGTTGTGCCGTGGGATGGTGGAGCAAAAACACAAGTTGCCATTGCTATGGAGGGTGCAATGGTGGTGGAGGCCAAAATAAGGAGGAATAGTGTTTGGTGGTGGGAGTCAAAGGGTGGTGGTGTGGTGTGGTTGGAGATGCCAAAGGGTGGAGGGTGTGGCATGGTTAGAGATGTCAAAGAGGAGGGAGTTGAGCTTTGGTTGAAGCTGCTGAAGGGGGGTGTTGGGATTCAGTTAAAGTTGCTGTAGTAAATAAAAGTAAAAGGAAGGATGGTGGCTGTGGTGGAGGCTGCCAAAGAAGGAGGGGGTAGTGACTGTTTTAGCCAGTGGTTGGGGGTAATGTTCGGTAAGAATGGTCGAAGGGGAGGGGTAGGAAATGGTTATAATGGCTAAAGGTGGTGAGGGAGAAATGGCAAAGGCTGCTGGTGGTGGTGTTAGTTTCTCGGTTGGGCTCGCCAGTGGTGAGCTTTTGGGGATCTTTTCATGACGGCAAGGAGAAGGTGAATAAGGAAGAATTTGGTTCTATTTCTGTAGAAAACAAAAGGGAGAGAAGAGGTGGTCGGGGGGAATTTATTTCTATTCATATATATATATATATATATATGTATACACATGCACATGCATAGACAAGAGAAAGGAGAGTGAGGTGCAGCGGCCAAAGGACAATTTTCGACCACAACCCATATTCATTGGAGCTAGGAGTTAATGGGGGTAAAGGATGGTTTGGCAAGTGATAGGGGAGTGATGGGGCTTGCAAGCCTTGTTTGTAGATAATGTTTCATGTAGGAAGAAGGGAAAAAGAAAAAGGAAGCAGAGTTAGCTGAAAGGGGAAAGAAGAGAAAGAAGGAAAATGGGGAAAAGAAATAGGGAGATTAATATGTTTAGTTTTTGATTAGGATAAGATTAATATAATTTAATCATCAATAAATCAAGATCAGGTTAAATTATAGGGTTAAGAATTAGGGTAAGATGGAAATATTAATTTTCTGATATTAGAATTAGGTTACAAGGTAAATTACTCGGGATTAGTTTTAGCTAATAATTCAAGGTATTACATTAGAGCTCGGACCAATTGGATGATAGTGGCAGCGGACACGAATGTGTGTGGTATTAGGTCCAGCCCATCACTGCTACAAAATAACCTATATATATTAGCTCAAACACTAAGGTGAGTATGATGATATTTATATTGAGAAAAGTTCTTCCTTCCTGTGAATGTGGAGTAAGGAAAAACTCCAACAATAGCAAAAACATCACTAGTTTTGCCATTTTCCAACAATCCCCCATAAAGGGAAAGTGAAAACAAACACAAAAATAAAAACTAGGTAAAGAAGGTGTAACACTTAGTGTCAATGTCATGAGGATTGAATTGATATGAAGTGAAGTGAGGCAACAATCATGTATAGGGAGTGGACACATCTTTATCTACCTTAAATTTGATTGATACCCCTACAACATATGTCTAATTTAGAATTATACACTTTTCGCACGATAATAAATAAGCTCTTTGAACTGTCATGTGCACACCTCGGGTACTCATGAGTTCTATACAAAGACATCCTTTGTTTTTCATAAAAGGAAGTTCCACTTTTACACTCATCCAGGTGAATCCATCAAGTGCGTCTCACAAGCACTACAATACAAGGTTATGTATTCATTAAGAGCATAACAAAGCTCAACCTTAGTTATGTCTAGTAGTGAGTTCATCAAGTCCATCTTAATAGGACCATCCAAAATAGGGTTCATAACTCATTTAGAGACTAATGTCATGCAACACCTCGAAATTTACTACTAAAAAATTTCGTTTTTAAGCGGAAGCATTAACATAATATAGCAGGTGTTACCGCCACATATAGTACGAGTCTAGTCCATACCTTTCTTGTACTACATGCAAGGCTAAAACTTTACATCAAATAAATCAAAACTTATGGAAATAGATATAAATAACAAAAGACTTGAATAATTTAGTCATAATAACAGAGTATGGAGTACATGCTCAGATAATACAATATATAAAAAGAGATAAGGAGGTTAAAAGAGATGAAGAGTCCAAAAGTGATATCCAAAATCTAGGGCACATAACATGTGTGACCTCGGATAGAAATAACTCTACACTCTAACCCCGGGGGTATAAACCCACATCACTTTGCCTGAGGAACCTCCTCAAAGTCAGCAGGATCATCATCATATACCTGTGACACAACGTCTACAAAAGTGTACTATTAGTACGCATCTTGTACTGAGTAACACAACTATCCTAAAGAAATAGCATTGAGTGCGAGGTCCATGCAAAGAAAGCAATATAGCATATAATAACAAGATAATATCATGCTTACGTATATATGTTAATTGAGAACACAAAACTCAACCTTCAAGCATAAAATAACGTCATATGAATGTATAGGTAGATGGGATCCATTGGTTATTATATTTTATCATCGTGATCACAACCAATTTATTATATTAACTTGAGGACGAAGACTCAAAGAAACCATAACAATTAATCTAGTACTCAAACGGTACTGGCCCTAGCTGGCTCGCCCAGAAACGTAACCATACCACCAAATAATAGGACACCTAGTCACTTAAGTATGCATACCCCCTATAGGGCCTAAATATATCAAGACACCTATAGAGTAGAAAAGGGCCTCTCCGGACCTCGTAAGGCATTCGGGATCACAGAATAAAAACACCAGAATGGTACCAAGTGAATACCAAACCTAACTCGGATAGCTACCCTGAGTGGTACAAGTCCTGATTCAAGATCTTTCACTTTAAGTGATTAATGTCTTATCAAAGATTTAGGTTGAACAAGAACAAGGCCACAAAACATTGCTTAATCACTTATTTGAACATAAACCAAATAGTTTATCAAATTCCAATATTACTTACGCACTTAAGCTATAGATGAATCAAGGTTTGATCCATTTAGAGCACAAAGGCCCATAATCATGCCATTAAAGTCCAATTGAATATATGAGGCATTAAAGCCTGAGGGATATCATTAAGGCATGAAAGCCTAAGGAAGATCGTTAAGGCGTTAAAGCCTAAGTTTCATGCCATAAAAGGCCCAATATAATTAGTTCTCAATGTACATTAAATCCAATTATTCGAGACAAAGATAAATAGCCAATATTTAAGTCAACTAAGGGTTTACTTATAATGCTAAATTAAATAACTAGTCTAAAGACATAATAAATGACTAAAATGTCAATAAGGTCAACTAATTTAACTTAAGGTCAAGATAGGTGTATTTCATGCTAAAATATATTACACTTAACCAATTATTTTCTTAGGATGAACTATCAATAGGACAATAAGATAAAATATTAAGATTCCTCAATGCACCCACAATGTCTCTTTCTCTTTTTCTTTTTCTTACTTAATGAATTGTTTTAATTAAGGTCTCTAAGTCTACTCATCAATGTCACCCAAATATTAAAATTATACATTATAAATTCTTGTATTATCATAATATTCAATTAGGTCTCAAATTTCTAGAATTTTACATGTAATGGCCAAAATGTCTTTATTCACCAAAAATTACCTTAAGCTTATAAAATTCATAACTTACTCTAAACAACATCAAATCCTAACATATCATATACCAAATTTTATGTAAAAGACCCAATGAAGACAATGGTGCACTTAAAAATTTCAAAAAAAATATGTATTTCCCAATGTACCCATGGTTGAATATGTCCAAGCCTTAAAAATTTCATTTCAACTCTATATGATCCAAAACTCATAACCTAGCTTCTATACACTATTATACATACAGGGAAATACTTAGAAAATTTTAAAACAACCAAAGATCACATAAAATAGTAAGGACAAGAGCTAAACTACTCGGATTCAGGCATATTCATCACGATTATGTTGTAAGTTCATCATGACTCTACTGAACATTCATCACTTCTTCACTAAATATTTATCACCTTTCCAGCAGGTATAAACATATAAAAAGAATCACACAAACCATCTTCTCATTAGATATTCATGCTTAAGCACATAAGATACAAACATACACATGTCATACAATATTTTTCAAGATATTATTTCATGCTTATAATTAAAATAAATCTATCCACACATAAGAGATAATACACCTAGCACAAAATCCTATTTCTAAAGGTTAGTTTTGTTGCCAAAACTCCTAAGGTCCTTAGCAAAGCTAAAACAAGGAATCTAGCAATTCCTTATCTAAACCCACTTGGCCACCTTCAAGAATATAAGGTAAATGAGTTAGATAAACCAAGTTTAATAAATAACAACAATGGGAAAGAAAGGAATTGGAATGGAAGAAGTGAAATATAAAATATTACTCTTGAATAGGGAGGCTTGAAAACCACCACAAAACAACCAATAACCACAAAGGAATGATGTATTAAGGTTTTGGAGAGTTAAAGGGGAGGAAACCAAGGAGAAAAGAAGGGATAAAAGGTATGAAATCTCTGCTGCAACCCACTTAACCACTGCAGCAAAACTCCAAGGTTGCTCGACAAGACAGATAGGAGAGGAAAAAAGAGAGGGTAGGGGAATGATTTCATTGGTAAGAAGGGTCTCTATATGAGGTATAACATGCAAGGAAAAATACCAAACAAGAATGTAGGGTAGAGGAAGCAAGGTCGATGCATAAAAGATGCTGGAAGTCACCAAAAAAATCAGCTTTGCTGATTTTGTGAAGCTGGTCGGGAAGCAAAAGTTTGGTTATGAATAAGCATGAGGGAGTTCTACTTCAGGGATTTAAATTATATGGATTCGTATTATGCAATGCAATATTTCCATAGAAACAAAAAACAAAGGAAATGGATAACCAAAGAGAGAGAACGAGTTGCTACAAGTTTGAAAGTAATCAACTTTGTACTCTGCTACAATACATGATTTTATATATGCGTTTTGGTATAGGAACGCATGATTTGGAAAAGATAGATATGGTGGAGTGTGGATTGAGTTTTTGGTTTGACCTTGGCCTCACTTGAGTGCTAGGATTAGGGGTGTAAGAGAGATGATAGGCTATGGTTGAGTGTGTAAGAGAAATGTCATAAAATCATGATTATGGTACTAGTTGTACTTTTTGGTTGGGAGAAATGTAAACAAGTTACAAATCTGATTTGGTTTCATTAGGAGACTATTTAGGATTGGAATATTAGTTAGAGGATTGGTTACAATTTATTTTGATTAATTAAATTACAAGAAAGTCAAATAATGAGCACTTATTGAGAAAAATATCACTTGAATTCTAAAAAACATTAAAATTCATGAAAATGTTTGGAATAATCTTAGAAACTCAAATATATAAAAATATTGAGTATCGGAGTTGGTTTGAAACTCGACGGATTGAAAACGATAAAAAATGGTAAAAACGGGTAAGTTGGGGAAATACGTTTTTCCGCAAATTCACAAAAAGAATAATGGGGGTTCAAATTGTCACGAATTGATGCGGAATATTTTAATAAAATCAAACATATAAAAATATTTGGTCTCGAAACTTATTTGATGACCAACAGATTAAAATTAGTAAAAACGACTAAAATTGTCTAATTGCATAAATTAATTTTTCCTCAATTTGGCGATTCGAAAGGAAATGGAGAAACATGAATGAATAGATTGGATGGATGAACTCAAAAATATTTTTAGATTGATTCACAAATTTTGAAGGGATTAAAAAGAATGAAAACACAAGAATCGGAAGAAGTGCAATAAATGTGTTTTATGCACACAAAAGAAATAATCGACAAAATGTCTAAAACTTTACACGAACGAAAAATACATATTTTTAACCAGAAATCAAAATCATATGAATATAATAAAATTATAATCGTGAATGAATTTATCTAAAATCATCTGCAATGACAACGATCAATTAAATTCAATATGAAGTTGAAATCGTCGATAAATCCATAAAACAAATCATAACTAAAATAATTAAATGTTTACATCAAATTATGCTAATAAAATAATTAAGCGTAATAAAGTTGAATTTTAAAATACGGGGTATTACATGTTATGTGCTTAGAGGTTTTATCACCAATGCTCCTGGTGAGGCCAGCATTCGACACACGATCCCACTGAGCATAATGCAGAATATGCGCAACATCCCATAATAATAGCAAATAGAGATATATAAGAAGAACACCAAGTCATACTTGAGACATAATATCAACATTAGTATCCATCGAGAAACAAGGGAACTTGCATATTTGCATGGCTCATTCGCAAGATGCTTGGGGCAAGTCACAGACTGTGACAAACTCCCCCACCCAAAATTACAAATGCCCTCGTTTGCACCTTAGAGGTATCCCAACATTACTTCCCTGTGTCTTAGGCACTGTCCCCTTAACAATCCTTCAACACTCGCCTAATGTTAAGAAAGCACCAAACAAACATCATATGATGCCCCAAAAGACTTGAATTCCAACCAACATCTCGCATCCAACACAACTTGTTGCAACATATCCGACTCCCTTGCAGCGACTTATCCAAGCATGCTAGAGATCATCTCATCACGTGGCCCCAAAAACTCATTTCAATGGCCTAAATCCTACACCAAACTATGTCCACTAATGGTCCTTGTCAACGGACCCATGAGGCACACACAACCCCTTAGCTCCACTCCTTAAAAGTTGGCCATCCCTAGTGTGCCTCAAATAACATAACAAAATGCTTGCTGATTGGCATGGGCAACGAGCTTCTCTAATACTACTTTCACATGCTCAAAGGTTTCGGCTCCAACGCCCTTGGCGAGGCCATCATCTAGCGCACAATCCTGTTGAGCACCATACTGAATATTCCACATAGAGATGTATAGGAAGAAAAATGAGTCATACCTAAGACATAATATCAACATTAGAAACCATCAGGAAACAAGGGAGCACTCATATATGCAAGATGCTTGGGGCAAGTCATGGACCGTGACACTAAGCTCAGCCTAATAAATCATTACCACATGTTATAAGGATAGGAATGTAGTGCAATAGAGTAATCATATGGCTTTGTTTGACCACAAGTAGTATCCTCCTTACTTTCCTCAACTTAAAGGCTTAAGCCCCACCCTTATTGATGATTTAATGATAACTCTCCTCATTAGACCATTTGTAAGAGGATATAATAGATTTTTCTCTGATTTGAAAAACTCTAAGGAGATCACACTGTTTGTAACACCCCATTTTTGCTACTTACAAATTTTATTTTGTGGAAGCGTTTATTACAAAAATAATAGGTGTTGCCCCCATACTTAGTATAAGTATGACATATTCATTCATTCTTATACTAAGTGAGAAGTCTAAAATATTACTTTACTTAAATTAACATTTACAACGTAAGAAAAAAAATAGTTATTTCATTACAAATTAACCTTATCCTAAAAAAAATCAATAGGACAGGCAAAAGAGTTACAATATAACAAAAGGAGAAGTTGAAAGGGATACAAGAGTTCAAGAAATATTTGGATCAAAAGATGCCAGGGCAAACACTAGATAGTATTAACTCTCAACCCCTACTAGAAGTCATCAAGCCAGACCCTCAAAGTATTTTTGCAAGTTAAACACTACCAAATGAATAGTTAGGGGACCATAAAAGGGAACTCATTAGTACTACAGTGCTAAGTGAACCATTACACAACACTAACATATAGGGCCACATGATGCACATAGGTAGTAACATAGCATAGATACATCAAGGAAATCATGCAATAGTGGAATGGCTAAAAACCGACAGAGTCAAATCAATTCCAAATACCAAGGATAAGGCATCAAGGCAACTGCCAAATCAAAAAATCCAACTCAATTCCAAATACCAAGGTAGGGCGCTAAGGCAACTACTAAAGCACATACCAAACCAAGTAGTGCACAGTGGGAGCTACTGAATTGATAGCCCATAACAATTCATTTATTCTTAACTAATAGTTACTTTCATTTTGAATTTACTCAAGGGGTATACAATAATAACTCGGAGACATAAAAATACACCAGTCATACCGCCGCACAAGATATCATAGTACCCTCCTAATCATCCACCCTAGAGGCATAAAAACACTTTGGTTATACTGGTGCACAAGATGACACAATACCCTCCATACCTAGTACACCTAATCCTTAAGTATCGACACCCTTTATAGGACCCGTATGTCACCTATAAAGTAGACGAGGTCCTTGTGTTGGGCACAATGGCATATCAACAAACCAAAATCAATCGAGGGCTCCTACCTTATCTATAGGGTAACTAATATTAGAGATAAACCATTCCCAAACTCAAGGTCTTCCACTTTAAGTATTCATATTTTATAAGGTGATCGCAGATATCATATATTGCATAATAATATTCATTTCTATACTTAACCATTTTTTCTTTATTTTTAATTATTAGAGTAAACCCTAAGGTTATCGGTCTATGTCAAAGCCATAGTTAACATCAAGGTCAACACATTAAAAGTCTAAGACCATCCTATGTCTAATTATTCACATTAGACACGTTATTAAAAATGACCATACTGCCCTTAAAACCTTAATTTTACCATTATTATCCAATTTCATGCCAAAATCATGAAAAGGCTAAAAGATAATAATTTACCATATTTTAGTACGTAGGTAATTTCTAAGGCAATTTAGCAATTAACTATAATTTTCATTATACAGGCATTTAGGAACCTATGTGTACAAACCCTAATTATGTGTTTCTAACGTGTCATATATTCCATGCAATATATGTGTATGGGGTTATAGCACGATTCCACATTTATGGTAACAATCATAACAAATTAACCCTAATCAAGCTATTATACATACATGTTATATTTTCATTCTAGTTACAACATGCAATGATAATTATAGAACACTTAACATGTATTGATGTACAATTTGACAATGTCATATATCCTAATGAAACCCTAGACAGTAGACTTTAACCTTTTATATACATCACATGTGTATATCTCATGTTAAATAATAAGTCAAACACATGCTAATTATTTAATATTATAATTTTAGTTCACACCTTTTCATAATATTTACATACCTATTATAGTTTTTTTTATATATAATGCATACATATGTCCCTTTAAAAGTGTAACACCCCCATTTTTCACTACCAAAAAAATTTATTAAATCATGTTACAGAAGTAGAAAACACTCAGAAACACGGGGTGTTACCGCTGTATCTGACATAGGTTAGGCATCTACCGCCTACCCTATATCAGATACAAGACTAAACTATCAAAACACTAAAACAATAGAGTGCAAAATAACAATTTAATTAAAGAAATTCCAAAATGTTTACAACAAGTGACCTTAATAGGTTTCGATCAAATTGTTATATAATACATATTAAAAGTACGGAATTAAAAAACATGGGTTGGGCATGAGGCCCAAAAAAAATATCATGGTCCTATATGGACTCCACCAAAACCTTTCAGATGTCCTCGCTCACAAATCCCAACCCAACTGAGGTAGGCCCTTTACCAGCCATCGCCCAAAACCTGTATGTGGTCCTCTGCTCATTGGAATGAGCAGGTGATCAAGCAAACAGGCACATCAATATGCTATGTATTGAGTAAGCCAAGTTATTCTCTTAATGTATACAAAGATGCTAATTTATCACTCATGATTATAATGTGTGACATGGATCATGGAAGGACTTGGTGCATATAAATAAGTAAGATTTCATAACACATGCTATCATATTCAACATCATCACAATATAAACATCATGCTTAGGATACCATATCACTTTCACATAACCACTTGCATGAGCCATAGCATAGAGTATAATCCAACAACCCCTAGGGTCATTTCTATTTATCCAGTTTCATTAAGATATGCCATCCATTTATCCATGTAAGATATAGGCCAATCAATGTAATTAATGTTCCATGCCATAATCGGATAATCAAGTGCATAAACAAACTCTTACTATTTTGTTAACCATATCATTACTTCAATTTCATAGCCAGTTGTCAACCATTCATTTGATTATCATTCATAATTATTAACTAGTAATTACCAACCATATTTTATTATCATCGAGTAATGGACTGTGCACCACCCCATGGTCTCACATACCATGGAAGCCTATCCAAGAAGGGACATAAAGTCCAGGCTGAAGCCGATCACCAAGTGGACATAAGTCCAAGCCAAAGCTAATCACCACAATGGATATAAGTCCAGGCCAAAACCAACCACCTAGGTAACCAGACCGTTTAGTATCGATACCCACTAGTACATCATCAATGTCTAGAGTAGGTAAGGCACCGAGACCTCTCAGGATCCCGCTCGAAGGCACCAAAAACACCCGAAGGCAAACTAACCCCCAATAGCTAATTGAGGATTGGATAACCCAGACCCATACTCAACTTGAATTTCTTTCACTTTAAATAATTAGTAATTTATTCATAAGGATGGTTGATCATACAAGACCCATACAAGCAAACAAGGTAAATTTCCATATTAAACCATATTAATCCTCTTATTTCCATTTTCCCCAACCATGTGGGTTATCCAATTACCCTTGTCTAAATTTAGTTATATCCACCATATGGTTTAATTCATACCCTTACGGATTCCCATTACTCTTATCTCCATATTTTCACTTATCATAAGTGAAGTACATCTTTAGCCTTTGCATTACTCATAATGTATGCTATAAGATATGATTCATTTTAATCCCTTAATTAGGCCAATAATCTATGTTAAAATCTACACTTTATCCCATTAATAGTCATGATATAATACCAATCATAATCTCAAAGCATAGCTAAACCACAAGAAAAAAATCATGCAACCCAGTCGAACCAGTCGATCGGTCTGACCCAATTAGCCAATCGGTGTGGGTTGACCAGTTGATCGGTTTAACTCAACCAAACCATCCTTTCTTCAAATCGGTCGATCGGTTTAGACAAACCAGTTGATTGGTTTTGGCAAACCAGTTGATGGGTTGAAGCAGAGAGTAAGAACAAGGTTTCTACATGTGTACCAGTTGATGGGTTGGGTCAACTAGGCGACGGTTCTAGGAACTAGTCGATCGATTTGACCTAATTGGTTTGTGGGTTTGGCTTAACACAACAATTTATGAATTTCATGCAGATTCTTACATCAAAAATCATTTCTAACCATATTAGAATATGTATCAACATCAACTAACATATTTCTAACAAGATTATCATGCATTTCTCATCATAACATCATCATAGCCTATTTTATCCATTTACATGCTCATTACTCAATCTATGTCATTTAAGCAAGTAATTCGTGCATAAACTACATTTCTTTATACCAACATATATGAACCAACTAGAATATCACTTTTCACGCACAAACACATGCTAAGCATTTTAAGAGCAAGAATTACTTACTTGATGCAGGCTAAATCCCCTTAAAAATAAAATTTCCCAAATATGTGAAAACTTCAACTCTTAAAACCTTAAACTTAGATATTATACCAAAACTTCATAAAATTTTGAAAAAGAAAACAAAAGGGATAAGGGCACACCACTGAGACAAAAATAGAGAAAGTTCAACTGGACCACTTAATCTTTTCCTAAAATCTAACTCTTCCTTACTTATAAAGTGAAACAAGATAGAGATAGAGATAGGATTAGAAGAGTGTGCAAAATAAATTTGTAAGTTCTCAAAGTATGGAAAGAAGATATTAGAATGTAGAACTTAGGGGAGTTCAGTGGATGAAAGAAAGTGAATTGCAGGGATGATTGAGGCTATTTATATCCAATCAATTGAAGGGAAAAATAGATGGTTCAGAAGGCAACTCAAAATGCTACTATTGATCATTTGAATTTAGTTAAAATGAATTGATTTGTCTAGGATTTGATGACCTAGTCTCCCGAGCTCAATTGGTGACTCTGGGGAACTTGATAAATTCAAATTTTGACATATTTTATACCCTTATAATTTTAGTTTTTAGTATTTTATTTAAGTAATATAGGTGAATAATTATGGTTTTATGCTTAAGGGGTAATAATTGCATAAATATTATTATTTAAGCTAAAATGATATAAATTAAATAAATTTAGAGTATAATATTATTTATTAATTTTTATTTTTTAGGTTATATTTTTAAATGAAAGAAAAAAATAATTGAAACTTTGGACCAACGGCCCAAGAGCCGAAGGCCCAAAGGCCTGGATACAAAACAAGCGACCAAAAGAACGAAGCCGGGTGACACTTGGGCCATAAGAAGAGAAACAAAATGGAGATGTGAAGGGCTGACGTGGAAGAAATAGTAGAAGAGGAGGATAGAGCGAAAGAAGGAAGAGGAGAAGAGTCGTCAACAGCTCGAAAAATAGAGGGCCACGAGAGGAGAAATGCAAGAATAGGGCTGATGTGGAAAGGGCCGCAGAAAAATTATAAAGGAAAGGTAGAAACAGAAAAGAAAGGGGGTCGGCCGCATGAAACGAATTAAAGGGCGCAGGAGGGCTGACGACACGAAAGACGACGCAACAAGGATAGCCGTATGGAAATCAAAGCCGAAGGAGGTTGTGCCGAATAGAAAAAAAAAAAGAAAAAGGAAAAGGAATTAATTTTGCACGGAAATTCAAGGCCACCGAGAGATAGAAATAGAAGAGAACCGACTCGATAGAAATTAATTCAGATGAAATTAATTTTTCATCTGAATAAATTCTTGATCTTTCATTCAAAATTAATTTCAATTATTTTTTTCTTTATTTTTAATTTATATTTTGGATATATTTCTGTATAATTAATTCAATAATTATAGCTAGCTGAATATTTGTTGCTAGGGAATAAATTAAAACTCTAGATTAGGATTTGAAGTATGATTTTATTTTTTTTGTTTCGTGAGATTGTTCCTTGACTCTATTTTAATTGCTATCGTTTATATATATATATAATTCTGTCAAGTATAATTTATTTGGTGCATGCCTTGTTCTAGTTTTCTCATAAGTGACAGTATGTTGGATTATTTACCTGCTAGGTGGCCATATAAATATACTATAATTTTTATATATAAATTGCAGCTAGGTTAGATAATAATTCACCTAATAGTTTTGTGACTCTAACTGAAGTAGTAAAATGTTTAGATACGTATGGTCATGGAAAGGAAATACAGCTAGACATGCTTAGTGTACTAGTTTGGATACTTAAATTGATAGCCTTTTGATTATACTTAATGCATTGAATCTAGTTAAATATAGGAGCCACTTGTTGCTGCTATACTGCTAGTATTTAATAGGATTAATATTAGCGCTTTGTCGTATTAATTAATTAAGGGAAGCAATATAAGGTGTATGTACCTGCTTTTGGTGTACAACTTGGTCGATCTCATTCTCATGATTAAATATTGACTTAGAAATTAATATTATATTTTGACCTAATCTAGTGTTGGATTTCGATTTCCCTAGCATATTTATCATATCTGCGGTTTTCAATTATTTCAATTATTATTTTATTTATTATTTATTATTTTCATAATCTTCTATTTTTATAACTCCCATTAGTATTTTTCTTCTTTATTTATTTTGTGTTATTTAGGATTTTTATTTTTATTTTTATTTTTATTTTAAGCTAGTTAAATATAGATGAGTCATCTCAATCCCCGGTTTAGAATGATACTCTTATTTACTAATACTAGAATTGTCAACAAGAGGGTTTAAATTGTGTGCCGGCTATGACCACACCATAACTTAGGTGATGATGGTTGGGAAATGACAAGAGACATTGATGGGGAGGTAGTGCTCATAGTTTATAGGAAAAAAATGGTGGTGCTTGGTAGTTGTTGGTGGTGGTGTTTGATATAAAGTGAGAATCAAAGATAGGGAGAAGGGAGAAGAAGAAAAAGAAATAAGATAATAGGTTGGGCTAAATCAAAACATCAAAATAACATAAGGGGAGACTTATATGGGTGATGACATGCGACAGATAAGCATACAAAGTTGAAGAGAACACAGGGCATAGGCATAGGTGAGCAGGGGAAGATGGCGTGAAGGAGAAATACACACTAGGGAGGGTGGGATATGGAGTAGAGTGCACAATAGGGTAGGGACGCTACTAAGAATAGCTCAACCCGAAAAAAATATTCGGTAAGCATAATTAGGGTTCCTTGGTAAAATGGATACAAGTCAGGGTCCCAACTACAGTTAAAACTAGTAATCCAAATTCTACCCATATTTTAACCTAATTAAATACGCACACACACTATGCTATAATAATATACATAAAAATAATACATTTAATACAAAATATCCTAAAATAATTATTATAACTAATTACTAGTTTATAATTAGGGTTTCTACGAATTGGGTATTGCACCGTTCCTCAATAGTTCTCTTACAGAGTTGTATCTTACATGAATGCGTCTCCTTTTACTATTATACACACTATTCTTGGCAACACAGAGTTTCTTGTGAATCACAATGTTAGAAAATCGGCATATTAGGTTTCCTCCACAATGTTATATTAGCCAACAAGTTCCTCAACCATTTTGCCTCTTGACCAACTAACTTAAGGTCAATAAAATAAAACTCCATTGTGGACCAAGCACTATAAGTCTGCTTAGCATACTTCCACGATAGAGTTCCTCCTTCTAATGTGAAAACATAATCCACTAGTAGAACTGACCTCATCGTTATTTGAAATCCAATTAGCATCAGTACATTCTTCTAACACAATATAAAATTTACAAAAATGCCAACACAAATCCTTAGTACATTTAAGGTATCTAAGTAAATGGTGAATTGCAATCCAATGATCTCTATCTAGGTTGTGAGTATCCCTATTTAGTCAACTCACATCATATGCAATGTTAGGTCTAGTATAATTCATGAGAAACATCACACTACCAATGATTTTAGCATATCCTTCTTGTGAAACACTAGAATTTTTTTTTCCAAATGAATGCTAGGATCATAGGAAGTTTTCATAGGAAATTTATCATGACAATCAAACTTTAAATATCTTATAAACATAGTATAATTGAATCAAGGAAAATCCATTCTATGTTTTTTCTCATTTTAATAATAAGAATTACATCAGATTCCCCTAGATCTTTCGTTTCGAATTGAGAATACAAAAATGATTTAGTCTCATTGGTCACAATCACATTAGTACCAAAAATCAGTATGTCATAAACACAAGAATCTAATCCATTTACCATATAATCATCGCTCACTAACGTTTGGTCAAATTTTTCATATCATTGTTTAGGAGCTTGATTAAGACCATATAAAGACTTTATCAATCTACACACTTTGTTCTCCTAATCCTCAACCACATAGCCTTGAGCTACTCCACATAAATTTATTCTTTAAGGTCACCATTCAAAAATGCAATTTTAACATCCTTTGATAAACTAGAAGCCCATGGATAGTAGATAAGGCAACTAAGAGCGTATAGTGAAAATCTTAGTTACAGGAGAATAAGTATAAAAAAAAATTAACCTTTTTTTTATAGCCTATAGCTACCAAACGAGCCTTAACATTATCTACGGTTCCGTCGGTTCTCAATTTCTTCCTATTTACATTTAATTAGTTTACTCCCTCTAGGCATGTCAACTAAATCCCATGTGTGATTATACATCATTGAATCAAACTTATTTTAAATTGCTTCTTTCCAGAAACTAGCATTAACTAGAAGTTACTACTTCATTATATGATTTAGGATCTTCTTCTATCAAAAATATAGACAAAAAGTTCTCATTGATCTCATCTATATCATCGTTATCAATAAGAAAAGTAGTCACAAAATCAGGTCCAAGACTAGTTTCTATCCTATGTCTTTTACTACTCTTAGGTTGACTCACAACATCATCATTTATAACAATAGAGGAAGAAGTCATAGTCAAAGGTATAGGAGCAACATTAGAAGACCAAGTAATATCACATGTATTCTTTTTCATGGAAAATACATTTTCAAAGAACTCTGCATTTCTAGATTCACAAATAGAATAATCACATAAGCACAATAATCTATAAGCAACAATGTTGTGAGCATAACCAATAAATGCACAATCAAACATTTTAGTTCCCACATTAGTTATAACACCTCAACATTTACTACTGAAAAATTTTATTTTTAGCAAAAGCATAATACCAGTATAACTGGTTGTTAGCATTATAATTGACATAAGCATGACTTGCTTCACCATTATTAAAACAATTACAAGGCAAGTTGATTAAAATGTAAATTATGATAAATAGAAAATGAGAGAATCTTCATAAACATAAATATTAGCTGGAGATTAACTCTGAATACAACATCTAAAAATATAGACAAAAGAGAAACCATTGATCTAAGAGTCTAAAAAGGTATATGGGTAAAACTATCATCCAAATGACGTGACTCTATGCCCAACACCCTAATACAGAAATCACTCCACCCCATACAAAGCATCACAGGGTGTAAAATCATCCTGTGGATCCTCATTGACCTACATATAAACATCCGAGTCATCTGCTTATGGAAATGAGCAACACCCATGAAAAGGATGGTTAGTACGCTACACATTGGATAATATAGTCGAAAAAGTATTTCAAAGAGAAAAGAATACATGTGATATATAACCTGTAACACCCCCCAAAATTCACCAATGAAAATTTTTCGTTTTAGTAAAAGAATTAGCGGAAGCGAAATAACAAAACTGTGAATTCTAGGATATTACCGCCATACTTAGTACCAGATCGGTTCACTCCTACCGTTCTAGTACCAAGTGCTAAGGCTGAAGAGGATTATCGTCAAACAAGAATAAATACTTAAAACAATAATTCATAAAAGAACTAGAAAGTTCATAATATGGAAATCAGAGTATGCGGAAAAGGGTTTACAATGCAGAGTACACAAGTAAAATTCCTCGAAAGGAGTAAAGATTACAATACAATAAAAATCAAGTATGAGTAAACTGGTACAACGTAAAAGAACATGAAAATTAAATCCAACCATGAGACTCTTGAATCCCTAGGCCAAGTCCATGCTCAACACTCAGCCCCGTCTGATGCCTCATAAGCATTGAAGGCATCAAAGACAACATCAACAACTTACACAAACTCATAGGGGCTTTCTGCGCTTGGGAATGAGCTGCATCCATGAAAAGGGAGGTCAGTACGCTACGTACTGAGTAAGGTAACCATGCAGCTAAGAACAAGCATACAAAAACATGTAACACAAGTATGATCACATAAATGACATACAATCATTACAAATGAATAAAGGCCAAGTTCTAGTCCAGATCAACTGATTCTTTAAACCTTTGATCAATACTCATTTCACACCATGCTTATTATCATTCCATGTGAGTATGGGAGCCCCATTATTAGAGTCAGTGGACCGAAAACATACAGGGCATAATGCTCCTAACCACTATTATTGTTGGTGTATTAGTCTCCAAGGTAAGATGCTCCTGGCCACTATTATTCGCCGGTGGACCAGTCTTGCCCCGACTCTCATGGTGTTTCACTGTAAGTACTTAGTATCTTTTCCATGTATTAGCACAATTATGTTCAGTTTGTTGAGCATAGAATCCCCCACTATTATAGTCGGTGGACTGGAAACATACAAGGCATAATGCTTCTGACCACTATTATTCTTCGGTGGATCGATCTCCAGGGCACCCCTGCTTCTGGCCACTATTATTTTCCGATGGACTGGTCTAGGCCGGACTCAATAGTCTTCCTCTTTAAATGATTAATGTCTTACTGTGTCTTATTCAACAAGTTTCACCCTAGACATACATGTCACACTCCATCTACACTTATCCTCCTAAGGGGGTCGATCCCATATCTTAAGACTCTGCCCCTCCTAACACACCCCAACATCCTTTCCTTCCTCCACTTATTCACACTAGAGGCCCACTCCTAAGTGTGTGGGTTAAGGCCCACTACCTTACACCTCCAAGTCCACTCACTGCTTTATCCTAGGGTTTCCTCCAAAAACTCTAATTTGGGCTTATGTGGCCCATCCTTCTCTGCCTCCCACAACTAAGGCCGTTTAACACCCCATACATCACATCCTTAGATTCAACCCTCATCATTTCACTTTACTCCCCCAAATACATGTGTAACCACGAAACCCTAGGTGGCCACACCAAACCCTAGCATCTTTCTTTCCACCTGTCACCCCTCCATTTCTCACCTTCCACTCTTACTCTCACATGATATCCATACTCACCCTACATATGACATTCCTCCACTCTCATCTCATACTCCACTCACCCTCAATTATTTTTACTTTCACCACCATCTCGAATTAGGGTTTTCCTCGCAAACCCTAGCTAGATCTCCCGTGCACCCTTATACTAACCCACGTACTATTTTTCACCCAAAGCCTCCAATCACCCAAACAGTTCTTCCCTTACCTTACTTACATCCCAATACAACTTTTCACACGTAAAGTTCACCCTCCATGCAGACTCCATGCACCCCATACAAACCCTCGAAGTTTTCATGCAAAACCCTAGAATTCCTATACAAACCCTAGATTCACCAATGCAAACCCTAGATTCTCCCATGCCAGGTTCACCCCCTCTTTTATTTTATTCATAGACCCCTTTTCGATTTCCCTTTCATGGATCATGAAATATTTAGGTCAATCCCATATCCCTTGGTCAACTTACTTCCCTTTGGCCAACTTATTTCCCTTGATCAACTTACTTACCTATTTTCCTTTTTCATCCTTTCACCCTATGTCATTACATTAAATACCCTAGCATGCATGTCCTAAAGGCCACATTACATCACATCATACGATATATAAATATTATACACGTTCCATAAGAAAATACATGAGCATACCTCAACTCCAAGTTGCGCTACACATAAAACAAGTTTAATGATAACCAAAACACAACATAGTACATAACGTCCAAGGCATGCAAGACACATAACACACATAGGGTCTTAGCTACATCCTTATCTAAAATGTCACCGGTCTTGAAGCACGCTCCTACGCCTCCTTAGGGTTTTGATTGGTTTTACCTATAAGAGGAAAAACTAAGGATTGATTTCCCTCCTACCAAAAATAATATTATTTCCTATTTTATTATAAGATTAAGGTTACTATTATTAAGAAAAACTTTACAAGTGGAAATAGGGTTTTTATTCTCAAGTTAACCTACTAGATTATTACTAGTCTAAATAGGTTTATGTTAATATTTATAGCCATATTTATATTATTAAATCTAATAGCTTTATTTCTTTTAATAATAGTACTAACACTAGTTATAGCAAAAATAGTGATATTAATAATAATAGTAATACTAATACTCATAGTAATAGAAACCCTAGTATTTTTAAGGCTAAGGCTAATAATAGGGTTAGGGATAAAAATAATAAGATAATAATAGTAATAATAATAAAATACTAATATTTATAAGGATAATAATAATAATAATAATAATAATAATAATAATAATAATAATAATAATAATAATAATAATAATAATTGAAATAATGATAATATAAGGGTTCGAATATTTTTACAATAGTAGTTGTAGTAGTAGTAATAATAATAATAACTATAGTAACAACAATAATAATAATAAAAGCGTTGAGAATAATATTAGTAATAGTAATATTCGAATAATAAATATTAATAATAAGGTTTGAATATTTTTAATAGCAATAAAAATGATAATATGCTAAAGCTAGCATTAATAATAATAATAATAATAAAATAATGAAAATGAAAATAATAATAAAATAGGGTTTTGACCCCTTAATAATAATAAGATTAATATTCCGAGGCTAATAATAATAATAATAATAATAATGATGGATGATGATGATGATGATTGATGATATAATAAAAATAAAAAGAATAAGGTTTGCATAAATAAGACTTAGGGGTTGAGAAGGGTCAGGGCACCACCTAGGGTTGGTGGTGACCGGTGGTGGCGAGGAAAGAGGGAGAAAAGGGAAAAATTTGAGTGTTTAGGGTAGGAGAGGGGGAATGAGGGTGGAAGTTGAGGTGGTGGCAGATGTCTAGGTGGAGAGGGTTGGAGTGGTGGTGGTGGCACAGTCAAAGGCGGCGGTGTTGTGGTGGCCGAGGGTGACGAAGAGGGACAAAGGGAAAAAAGGAGGGTAGGTAAAGGTAGGGGAAGGTCTGTAGGTGATTTTGGAGGGTATAAAGGGTGGTGGTTGCGGCGGGAGTGGCGGTGAATCGTGGCGCAAGGACGGTGGCGGCTGTGGTGTGGTTGATTGAAGAGTGACATTTGCACGGCCGGGGTGGCTCGTGCAGGATGAATCGAGGGTGGTGGAGGGTGTTGTTTGGTGGAGGGTGATGCAGGGAGTGGTTTGGTGTATGGATCAGGCAGTGGTGCTGGACGGCGGTGGTGTAGGGAAGGGCTGAATAGGCGATGACAACAAAAAAGGGGGAGTTTTTGGGTTGAGAGAAAAAGCTTGAATGAGGGGTGGATGAGGAGTATTTATAGGCTAAGAATGAAGGGGAAGGATAGAGGGGGAAGAGGAAGGGTTGGTGGTAGGTGCGCAAGTTGCCGGCTGGCGCCTAGTGGCCAGAGAAGGCCTATGGAAATTATAGGTCAGGTTGCTTGGGAAGGGGAAAAGGAGAGGAGAAAGAGCCACGCATGAGGAGAGAGAGAGGTTGGGATTGGGTGGAGGAGAGAGAGGGTGTGTTAGGGAAGGAAGTAGCGGTGTTAGGCTGGAGTGTGGCGGTGCAGAGGCTACGTGCCTAAGTCGGGAAGTGGGAAGGTCAGGCATGAGGAGAGAGAGGTAGTTGGGGGAGAACGGAAAGAAGAAGGGGGGTGTGGTGGACCAGCGGTCCAGGAAAAAGAAAGGGAGGGGGAACCGGACCGGGCTGGGGGGAAAGGAGGGTGCGGCATGGGCCTTGAGCCGCGTAGGAGAAAGGGAGAGGAGAAAGGGACTGGGCCGCAGACTGGGCTGGCCCAAGTCGGGGGGGAAGGGGGGAGGGAAGGAGAAAGAAAAGAAAAGCAATAAAAGAAGGGGAAAAGGAAAAAAGGAAAAAAAATGTGGATTGGAGTATTTAGAATATTTTAGTATTTTGGAATATTTAAAAATAATAATATTTTAATAAAATAATAATTAAATTCCCTTTTTATGCTAATTTAGGATTTTTGAAAGATTTTTTCCAAATTCTATTTTAATTAGCAAAACACCCTAACTTTCTCCAATTAAATTATTTATAAATTTATTATTGATTTTACCCAAATTACTCCCTCTTATTTTAATAAAATAATTTATTTATCTAATTTTCCTAATAAATCCTTAATTTGCCATAATTCTCAAAATTAAGGTTGTGAGGTATTTCATAACCAATTTAAGGTAAATACAAATTCCATATCTCATTAACATATATATCATATTTCATTTTTTTTATTTATATTGAGTTTAGGGAGCCCACTATTCTTAAACCAGTGGAACGGTCTGAAGCACCTCTTAGGAAGAATACACCCAAACTACTATTATCATTTGGTGAAGTGGACCCAATACCTCTTAGGGAAAAATGCACCTAGGCCACTATTATTGTCTGGTGAAACGAACCAAACACCATGGTCCTAACTCATATAATCTTTCACTTTAAATTATTAGTATCTTATCCATTAATAATTTTCTCTAAATCATATTTTTATTCATGTTAAGTGTATGACCCCACTATTCTTAATCCAGTGAAACAAAATGATTTACATCTCAAGGAAAAACAAACATGAGCTACTATTATCGTCTGGTGGAACAAACCCATATAATACCTCAATCTAGCTCACGTGATATTTCACTCTAAATGATTAGTGTCTTATTTAGTGTTGATCGTAAAAGGTTATCTTACAAGATTCATACAATTTTACATGTCATAATTATCAAGCAACATCAAGTAATAGGCCCATAATTACCAGAATTTCATGAATATAATTCTTAGCACATTTGGTTCTATTTTCCTTCCAACAATCACCAAAATTCCATTTTTAACCTTGATGGGCCAAAATACCCTTTATTTATCAATACTTTAAAACATTATATTAGGTAACTTATATTTTGCTCAATGTATCATTTAATCCCTTACTTATAAAATATTAGATAACATCATCAAAACTTATCAAGCCAAGATTATTTTCCAATTTATTATCATATGACCATAATGCCCTCAAAATACTCACATTTCCCAAAGGCTTCACAAATTCCCAATATCATTGCATATCAATCTCTGATATTCATACATGATACGTAACTCTATTGTATATACATAAATACCACGTATCAACATTATACCCCAAATACATCATTTCACATTTCCCACCCTTTAAAGATACCATAACATGGCATAATCAATCAATATTATTCACGTAACATTATAAACAACATACAAATACAACACATAATATGCATACAAGCCGAAATACAATATATATCCTTGCCAACAAGGGAACCATACTCTAAGCACATAATCCTAAATTGTCTCCTCCAAGATCACTAGAATATTACCTAAAAAAATAAGGATATTTCATAAGTAGAACTTAATAATAAGAATCGAGGGAAAAGTTAAGGTATAGGAGGGTGGAAATGAAAATAACCAAAATAAGTGGGAAGCTTGGATTACATGGAAGTGTGGTGGAGGTTATGGTGGTGCTAAGTTGGTGTTATCTTGGAGCATGGGTGTGCTAGAGGGGTGGCATGATTAAGGAAAAGGATTGGCACGAGTGTTTATTATACAACACATGCACAAGTCAAGAGTTGGACACGTGCACTGGTGGGTTGTGTGAGGTTCACACAGGCATGCGCAAAGTGCATGGGAAAGAAAGAATGGGTGCAAAAGGCTATGTGGGAGACCATGCATAGGTTTTGCGAGTGTGCATGCACCCAGGGGAGGAGCCAGGGCTTTCACATGGTGTCCCAGGACACCATGAAGCCCTGGCGGTAAGGTAGTAAATGTGCTTATTTTTTTAGGCATTTAATATATATTATAAATGCAGGATACCATATCAAAAGTTTACAATGGATGAATGGTTAGGCTACTCAAGTCCCCCTAATTTGACTCCAAGGTCCCGGAATCAAATCCCTTAATCGACCACTATTGAATTATTTTGTAAAATCAAAATGACATCATTTTGATTCCCCCAAACTCCCTTACCCAGCCCCTTCGTCTCCCCCTTAAAGAAATCGACCTACGCATCTGCCCTACCCTCCCACTCGAGCCTCGACCTTTTGGCTTGCACCGCTTGACTCGAGCTCGACATCCTTGCCAATGACCACTGCTATTCTTGACGGAGTCCATTGACGACATTTGTTCCTCTTCCAGTATTCTTGTTCATCTTTCTTCTCACCTAGACACGTAGCCACTTTGGCTTCTTCTACTTTGTTTAGTTGCTGCCCTGCCTGGTCATCGCTCCCTGCCCTACTCTGGCCCTACGGTTGCACGTGCGACTACTGGCTGCTACTATGATATCTACAACTACAAGATTCTACATCCAAAGTGCTTGAAAGAACAGATGAAGATAGGAAGACACAGCCAAGTTTCTGAAAGTCAAGTGAGTAAAGTAATATTTTATTTAATTTTTAGTTAGTTAAATTGTTAGTCATAAATTTGTAAAATCAGAATGTTGTTAATCTATCCATATTTATCTTATTAATGTAGAAATCCTATTTAATGTGGTAGAAATCAGAATTAGTTTGTAGAAATAAGATTTTTTAGAATTATAGATTGAATTGTTTAATTTATTAGTTAGTTTTAGAATTAGTTTGTTATAAAAGTATTTTATCAATTAATTTTTAGTAAATTCCTTAGTTAATTCATTAAATTATTTAATGTCTCAATTTAGGATGCAACGATACTTTTCAAGCCAACATAAAAATAGCTGCCACAAATCTAATTCTGTTAATCAAGTTGTGTTACCAACTTCCGAAAACCAAACACTCCCATCTTCAAGCCAACCACAAGAATCAATATTTACTAATGAAGGTAAAGTTGATTTGGAAACTTTAGAAACAGATCCGGGGTTAAGAAAAAAAGATTTTAGATTTTTATCCGAATATTCAAGATGAGGTAAGAAAAGCTTATCTTTTAAAAGGCCATTATCAACCTCGTACTCATAGCTTTCCTACAAAGGTTATCAATGGAAAAAATCATCGATTTGTTTTATCTTGGTTTGATGAATATGATTTTTTGAAATATAGTATAGCTAAAGATGCTACATTTTATCTGCCTTATTACTTGTTTAAAAGTGAATATGAAGTTAGCGGTGAACATTTTGTGGGAAAATGATTTATACATTGGAATAAAAAACAAAGGTCCGAGGTTCATGTCGATAGTTCTAATAGTCCTCATTTTAAAGTTACTAAAAAATGTGAAGATCTTATCAAACAGAATCAAAGAATAGAATCCTCTTTCATAAAGCAATCCAAACAAGTCAAATTAGATTATCTTATTCACCTATATGCATCTATTCAAGCTGTTAGATTTCTTCTTGAGGGGCAAATGAGATTCAAAAGGATATTAGTTATGCATTTGCATATGAAATAATTAATGAGATTATTCATGAAATTAGAGATGATTTCTTTGGCATATTAGTGGATGAAGAAAGAGACATATCAAAGAAAAAACAAATGGGTGATGTTTTGCGTTATGTTGATGATAGGGGTATTGTTATGGAAAGGTTTGTTGGGATTGTACATGTCAAAGATACAACTGCTTTATCAATTAAGGCTGCACTTGAATCAATGTTGAGTCAGTGTGGATTATATTTATCAAAAGTACAAGGCCAAGGGTACGATGGAGCTAGTAATATGCGAGGTGAATTTGGTGATTTGAAAACATTGATTCAAAATAAAAATCATTGTGCCTATTATATTCATTGTTTTGCTCATCAACTTCAATTGGCCTTATTGCTGTGGTAAACTTTCATAATGAGGTTAGTTGTTTTCTTAGCAATGTTACACGGGTTGTGGATGTTGTCGGATCCTCTAATAAGAGTCAAGATTCTCTTACCCCATTTTTAGTTATTACTACCTTATAAGCATCAAATACGAGTTTTATCCCATCTCTAATCAATAAACTACTAGAAAATAAGTTCCTACGCATGGAAGATACAAAGTAAACGTCACTCAATGATAGTTTATTTCTAGAATAAAGTTTTAGTAGAACCTTTCCCTTGCCAAGAACTCCATATGTGGCTTGGGTACCTATGTAGATAAGCTCTCCCTAATCAGCATACTCAAACTGGCCAAACATATCTATGGTAGTACACATATTCTTTGAAGTGCCTGTGCCCACAATCCAATCTACCCTATTGTTCACCAAGTTGACTTCCGCCCCAACAACTATCACATCCTCAGTTTCAGTAACATTAACATGAGCAGATGGAGTTGTAGGAGCTTGTTGAGTCTGACTTCTTTAACCTTACCTCTTGTAGCATTGATATGCCTTATGACCCGCCTTCCTACAGAAGTAGCAAGTTTACTACCTCATTTTTTTAAAATCCTAATTACCATATATTATTGGTCTAGTAACACGTCTATAAAAAAAATATGTATTCTATTGTCAAGTCATATTATGTTCGTATTAATTTTTAAACATTTTATCTATCATTTCTCTTGTTTTTAGGAAATACATTTATTACAATTCTTTCGATTCCTGTATTTTCACTCTTTTCAACCAATTTAAAATTTTTGAGCGGTTGAAAAATATTTTTGAGTCCATTCGTCCATTCCATTCATTCATGTTTCACCCTTTCTTTCTAAATTGTTAAATTGCAGAAAAATCTGCTAATGTGATTAGACGATTTTAGTCGTTTTTATTATTTTTAATCCGTTGGTCATCAAATGAGTTTCGAAACCAAATAATTTTATATATTTGGTTTTATAAAAATATTTTGCATCAATCCGTGACAATTTGAACCCTCCATTATTCGTTTTGTGTGTTTGCGAAAAAATGTATTTCTGCGACTTATCTATTTTTGCCATTTTTGATCATTTTCCATATGATGAGCTTCAAAACTACTCCAATAACCAATATTTTTATATATTTGAGTTTCTAAAATTTTTATGAACCTTTCCATAATTTTTTATAATTTTTGGGACTCAATTGATATTTTTCCCAATAAAAGTCCATTATTAGACTTTTTTACAATTTAATTAACCAAAATAATTTGTAATCAATAATCTAACCATTATTTTAATCCTAAATAATCTCATAACCAAACCAAACCATATTTTGTAACTTATTTACTCTTCACCCAACTAAAAAGTGCAATAATCATGATTTTATGACATTCCTCTTACACACTCAACCATAACCTAACCTCTCTCTTATACCCCTAATCCTAGCACTCAATTGAGGCTAAATTAAAACAAAAAACACATTCCACACTAATACCTATTAGATATCATTTTATTTTTGCTAAATCGTGCGTTTCATTACAAAACGCGCATAAAATCATAATTTTTCAGCAGTATTAAAAGTTGATTTTTCCCAACTTGCAACAACGCATTCTCTCTCTCTGGTTGTCCTATTTCTTTGGTTTTTATTTCGTGTAAAAATATCACATTTAATAATAAAAATCCATACCATTTTTATACCTGAAATCAATCCCCTTCAAGCCCTATTCTAAACCAAATTTTCGCTTCTCGACCAGCTTCACAACTGTAGCAATTTTTTTTTGTGATTTCCAACAGCTACCACGTGTCGACATTGCTTCTTATACCTTATATTCTTGTTTGGTATTGTTCCTTTCATGTTATAATTTATCTAGGAATCATTTCCAACCACAAAATTGTGCCCCTCACCTCTTCTTTTTCATCTCCTATCTACCTTGCTTAGCAACTTTGGAATTTTTTCTGCAGTTGTTGTGTATATAGTAGCAGAGATTTCATGCCTTTCTGTAATCCTCCAAAATTTTAGAAAACCTATAACTTAATAAATACCTTTTATTTGAAATAAATTAGCTTTTAAAATTATTTAGTCTAATTATTTTATGGATTTTTGAGTATGTAAATTTGGATAGGAGTATTTAATAAATTAAAAATAAATATTTTGTTATTTTATCACATTATTTTTATTTAAATAATTTTCCAAACTAATATTTTACTAAAAATAGCCTTTTTGAACCAATATATTAAATTATATTGAATTAAATTATTAAATTAAATAATTTATCAAAAATATTACATTTATTATTTTCTAATATTTTCCCCTATTTTTCTATTTTTCTATTTTCCTCTTTTTTCTTTTTCTTTTTCTCCTCCTTTTTCTCCTTTTTCTTCTTTCTTTTCTTTTCCTTTTTTTTTCCTTCAGGCTGCCGCACCAGGATAGCCTCTGCCCTACGCCTGGGCCACTGGCCCATCTCCCCTCTCCCTCTCTTTCCCCCTCCTCTCCCGCACGGCTTGACCCAACTCGGGCCCCCTTCCTTCTTTCTTTTCCTTTTCCCCAGGTCGGGCCGGCCCGCTCACTTTTTTTTCCCTTGCACCTGGCCTGTCCCCTTCTCCCTCCCTCTCCTTTCTTTCTTCTTCCTTCAGTGTCGACCATCCCGAGACCCCGACCAGTCTTCATCACCAGATCTGCCACCCCGAACGCCTCCCACTACCACCACCTGCAACTCTATTTCTCTCTCTCTCCTGCCTTTTTTCATCATTTTGGAACCGGGTAGCCATGCACCCCATCTCGCATGGCTCCCCTTTCCTCCTCTTCGTCACCCTCTCCTTGCCACCCTACGACCCCCTGCCACCCTAAACCCTGTCGCCCGATCAGCCACCTATCCCCTTACCCTCCCTCTTCTTTTTCTTCTCTCCTTCAGCCTTTTCCTGCCCTATTATTTTCGAACATCACCCCCGATCTCCTCTTTCTCTCATTTTCTTCCTCTCCCATTTCCACCCCTATTTTTACATTACCATCGCCCTCCGCCGCTCCTTCCGCCTCACCAACCCCTGCACCGCTCTCTGCCACCCTCCACCTTAGCCTTGCACCACCACAATATCCCTCTCAAGCCATCCCATAGCCCTTCCTCCTCCCCACCTATTTTTCGCTCCATTTTCCCCCTTCTCGACAACCCCACCTTTCTCCACCGTATGGCCGCCTATGCCGCCGCCCAACCCACCATTCAACTCCCTGTAACCTCCTCTACAACCCCCATACATTTCTTGGCCGAAACAATCCCCCAAACCCCTTCATTTTTCCCTTCTCTTTTCCTTCCTTCTCAGCCCCTCTACCTCGACCCACCTCCGCAGCCACCTTCGTGGCCTCGCTGCCGCCGCCTCCTCCACCCTTGGTCACTGTGAACCCATCCCCAACAACCACCTACACCCCCTCTTCACTCCTGCACCATTCTCTTGCCCTAAATCCTCCCCCACCTGCCCTCTTTTCTAGCCTAAAGACCCCAACCCGAAAACACCCCTTCTACCCTCTTCTTCATGCAACCTTCGACCCTTCCACCCTTATTTTTACATGTAGCTCATGTTGTATATGCAGCATGAGTTTCTGCATTTATTGGCCATTTTTATTAATAATTTTAAGGTATGATAATATTTAAATTAATTATTTGATTAAGTAAAATTTATAAAGTCTTATGCTTTGATTTTCTTATTTCTAATATAATAAATATTGATATTATTTTTAGGAGTTGATTTTGCTATTTAAAGCTTGAATCTTTAATCAGGATACCGGTAAGATTCAATTTTTGTAGGAATTAAGGTAATTGTTAAACCCCACTTAAATACATGGATAAACGTATGTTAGCACATTAGGATTTATAATAAGTTATTATGCTTGATATTTGTGGTTAATATATATATATTATATATATATTCTTGTATTGATTGATAAAAAGAAAAGTATGCTAGTTTATATGCCATATGTGGAAATGTTGTTTAAGGGAAGAGTTTGATTATTAATGAAAATGTTAAGTACTTATCTATGTTATTTTATGTTATTATGACCATTTATGCATGAATATTATTATTGTGAGCCCTAGGGGCGTTGTAGGAATATTTATTGTGCAAGAATGTGGCCTAATATATATGGATGCTAATATGTATTATATTAAAATATGATAGCTGGTGGAGTTGGATATTGTTAATGGAGTATTAATATTATTATTCCATGTGGTAATGTTAATTTAATAAAAGTGGTGAAATAAAGGGGGTAAAGTGGTAATTTTGGAGACAAAAGGGTAATATTATAATTTTATAAGTAAATGGAAAAAGGGTAATTTTATAAGTAAAGGGTGTTATGGAAATTTTGGAAGTAAGGGATAAAATGGTAATTTTGGAAGATAAGGGTAAGAATGGTAATTTTGGAAGCAAGGGGTAAAATAGTAATTTTGGATGTAAAAGGGTATTATGGTAATTTGCAAGCAAAAGGGTAATATGGTAATTTGGATGTAAGGGGTAAAATGGTAGTTTTATAAATAAGAGGATATTATGGTAATTTTGATAGTAGAGGGGTAAAACGGTAATTTGTAAGTAAAAGGGTAAATTGGTAATTATAATTATGGAAAAGGGTAAATTAATAATTATAGATATGGAGAGGGGTAATTTGGTAATTATAATTATGAAAAAGGGTAAATTAATAATTATAAATATGGAGAGGGGTAATTTGGTAATTATTATTATGAAAAAGGGTAAATTAATAATTATAAATATGGAGAAGAGTAAATTAATAATTATAAAAGTGGAGAAGGGAAAAATGGTAATTATAATAATGGAAAAGGGTAATATGGTAATTATGATAATTGGAAATGGTAAAATGGTAATTTTGTAATTAAAGGGGCAAAATGGTAAATTTTTGAATAAAGGGCATTATGGTAAATTTTGGAAGTTAAGGGGGTAAATGGTGAATTTAAGAGTAAAAGGGCAAAGGGTAATTTTGTAAACAAAAAGGGTAAAGTGGAAATTGGAAAGGAGTAACTTGGTAATTATGATAATAGAGAAGGGCAATTTGGTAATTTAAATAATAAAAGGGTAATTTGGTAATTTGACCAACTAAAGGATAATTTGTTAATTGTAATAAAAGAAATGGGCAAATTAGTAATCTAACCAACCAAATGGGAAATATATTAAGTGTAACAATTACGAAGGGTGATTAGTGGCCTAATAAGTAGGGCTGTGCAAAAAATCAGGGATCCAAAAATCCGATCCGACTTTTAAAATATCCGATCCAAGTTTTAGGATATCTGATCCGGGTTTTAAAGACCGGAGCGGATATCCGATCCGATATTTTTCCGGATTATTCGATCCGATTAAAATATCTGGTGTATAAGAAAATATTTTTTTAAAATAAAATATATAAATATTTTTTGATTAAATAAATTATATATATAATTATTTAACCTAAATATTTATGTATGTAAATGTAATACATACTGTATACTATGTATGGAGTATGGACTAGGTGCTTGGCTGCTTGCTGAGTGCTGAGACCAACGCAACGGCAGTCGGTAGCCCATTAGCCGGCCCAGTCTCAAGTAATTTTTCAATCGGTCTGGCCGTCGGTCTGCCTAATTTTTTTCCGCCTACGACTCGGCGACTCCTGTGTCTTTGTGTGACTCTGTCTGGTAGTGGTGGATTCATTTATTTTTCCCGAATGCCGCCTCGATTCTTCCTTTCGATTCTTCAGCCTTCCCTTCCTTCCCTTCGTTCTTCTCGAATCTCACAGCAGGAGCCATGCAAGCTCGCCGGCCGCAGCAACAACCACGTAGATACTCTTCTCCCACTCCCTCCCACGCAGAGCAAGCGCCACCAGTCGGCAGCCACCGCCAGGTACAGCCGTTTGCAATTTGTGAGGGGTTGTTTCTAATTCTTACATAATCCATTGTCTAACTCTACCGATTTCAATTTTTCTTTTTAGGGCATTGTTCTTGTTTGCTGATTCTTCCTTGAAGGCTTTTTTTGCCATTTAAGGTATGCCCTAATTGTTTGTTAATTTGTCTATTTTTCTGTCATATATTCGATTGTCGATGGTTTTTTAGGGTTGTGGAAGATGAGGTCGGTTGTGCTAATTTTTTTGTGTGGGATTATGTGTTTGTTAATTTTTTGTTAGGGATTCGCTAGTTTGGAATTTATTTGTCCATATGATCTTTTGTTAGGGTTGTTAGCAACTTAGTAGGAATTTGTTAATGAAAATCTTATCTTAGTAGGATTTCATAGTTTGAAATCGACTATGTGGGATTCGGTAGTTTGAAATTGACTATGGGATTCCCGATTCTGTCACCGATTGTCCATGTCTTTGTTTTTCTCAATTTATTTGTTTTGTTTATCTGCATTTGTTTTGTTAGGGCATTGTTTGGTAGCTGATACCCATTTTGTTAATTCTGTTTGGTAGGTAATACTGTAATAGACTAATAGTATGCTATACAACATGATACTTATAATAATAATAATAATAATAATAATAATAATAATAATAATAATACAGATACTAAAATACTAGAATAATAATAATTCTGTTTGCTTATTTGAAAGCTTGATTTACATGATGGTTTGGACCAACCACATTATTTAAATATTATTATGTTCAGATGGCTCGCCATCTGAACCTTGTATATATTTCAGTCCTTATTGTGACTGATTGTATGGAGTATTTATGAATGTAATACATGTGTATGACTGACTGACTGTATGGAGTATGAAATGGATATATTGGATCATGTAATACATGCATAATCCTTGTTGTAGATGGAATTTTACCCAGTTTGTTAATTCTGTTTGGTAGGTAATACTGTAATAGTATGCTATACAACATGATATTGATTATATATATGTTTTGTAATTAATAATGATTAAAACTACTACTAATAATGGTTTGCAATGAAGATGAATTTTAAATAAATATATTAATGGCAATCATCATAATAATGGTAATAATAACAATCAAATATGTGAATTATAATAATAATTACTTGTTATTATATAGAATTAAAATAACTTGTTGTGATAAACATATCTCTATTTCTCTCTCAACATAATATCTATCTCTGAATTTTTTTTATATTAGTATAAATAAGTAAAGCTTATGAATTATGATAATCAATATTTGTTCATAAGTATTAACTCTATTGTTTACATTTTTTATGTGTCTCATCTAGTCTCATCTTGTCTCATCTTCCCATTAGAACATTTTTTATGAACAAAAATCTTGATTAAAACTGGTTTACACATATCTATATATTAAACACTGTGTAATGTCAATGTGTATGAATGTATAGGTTATATTACAAACACATCTCTCTATATAAAGATACTTTCCTTGATTTTTTTCCCATTTCTGTTGTGTAAAAATAAACATGTTTATAAATATACAAACATAAATAGGTTATTAATTATAAATACACAAACATAAACATGTTTACACTAATCCTACTAGTAGTATGATAGTATCTGCATTTAAATTATAAACATACAAACATATCTTTGTTTCTCTCTCAATTTATATTTTTATATTAGTTAGTTGTACTTGTATCTGCATTTAACTAGTAACTAACTACCAACTCTTTGGATCATAATATCATATGTTGCTGCCTATTCCAACATAATTTCTATCTCTGATTTTTTTTATATTAGTATGAATAAATACAGCTTATCATGATCAATATTTGTTCATAAGTATTAACTCTATTTTATTTTTGTTCATAA
Source organism: Tamarix chinensis (assembly GCA_030549775.1). Taxonomy (NCBI): domain Eukaryota; kingdom Viridiplantae; phylum Streptophyta; class Magnoliopsida; order Caryophyllales; family Tamaricaceae; genus Tamarix; species Tamarix chinensis. The sequence goes on along the minus strand of CM060179.1, from coordinate 7,520,397 downwards.
AATGTAATTGTGCCAGCTAGCAGCCTAGCACCGACACTAGGGATCTGGCAGGCAATAACAACATGGAGTCAGTGAATGAGATTGAAATTGCCGAAAGCGGGACACCAGGTATTTCACCAGAAATGACTCCTCCTTTCCCATGTCCTCCTGTGCCCCCATTAGAACCTGTTTCAAATGAAAAATCTGAAGGTTCTAAAGAGAGTAGGAACGAGGGTGGGCCACCGACAAAAAAATTTAGATCATGGGTTTGGGATCATTTTGAAAAAATACCATGTGATAATAAAAATGATCAAAAGGCAGTTTGTATTTATTGTAACAATCAATATGTGGCTGCTCCTTCTAAAGGCACTTCTAATTTGAGTAATCATTTAAAGAGTTTTAAGAAGTACCCCGTGAATATAGATGAGAAACAATTCATTTTAAAAATGAATGCTTCTTATTGTGATGGCGATCTTCCATCATCCGCGATAACTAGTGTTACTAATTGGAAATTTAACCAAGAAGAGCATAGAAAAGCATTGGTTGAAATGATAATTTTGGATGAATTACCCTTTCGATTTGTAGAAAGGGAGGGATTTAGAAGGTATATGGCAAAGACACAACCTAGAGCAATAATTCCTTCTAGAACTACTATTGCTAGAGATGCGTTGCAAATTTTTACGGGAGAGAAAACAAAGTTGAAGGCATTTTTTAAGAGTTGCAAAAGTTGAATTTGTCTCACCACTGATACATGGAATTCTTGTCAAAATTTGAGTTACATGGTCCTCACAGCTCATTTTATTGATAAGAATTGGAAATTGCATAAAAATATTATTAAATTTTGTCCAACTGCTGGTCATTCTGGTGAGATTATTGGTAGATCTGTTGAAAGATGTTTAATTGATTAGAATATTGATAAGGTGTTAACTTTAACAGTTGATAATGCAAGTTCAAATGATAAGTGTATTGATTATTTTAGAGAACAACTCAATGGTTGGGGTGAGTCAGTTTTAAATGGATCTTTATTACATATTAGATGTATTGCTCATATATTGAGCCTTGTTGTGAAAGAGGGGTTGAAAGAGTCCGGCGATCATATTCTTAGAGTTTGATATGCTGTGAGATATGTGAGATCATCTCCCTCTAGATTTAGTAAATTCAAGACTTGTGTTGAGCAAGAGAAATTGGAGTCCAAGAGAATGTTATGTTTGGACATTGAAACTAGATGGAATTCTACGTATATTATGTTGGATGTTGCCTTTAAGTTTAAGAAAGCTTTTGATTTGATGAAAAGAGATAAGAAATATCGTTTTGAAATGGACAAATTAAAGGGCATGCCAATGGATGATGATTGGGAGCATGTGCATGTGTTGCTTCCTTTTTTGAAATATTTTTATGAGACAACTTTGAGGATATCTGGTTCCTTGTATGTCACTGGTAACATGTATTGGCAAGAGATTTGTGGTATATTGAAAATGATTAGTGTGGCTAGAGATGGTGATGATTTTGACATAAGTGTGATGGCTTTGGGTATGAAATTAGAATATGATAAATATTGGGGAAGTGCCAGAAATATCAATGTGTTGCTATTTATTGCTGTGATTCTTGATCCTAGGAGAAAGATTAAATTTGTGCGTTGGGCAATAAATAAGTATTTTGAATCTGAACTTGCAATTGACATACATGCTAAGGTTGATACAACTTTGAAAGAATTGTATGCCTTCTATGCCTCTAAGCTTACATCATCTCCAGCCCCTAAGTCATCTTCAACTATGAATGTAAGTGAGTTCATTTGTGAGCATGGTGATCCAGTTGGTAGAGAATTTGAAGAAACAGTGGCAGCTGAGATTACTTTAGCTCATGGAATGAATGATTTAGACAAGTATTTGGAGGATAACTTGCTTGTTGTTGGTGCAAGTTTTGATATCCTTAGTTGGTGGAGGGATAATGCTCTAAATTATGAAGTTCTTGCTTTGATGGCTAAGGATCTTTTAGCTATGCCTGTATCCATAGTTGCATATGAGTCTGCATTTAGTACGGGAGGCCGCATTCTTGATCTGTTTCGTAGTTCTTTGACTCCTAGAATGGTAGAAGCATTGGTTTGTACGCAAGATTGGATAAAGTCATCTTCGGATCATCCTCAAGTAGAAGAGATTATTGAGGAGATTGAAAACATTGAAGTTGGTATTCTTTTATTCTATTTTATCGATACTTTTTTTTAAGTATTTCATGTGTTTTATTTTTTTTAATTTTTATCTTATTTCTTTTTTCAGATATTGTAGGCTTACCGCCTATTGTGCAAATCAATGAGTCGGATATTTCGGAGTTTGAAGACATGATATTATGATGATTGATGACTTTCTAAGTCTTTCTTAGTTGGAAAATTATTTAGTTAATTTTTTTTCTTTTAATTATGGATTTATGGACTTTGGAGTTTGGATTGTTGTTGTATTTTACTATTTGTGTTATGGACTTTGGATTATTGTTGTATTTGTTTTAATTATGGATTTATGGACTTTATATTATTGTTGTATTTGTGTTATGGACATTGAACAATGCGGATATTTGGATTATTGTTGATTTATTAAATTCTAGCAGGTTAAAATATCCAATATGGATTATTGTTGATTTATTAAATTCTAGCAGGTTAAAATATACACATTTGGATATTTCAATGCGGATATTTGGATTATTGTTGATTTATTAAATTCTAGCAGGTTAAAATATCCACATTTGGATATTTCAATGCGGATATTTGGATTATTGTTGATTTATTAAATTCTAGCAGGTTAAAATATCCACATTTGGATATTTCAATGCGGATATTTGGATTATTGTTGATTTATTAAATTCTACCAGGTTAAAATATCCACATTTGGATATTTCAATGCGGATTTTTGGATTATTATTGATTTATTAAATTCTAGCAGGTTAAAATATCCGCATTGAAATATTATTGATTTATTAAATTCTAGCAGGTTAAGATATCCACATTTGGTTATTTCAATGCGGATATTTGAATTATTGATGATTTGTTGTATTTGTTATGAATTTTGGATTTTTAGAATTTATTTTAATTTAATTATAGCGGGTTAAAATATCCACATTTGGATATTTCAATGCGGATATTTGGATATCGGATATCGGATATCCGAATTTACATAATCGAATTTTCGGATATCCAATCATAAACAGGTCATTTTTATTAAAAAATAAATATTTTTCGGATAATCGGATGTACCGAATATATCCGATATCCGTATCAGATTTTTCGGATATCCGATTGTTCGGATATCCGCTACTAATGGATACGGATACGGATACGGATATAGGTTACTAAATATCTGATCGGATCGGATATCCGGAAAAAAATTCGGTCGGATACGGATATCCGATTTTGCACAGCTCTACTAATAAGTGTGTGGGAGATGGCTCGGTAACCTAAACCGAGCAAGGAGGTGACTAAGATCAACTATGTGTGGGTTGCATGCCATGTGTGCCATGTATTATACCACATTGTGTACTTTATGCTTAATGATTAATTGTTATAGCACAACTTTGAGTGAATGTATGCTCATGTAACTTCCTTATGGCATGTGAATGATGATTATATATGTTGTGTGTACAATGTTATATGGTGTGACCCTCTAGGACATGCATGCTAGGATGTTTAATAACAGGATATGGGGTGAAAGGCATGAAAAAGAAAAATGAGAGAATAAGATAACCAAGGGGAAGTAAGTTGGCTAACGTAGGAAAGAATGACCTAAATAATCCATGATCCTTGAGTGGTGAAAAAGAGAGGGGACATAAGTAAAATGAAAGAGTGGGAGAAACTAGGGTTGCATGGGAGGAACTAGGGTTTAGGAGAAACCCTAATGTGAGAAGATGGAAAAAGAAAATAATAAAAATAAATGAGAATGAGTGGGGTATGAAGTGAGGGTTAAATCTAAGGGTTGTAACGTGTGGGGTGTTAAATAGTTTGGATGGTGTGAGGATGGGCCACATAGGCCCAAATTAGGGTTTTCTGGAGAAAGTCCTAGGGTAAGGCGGTGAGTTGACCTTGGGGTATAAGGTGGTGGGCCTTGACCCACACACTTAGGAGTTGGGCTTCTGGTGTGAGAAAGTGGATTAAGGGAAGGATGTCAGGGCGAGTTAGAAGGTACAAAAGTCTCAAGATATGGGGCGGGCCCTCCTAGGAGGATAAGTGTGGATATAGTTAGTCATGCATGTCAAGGGTGAAGTACTTTCGATTAGGATACGATTAAGACACTAATCCCTTAAAGAGGAAGATGTTGAGCCGGATCTAGACCGGTCCACCGGCGAATAATAGTGACCAGGGCCGGGGTGCCCTACATGACCGGTCCACCTGCGAATAATAGTGGCCAGGTGCATTTTGCCCTGCATGACTGTTCCACCGGCTATAATAGTGGGGGATTCCGTACTCAACAAACCAAACGTAAAAAAGATAAGACATGAGAAATACACTAATTAATTACAGTTGAACACCTTATGAGTCGGGGCTGGATCGGTCCACCGGCGAATAATAGTGGCTAGGAGTATTTTGCCCTGTATGACCTATCCACCGGCGAATAATAGTGGCTAGGAGCATTTTGCCTTGCATGACCGTTCCACCGGCTATAATAGTGGGGTTTCCGCACTCACATGGACATTTATACTCCGAGATAATTGATTAATGATGGATTAATGGCCTTAAGGCCCTAAAAGTATCGATTTTTCATGATGGCCTATTAACATTTGGTTGACTTGTTAAGTATGCAAATGCGTGAAAGTGAATATTACCTATGCACCATTAATATCCGATTGACTTGTCAAGTATGTGAATATACGGATCTGAGTATTATGTTTACACCTGTCGTTATGTATGGATATAGCAGTAAATCATGTGTTACATTGCGGGCCTGCTTTTAAGTGTGTTTTAAAGGATTACTCAGTACCGTAGTACTAAAGGGTTTCTGTAATCCCCCAAAAATTTCGAAAACCTATATTTTAATAAATTACTTTTATTTGGAATATAATTGCTTTTATATTATTTATTTTCATTATTTTATGGATTTTAGAGTATGTAAATTTGGATAAAATTATTTAATAAATTAAAAATAAATAATTTGCTATTTATCATATCGTTTTATTTAAATAATTTTTCAAAACTAATATTTTACTAACCTTATTTTTTTTAAATCAATATATTAGATTATAATGAATTAAATTATTTAATTAAATAAATTATCCAGAATATTACATTTTATGATTTATAAAATTAATTTAAATTATTTCCCCTATTTTCCCATTTTTTTTCCTTTTTCTTTTCCTCCTCCTTTTCTCCTTTTCTTCTTCCTCCTCTTTTCCCCCTTGGGCGCCCGCCCGGCCTACTCCCCCTCTCCCTGCGCGTTGGGCCTTCGGCCCGCCTCTCCCTCTCCCCCTCGGCCCTCTCTCTCTCGCGTGCCCAGCCCGGCGGTCCCCCTGCTTTTTCTTTCTTTTCCCCTGGACCGGCCAGCCTTTGCTTGCCTTTCCCCCGACCGGCCGCCACAGCCTTTCTTCCTTCTTCTTCTCCCCAGGCGTCGACAGCAGCCCGACCCTCTGCAGCTGCCGCCCGACCACCTACGCCTGCCGCCGCCTGTCGCCGCCTGCCGCTGCACCTGTCCCTGCTGCCCCTCTCTCTACCCCGTCCTCTTCCCCTCTATTTCGAGCCACGCCACCCTACACCCTAACCATGGTGGCAGCCCCTACTCCCCGTCGCCACCCTCTCCCTGCCACCCTACCGCCTCCCTGCCGCCCTATGCCCTGCGACCTACCCCTTACCCTCCCTCTTCTTTTTCTTCTGCCCTTCGTCCATTCCTTGCCCCATTTTCGAGCCATATCTCCCTCCCCCGAGCTCCCTCCTCTCTCCTCCCTCCTTTCCTTTGTTTTTCTGTTTTCTTCCTGCGCCGCCGCCGTCCGCCGCTCCTACCGCCGCACCCAACCCCTGCGCCGACCCCTGCCACCACCCCCTACTGCCCTGCATCCCCACGCTGCCCCCTTGAGCCCTACACTTCCTCCCTTCTCCACCCTTCTTTCTTTTCTCCCCTTATCACCAGCCACCTTCGCCGCCTTACCGCCGCCGTATCCGCCGCCCTTAGCCGCCGCGAAACCATCCCCGACCACCTCTTACACCCCCTCTTCACTTCTGCACCATCCACTTGCCTTAGAACCTCCCCCAACTATCTCTTTTTCTAGCCTAAAGTCCCTAAACCGAGCCACCCTTCCTCCCTCCCATTTCACCCCTCTTCGAGCCTCTCCCCTTTCTTCTTCTGCCTGAAACTCACGCTGCTCATGCAGCGTGAGCTCGCCTTTATGTAAAAAAAAAAAAAAGAAAAAAAAAGGAGAAATGATTTGGCTAATTTCTAAGGTATAATGGTGTTTTATATTAAGTATTTTTTTTACTAATTAAATTTTATAAAGTTTGATACTTGGATTTTATTTCTAACGTGTATATGATGGATATTATTCTTAGGTGTTGATTTGCTAATTGTGCTTGGTAAGGTTTGATAACTTTGCGAGATTAAGGTAACCGTTAAATCTCGCTTAAATGCATGGATTAACGCATGTTATCACATTAGGCATTATCAATATGTATTATGCTTGATATATGTTACTTAGCATTATCATATGTGGTTAATGTGGTTGTTGATGAAAAGGAAGCATGATAGATTGATGATGTGTATGGGAATAATATTTTGTGTAATAATTTGGTGGTTAGGGAAAATATAAATTATTATCTATGCTTGTGATATGCTATGGTGATTTTTATTACATGTGTAACATTTTGTTAGCATTAGGGGGAGATTTTAATAATGTATATTGTATATGAGTATGGCCTAAGAGTAAAATGGTGAATGTGTTAATCAAGGGAGAAAATAGTAATTTTGGAGGTAGGGGTAAAATTGTAATTTTGTGAATAAAGGAGAAAAGAGTAATTCTTGTAATAAAAAGGGGCAATTTGGTAATCTTGTTAAAAAGAATGGCAATTTGGTAAATTGTAATAAAAGGACAATTTGGTAATGTTATAATAAAAGGGCAAAATAGTAATTTCATGATTAAAGGACGAAATGATAATTTTACAATCTAAGGGCGGAATGGTAATTTGGAAATTAAAGGAGGTAAGATAGCAATTTTATAATTAAGGATAAATGGAAAAGTTATAAGTAAAAGGGCGATATGATAATCTTGGGAGTTAAGGGGGTAAAATGGTAAATTTGAAGGTAGAGGGGTAAAACGGTAATTGTGTAAATCAAAGGGGTAAAGGTGAACATTGGAAAGGAGTAAATTGGAAATAATGATTATTGAGAAGGGTAAAATAATAATTTAAATAACCAGAGGGTAATTCGATAATTTAATAGTAGAGAAGGGTAAAACGGTAAATATGATAAATGTGAGGGGTAAGTTGGTAATTCAACCGATTGGAGGGTATTTTCGTAATTTTGGATAATGGAGTAGGGTAGTTTGGTAATTATGACAGTTAAGAAGGGCAATTCGGTAACTTAAATAACTAAAGGGTAATTTGGTATATTTAATAACGGAGAAGGGCAAATTTGTAATTATGATCATATGCAAGGGTAGTTTGGTAATTTCACCAACCAAAGGGCAATTTGGTAATTTTGGACAAGAAGGAAGGGTAATTTGGTAATTTGACCAACTCAAGGATAATTTATTAAGTGTAATAAAGGAGAAAGGGGCAAAGTGGTGATCTAACCAATTAAATGGAAAGTATATTAAGTGTAATAATTATTAAGGGGGAATTAATGTCCTAATAAGTATGATAAATAATTTAGTAACCTAAATCGAATAAGGGATCACTTGGTGATTTTGTAACAAGGAGGGTAACATGGTAATTTATCAAATAAGAAAGGGTGACGTAGTGATTTTGTATGTAAAAGGGTAAATAAGTAGGCTGTATCCAGTATATCATTATGATTGTGGAATTCGTGACATGGCTCTGTTAGTGTTGATTAACGAGGCAAGAATGTGTGATGAGTAGTAAGTATCACGAGATTGAGTTTTAATTCGGAATTAGATGAGTTTAGGATGGCCTTATTGATTCTCCTATGTTATGTTGGATGACCACCTGAATAAGAAATCTCTGAGGATATCTGAACGATTAAAAGAGGATAATTATCTTATTCTTGTGCTTTTGTGATCACCATTAATTAAGACACTATTACTTAAAGTGAAAGACCTCGAGATCGGGAATGGTGACTCCTTAGGGGTCGCTACCCTAAGGACGTGGTTTAGTCCACGATTGTTTGGTATTTGCTGGTGTGCCTTTGTGCCCCAGCCAGGCCCTATATCTACTCTTTCTAGCTCTACGGACCTAGTTAGGGGGTATGCATACTTAAGGATTAGGTGTCCTTGTCGGTAGGGTACTGAGTTAGCTTTATGCACCAGTACGACCAGGGTACCTTTGCGTCCCTGGGTTACTAGTTGAAGGGTACTGAGTTGCTGTTATGCGCCAGTGCGACCGGTGTACCTTTGTGTCCCGGGTTATTGATCTCCCTATCGAGGCAAATAAATATGATTGATGTGCTGATTTAAGAAAGGAAAGATACTATAATTGAAAGTGGAATATTAATGAGCCGGGCCCAGCAATTTATGATATTGAGTACCGGTCCACCGGTTATAATAGTGGCCAGGAGCGTTGTGCCCTGGGTGATGATTCTTTATATATCCCGGTCCACCGGTTATAATAGTGGCCAGGAGCGTTGTGCCCTGGATGATGATTTTATATTCCGGTCCACCGGCAATAATAGTGGAGGTCCCGAGCTCAATAAAAATTTATTGTGAATGAGTTATGGAAAAATACTAGTCCTTGAGACTGTTGATTAATGGCCTCAAGGCCCGAAAAATATCTCGATTACTGATCATGGCCTATTTGATATTGGTTGATTGATTATGGAATATATGAAAGTGAATTTTACGTATACGCCATTAATGTATGATTGAGTTATTGGATGTACAAAGAATTGGATCTGAATACCATGTTTCTACCTATGGTCATATCTGAATGTAGTAGTATCATGTGTAATATGTGTGCCTGTATTTTAAGTGCGTTTTTAAAGGGTTACTCAGTACCGTAGTACTGAAGGGTTCCCTTCATGGGGCCCCTGCCTATTCAATGGGCAGTACCCCTTGCAGGTTGTGTTTCAGGTGCTATTCAAGTGGGCCCTTGGGGAGAGCGTAAGGTACTGTCCGGAAATTTTTAGGGTTTTAAATTGTCTCATTTAAATTCAACGTATTTGTTATTTTGTAATCACCGTGGTTGAATGTTTTCTCTTGTAAAGTATTTACTGTGCTACTCTGATATTCAAATGCTTAAGTTCTCGTAAAATTTTATTTTACTCCTTTAGCCTTAGCACTTAGTACTGGAACGGTATGAGTGAACCGGTCTGGTACTAAGTGTGGCGGTAATGCTCCCAAAGTTCACGGTTTATCAAATCGCTTCCGCTAAATTTCTTTTAATTAACGAAATTTTTCAGTAGTGAATTTTGGGGGTGTTACAGTTTCATTCATAGGGCCCTTGCCTATTAAATGGGCAGTGTCCCTTGCAGGTCTTTTCAGGTATTATTCAAGTGGGCAACGGGAAATAGCGTAAGGATTATCCGGACTTTTAGGGTTCTCCCTTTTGCCTTTAATTTCTGGTTTAAATGTATTCCTTGTTCTTGTAACCACCATTGGTGGAATCTATTCTTATAAAATGTTTACTTGCGCTACTCTGATTTAAAAATGGTTTGAATTTCTAGCAATTGATATTTTGTTCTTTAGCCTTAGCACTTGGTACTAGAACGGTATGAGTGAACCGGCCTGTTACTAAGTGTGACGGTAATATCCTAGAAATTCACCGTTGTATATTTTGCTTCTGCTATTTCTTTTAATAAAACGAAATTTTTCAGTAGTAAATTTTGGGGGTGTTACACTTTCCTCCCTTCTTTTCTCCTTGGTTTCCTTCCCATTAATCCTCCAAAACCTTTATTTGTCATTCCTTGGTGATTGTTTTTGTTTTTGTGGTGGTTTTAAAGCCTCCATATTCAAGAGTAATCTTTTCCATTTCACTTCTTCCATTTCAATTCCTTTCTTTCCCATTTTTCTTATTTAATAATTTTGGTTTATCTAACTCTTTTATCTTGTATTCTTGAAGGTGACAAAGTAGGTTTAGAGAAGTAATTGCTAGATTCCTTATTTTTGCTTTGCTAAGGAGCTTAGGAATTTTGGTAACTAAACTAACCTTTAGAAATAGGATTTTGTGCTAGGTGTTTTATATATTATTCTATGCATGATTAGCTTTATTTTAATTATAAGAATGAGATATTATCTTGGGAAATATTTATGATATGTGTATGTTTCTATCTTATGTGCTTAAGCATGAAAATTTATTGAAAAGATGAATTGTGTGATTTTTACATGTTCTTATATATGTTGGAAAGTTGATGAATATTTAGTATAGTAGTACTAAATGTCCAGTGGAATTGTGACGAATAATTATTATATTAGTGATGAATATACATGGATTCGAGTTGTTTAGCTCTTGTCCTTGTTATTTTATGTAAATTTTGGTTGTTTTAAATTTATCTAATTATTTCATTGTATTTATAATAGTGTATAGAGGCTAAGTTATGAATCTTGGACCATTTAGAGTTGAAATGAATTCATTTAAGGTTTGGACATATTCCATCATGGGTATATTGGGCATTATAGATTGTTTTTGAATGTTTTAAGTGTACCATTATATTAATTGGGTCTCTTACATGGAATTTGGTATATGATATGCTAAGGTTTGATATTATTTAGAGTTAGTTATGAGTTTTAGAAGTTTAAGGTAATTGTTAAGTGAATAAGGACAATTATGACCATTGTATATAATTATTGAAATTTTAAGACCTAAGTGAATATTATATTAATAAATAAGTTAAAATTTATAAATTGACACTTGGATGACATTTGATGAGTAGACCTAGATACCTTAATTAAAATAGTTAATTAAGCAAGAAAAAGAAAAGAAGAAAGAGACAATTTGGGTGCATTGAGTAATCTTAGTATTTTATCTTTGTGTCCCATTTATATTTCATCCTAATAATCCAATTGGTTAGGTATCATCATTTTAGCATGAAATACACCTTTCTTAATATTAAGGTAATTAGTGGGCCTTAAAGATATTTTAGTCATTTTACGTGCCTTTAGATTAGTTATTGAATTCAGTCTTATAAGTGAACCCTTGGTTGACTTAAATGTTGGCTATTGATCCTTATCATAAATAATTGAAGTTAATATACATTAAGATCTAATTTTATTGGGCTTTTCATGGCATAAAACTTAGGCTTTAATGCCTTAATTATCTTCCTTGGGCTTTAATGCCTCAAATAATCAATTGGGCTTTAATAGCATGTTAATGGGCATTTTTGCTCTAAATGGTTGAGCCTTGATTCCTTTTTGGATCAAGTGTATGGATAATATAGGAATTTAATAAAATAATTGGTCTATTTTCATGGAAGTGATTAAGTGACATTCTATGGCATTTGTTTTTGTTTGACCTAAATCTTTGATAAAACATTAATCACTTAAAGTGAAAGATTTTGAGTCGAGACTTTTACCACTTGGAGCAGCTATCCGAGTTAGGTTTAGTATTCATCTGATACCATTCCGGAGTTTTCTATTCTATGATCCCAAGTGTCTTACAAGGTCCAGAGATGCCCTCTTCTATTCTGTAGGTTTCTCGATATATTTTGGCCCTATAGGGTGCATGTATACTTAAGTAATTAGGTATCCTATTATTTGGTGGTCTTGTTACATTTTTGGGTTGGCCACCTAGGGATAGTACCGTTTGAGTACTAGATTAGTTGTTATTGTTTCCTTGAGTCTCCATCCTCAAGTTAATATAATATATTGGTGATGATCACGATAATAAAATATAATAATCAATGAGTCTCATCTATCTGCACATTTATATTACATTATTTTATACTTGATGTCTCCGTACAGGGGGTATGCATACTTAAGTGATTAGGTGTTCTATTATTTGGTAGTCTGGTTACATTTCTGGGTAGGTCAACTAGGGATATTACTGTACGAGTACTAGATTAGTTGTTATTGTTTCTTCGAGTCTCCATCCTCAAGTTAATATAATATATTGGCTGTGATCACAATAATAAAATATAATAATCAATGAGTCTCATCTATCCATACATTTATATTACATTATTTTATACTTGATGTCTCGGTACAGGAGGTATGCATACTTAAATGATTAGGTGTCCTATTATTTGGTGGTCTGGTTATATTTCTAGGCGGGCCAACTCGCACTAGTACTGTTCGAGTACTAGATTAGTTGTTATTGTTTCTTCTAGTCTCCATCCTCAAGTTGATATATTATATTGGTTGTGATCACAATAATAAAATATAATAATCAATGAGTCTCATCTATACGTACATTTATATTACATTATTTTATACTTGATGGTTGAGTTTTATCTGGCTCAAATGACATCTATATGTAAGCATGTTATTACCTTGTTATTATATGTTCTATTTCTTTCTTTACATGGGCCTTGTACATAATGCTATCTCTTTAGGATAGTCGTGTTATTCAGTATAAGATGCATACTGATACTACAAATTTGTAGATGTTGTCTCATAGGTATATGATGATGATCCTGCTGACTTTGAGGAGATTCCTCAAGAAGAGTGATGCGAGTTTATACCTTGGGATTAGGGCGTAGAGTTAGATCTATCCAAGATTGCACATGTTATGTGCCCTAGATTTTGAAAATCTCTTTTGTACTCATCATCTCTTTTATCCCCCTTATCTCTTTTTATGTATTGTATTATGTGGAGCATGTACTCTGTACTCTATTGTTATGTTTAAATTATTAAAGTCTTTTACTATTTATATCTATTTCTGTAAGTTTTGATCTATTTGTCGTAACGTTTTAACCTTACACTTAGTATGAGAAATTTATGGACTAGAATCGCACTAAGTATGGCGGTAACACCCACTATATTATGTTAATGATTCCACTTAAAAAAATTAAGGGCAATTTTTGGGATGTTACAACAGGTCCATTTCTTCTTATAGATCTTGTCCCCCCTTTTGAAGCTTGATGGATTCTTTTGTTCTATCCTTTTCTAGGGTATTTTTCCCTTTCGCTTGAACCTGTCTTTATTAGTACTAGAGAAAACCAAGTTAGCATAAAAAACACTTATCTTTCAATCAATTGGCCTCTTCAATTCTCATATGGACAATCACCTACAATGAACTCAAATATTTTTTTTTCTTATGCTTCAGATAGCTCCGAAGGTCATTTCAAGAAGTTGGAAACTTAACTAGGAAAACATTAGCCTGGAATGTTTTACGTATATTCATCCCCTCAAGTACCACATCAACAATCAAGTTCTCAAACTCATGTACTTGCTCCATGATGGGCTTATTATCAACCTTCTGAAATATCAAGAAGTTAACAACCTCATATCTCTTTATACCAGCTTCATCACATCCATACCTCTTCTTTAATGATTCCCAAATCTCCTTAGCATAGATCACATCAAAATAAGCATCAAACAAATTGTTTGTCATATGAGACAACAAAGGGCCCCACACAGTTTTCTTATCCTTATCATACCTCTCCTTATCCGCCTTATCGGATTTCTTTGTAGGAATTAGAGTGGCATTGGGAGTTTTTGCAACAAATTCTTTGTTAGGGGGATTAGTGAATAGAACATAATTAACATCAAGAGCTTTAAATAAAATCAATATCCTCTAAGACTATCTACGCCAATTAGTACTGTCCAAAGGCTTAACCTTTGACATGTCCAAAACTACTCTGGAAATAGTAGTATAAACTATAGTAAATTTGATCTAAGGCATCAAACTTTAGCATGAGTTCATTACACTAACTTGGACACAAATTTTGAACAAAAAACACTGCAATGACTTAGAACTCGAACTCGAACTAGCCATTCAGAAGCAAATACGACAACAATTAAAATAAGTACCTAGAAGTAATCAATAACCAAACCAACAATTAATTCTGATACAAATAAATCAAGATCTAGTGACAAGGAATGGACTAGAACAATTCGACAGACAAAATCAATGGGACTGAATTATCAACCACAATAGTCAAATGCAATTAGATTGCAAACAATTAATTATCAAAGCGTAGAACTAGATCTAACATAAATGACAATGTATAGTAATAATAATTCACTTTAGGTTGTTGTAATTATATACGTAGCAATAGAAATGACGAGGTAAATATATTAAATCAATTGAATTTGCAAAAATGCTTATAAAAAATGTTATTGTATAACAAATAGAAATTGCTGCTCTGAAGCAAAATACGGATAGACCTTTGGTGTAATCTCGTATGCTAGTTCGTCCCCATAGTTAACACAATGATCCTCTGATCTCATACACTCAAGATCAAAGAGCATGGAATTGCACAACTTTTCCCAGTAAGCGTCGAAAATGAAGTTTTAGAGAGTGAAAGAATACTCGTTTTTTTGTGTCAAATGCTCATGTAAAATTCCAAAATATAAAGAGAAAATAGCATCCAACAACCACCAATCCTTCAAGAATTAATCCACCAACAACACATGATGTGTATAACATTGAAAATGTTCTCAGTGGAGAAAAATATGGGAATGGTAAAACCAAGTAAAAGAAATAAAAAATTAGTAAAAAAACATGTTGGGCTCAAACTTATTGAAACTTTAATTTTCCCAAACAAATTTACCCAACCAGCGGTGGTGGGCATGTGTGATAACTACAAAACAATCTAATTTATATTAACTCAGACAATAAGGTGAGTAGAAAGATATTTATCTTGAATTTTTTTCCTTGGGACTAATGTGGGATAAGGAAAAACTCAAATAATAGCAAAACATCACTAGTTTTTCCATTTTCCAAAAACAGTAGGACCTTATTTAATTTTCCAACGTAAGCTGAGTTTTACTGATGCGCATGTGATACTACTTTTGGTGAGCTGGAGAGATTTTAATTTTCCTTTCCATAATTAAAGATAACCTATATTAACTTGATAGTATTATGTAGTATTCCTGAGAAAGTTAGCAATTTCGCGGTAGCTATTGCAATCTTTGGTCCGGTATTTCGTTCACTCTTGACAAGCATTAGATTCCATGCATCTCTCTCTACTCTTTCAAGTCTCAAAGTTAGCACAGATTACTATAAGCATCAAATTAATTTATGCTCTCAATTTTGTAGTATTCTCACCTGGTATATTAGCACTTTGTAACTCTTTATTTTATGTTTGTATATGACAGTGTAGAAAATGACCTAGCAATGCTTGACTTGATACAAGGTACACGTTATTCTTGTATAGAAATGCTACTTTGAAGGTATTATTGATCGACTCCTATATGTGTCAAGACATTCCATTTTTCAATTTATGTTGATTCTTGTTGCCACATAGAACTATATTTGTATGCAAGGATAAGTTGTTGTGCATCTTTAAGCTTTAGTCATTACAAATTATTGTCAAAAGTGTATCATCTATGATCCTATTCATCTGCCACTTCATAGGGTTCCTTTTATGCTAAAACTGGTATTGATTCCTTTGTGGAGAAGTCTTTTATTTCCTTAGCATGCTTAGTTGTTTGAACAATAGTGGGAGCATCTAAAGTAGTCAGAAGGAAACTTAGGATTGAGGTTGAAATTATTGTTGTGTGATAATGTTTTACTAGAAGGCAACTTTGTCTCTAGTTGCTCAAAAAATGGAAAGAAAGAAAAGAGAAAGAAATGTGTTCTGGACTAATATATCTGGTGAAAACATGAGCTTAAACCGTTTTGTGGATCCACTATGTACCCAAAATAATTTTATTATCTCTGATTGCATTTTATTATGATTATCTGAGTTTAATTTTTCAACTTTGGACACTTAAAGTTGTTGCCTTCAGTTTTTGTAGAAACATTGGACATATGCTTCAAAAACTTACGCGAGCTTGGTGTTGTGTTCGATTGTAGCAAGGTTGTATTTGTCTCTAAAACTTGTGGATGTGTTAGGTTTTTCTTCCCTGATGCATAGATTTCTTTGCTCGATTTTTCTTCAACACAATTTTTTGGGCAATTTTTGTTTCAGTCACTCCTTTTGAGTTCTATTTGGAGGGCCACTAAGGAATACACCATTAATTACCTTACCATATAATCTATATCTTAAGCCCTTATACTATCGTTTTCTCTAGAGTTCCTCTGGTGCCTAAAGCTTTTGTTAACTTAAATAGATACCTCTAAGTTTGAGTTCAGTTGCATTTGTTTGTTTGTTTATTTTAAATTATTGAAGACATTTGATTGCCAAAGTTACATTAATCTAATCAGTAACCTTTCCTATATGCATGCTATATTGGATGAGATTGTTTTTGGAGGTCAAGTGCTTGAAACAAACTCTGCTAAAATTATCAAGGCCATAAGAGAAATATACAGGCTTCTATACACTTAACTTCCTTTTGCTTATTAATTGCTCATTTGAGGTTCAACCTTTTGGTCCTTTTTCCTTTCGATATAGATTAGAAACATACTAAAGTTTATCATTTGGGATGAACATTTTGGTCCCGGACATTTCGATGCAGATTAGAAACATACTCTAGTTCCATCTCACTAGTCTCAAAGTCTGTTTCTAGTTGGTGAATTCGCTAAACCTTCTGCGACTAGGCTTTTAAACCTCTGTGTTATGGGCTGCATCGAAAAGCCTGTATTGAGGTTTCAGGGGTCCCGAAATAAGCTAGAATATCATTGTATAGTCTAGATAAGTATGAAAAAATGTATAGGGTTTTACACTTTCCTAGATGGTTCGAGAAGGTATTAGAGGAGGATGTCTCTAGATCCTTCTCCATTTATGTAGATGAGTATGGATAATTCTAGAAACCCTAAGGGAGACTATAGAAACCCTAATGGACTATTCTAGAACCCATAATGAACTTCTTGGGCCATTCTAGAGAAATCAATTAGGTTCATATCTAGAATCTTCCTAGAGGAGGGGAAGGGGTGGATCTTATCCTATAAATAGAGGGGGGTAGAGGCATTTGAAAATCATCCAACAAGAGTTATATTTAGATCTTTTCTCTCTCTAATACAATCTCCATTTCTCTTTCTAAAAGCTATCTCTTGAGTTCTCTTGTGAGGGGTTCGGTGTAGTGGTCTAAGAGACATCCCTAGGTTAAGTGTTGAGTACATTTGAGGAGGAAGGCTGACTTAGTCTCTTAAAGAGTAAGAAAAGATTAAGGTCACACGTAACTAGACTTGGTAAAGAAGTCGGTGTGTAACATCCAGCTCTTGTAATGTGGTTCTATCCAATTGAATCTTATATAAGGGACGAGCAACTGCTGTTTGAAGACCAGTGAATATCCAAATTGTAACAATGAATTCTGTGTATTTTTCTTTGCTAAGCAATGATGTAATTGTGATTGAAATACTATAGGCACCAGTAATCAAACAAATACAAAGCAAATTTCGTTGAATCAAATGTAAAATAGACAGTTAACAGGAGCTTGATAGCCCGTCTCTCCCTTCACTAAATTCTCAACTCAATTCCCTGACCTTCTACCCCCATTTTACCACTTATATTAAGCTAAATTCAATTACAGGCTCTCAGCAGACTGCTATGACAAAATGATGACAGATCAATGCCAAGCAGAACCTCTCATTCAGTTATTCTCCAGCAGCAGTAATGTGTATCACCATAAGCCCATTGTTAAGCCCCTACTCAACCTCACAGTCTTATCACAATCAATCCATAGACACGGATTTTGGTAGTGAAATCGTGAAAGGACTAGTACAATCACTTATCTCCAAAGAATAGTTTTGTTCTTTTGGGCTAGGGAGGTGACTTCCTCTGGGTGATATTCATTTTCCCGACAGCATCAAAAACAGAACCTTCCGAGTTTGGCGACAAGCGTGATCAGGGCATTCAACAATTTATGAAATCTCTGTATCCATTTCAAAAAAATATTACACGCAGAGTACAAATGCTAAGCCATTCATACTAAGGGAAACGCTGTCACATCAACCAGCAGTCCCAAGCCTGTATAACCAGTTTATACGACTCCAGTGACGAATCACTGTCTTGCCTGGCAAAATCCATGCAACAAATTGCAGGTTCCAACTAATGACCTATGGACGATGAGTCATGACTTCTCAGTTAACAAATGATCTCTGCCCAATGCAAGCATTCAAAGATGACTAAGTAGCAAGCCTCGGCAGAACTACAGTACAACAGGATTCTGTAAACAGCACTTAGTGGTGGTGGTCTCATCAAGGTGGTTCTATTTCTTCTTGAGATGTTCTAAAACCACTTGTGCTGCATTGCGTCCAGGAGCACCCATTACACCACCACCAGGATGAGCTCCACTTCCGCAAAGATATAAACCTTGGATCGGTGTCATATAATTTGACCTGGGAAAAAGATACTTAGAAGGGCAAATAAAATAGGAAGAAACCCCTAGATACCAAACGTTTAGGCTCTGTTTGATTTAAAGAAAATGATGAGGAAAGAAAAAAAATTAGAAGGAAAATAATTTTATGTTGTTTGGTTATTAAGGAAAATTATAAAGAAAGAAAATAAGAAGAAAAGAGGTGGGGAAAGCTGTATAAGACCATTTTCCTTGCTAAAACTTACGGAAAATAAGTAAGATAACAAGGAGCTGAGGAAAATAACAAGATAAAAGAAGGAAAAACAGAACAGCCGTTTATTTAGGCCGGCTCAGAGGTGTGGTCCCCACTCTTGTCAGACCAAATGATCCAAATCATGATTTTTTATACAATATAAATATATAATATTGAAGCTTCAGTGCGTTTCCAAAATTTCACATCATCCTTCGTACTTACGAAGAACGGAATGATAAATCAACATGCAATGAATGCATTAATTGAAATAAAAAGTGAGACTAATGACTTAATTGAAATATTAATGAATAGGTGAAAGAAAAAAGTCGACAAATGTAATATTTTAGAATAGTTCTATAAAAAAAATTTGGTATAGATATTAATTTTATAGAGTTTTTATAAATATTTTAGAAATTTTATGTAATTTTTTATATATCAATATAATATTTTTAATAACATTAAATGTATAATAATATTTAAATAATAATATTTAACTTTTCTTAGAATTTTCTTTCTATATATCAAACACTAAAAATATTTTCCAAGAATTCAATTTTCCATAAAATTTTCTCCAACAACCAAACAAAGGAAAGAAAATAAATTTCTTTCATTTTTTTTCCTTCAATTTTCTTTCCTCAACATTTTTCTTTCCTCTTAATTTTCTTCAAACCAAACATACTCTTAGAAAATTACCATCCTTTTACTGGTCTCATTAGAAAGAGTGAATCCAATCCCATAGCACCATGGAATACATTTCCTCCTGATAACATTAACAAAGAACGAACAGTTAGAAAATTGATTAAATATTTCCAGCGAATCCATATCAGGTTTATCATTCACAAATGAAGCAAATTACCTGTCAAGCCAATTTCCCTCTCAAGGTCGGGTGGAGTCAGCATGTCATAGCCAACAATTGATGAGCTGAATCCAGGTGCATATTCATCAATCAAGGAAAAACATTTCTGTGCAAATGATTCCTGCAAATTGAACCATCATGAGTAAAATTATCAGAACCTAAAGCAGTAAGAGTCAGAAGGCCTAGAATAGCCAACAATTCATTATCATTCTTGATATACCATCTAAGTTTTTATCTTTGAATGTTAAACCTGCTATGAAAACTCACCCTATATGCAAGATCTTGCCAGCTACCATCTGAGGGTTTATATGGCGTGTATTGAATAAATAAGTTGATCACATGTTGGCCTACGAGAGAAAAGTAACGGAAACCATCATAACAAAGATAAAATTGGTTGCACGCTGATTTGTTAACAGTAAGAGTTCTGTACTGAAGACTGACTCATTCATGGATTTTCTTAATATACATCATACTGATCTGTACTGAAGAGAGTAGCAAAGAAGTGACGATGGAAGAAAATGAATCCATATGTGAAAGGTATGAATGGAGGATCCTGCACACACCATAGTTGTTGAATCTTTCATTGCTCATTCCTTTAATTTGGTATATAAGGATTTTTGAAATTGCAAAAATATATTTATGTCTAAGATTA
Source organism: Tamarix chinensis (assembly GCA_030549775.1). NCBI lineage: Eukaryota > Viridiplantae > Streptophyta > Magnoliopsida > Caryophyllales > Tamaricaceae > Tamarix > Tamarix chinensis. Next base: position 7,500,246 of record CM060179.1, on the reverse strand, counting down.
GGCTTGTATTTGTGGAAGAGACACAGAGATTGAAGTTGTTCCCTTCTCCCTGTCCTTCTCCACCAGTTTATTACCCATTTTGCAACACACGGGAAAAAAGAGTAAAAAATGAAGGTAACCCTAAAGTTTGTTTGATTTGACTATAATCCTAAATCCAAGCCACTGAAACCATCTTACAGTTATAGACTATATCATGTTAAAGAGAAGAATAGTTTGTAATTTCAATTTTTTATTATGGCGTTGCATACTCAGATGCACTTTCTCAAAATAACATGACACGAATTGCCACTGTCCATTTCATACTTAATAAGCATGAAAGAAATGAGATGCTAAAAGCACTTGATAGGAACAAATCTATTAACATACCTGGTGGAGATATGGTACTGTCCACGACAGAAGGGATAGTCATCTCAATTACCGGTCTTTGTGATGGTGACCCATTTGAGGCCTCCTGAAAGGCAGAGTGAATCTCCTCCATGCTATAAAGGCAGAAGCTCAGATTTCCGCAATCAATTCAAGATGCACACTCACAGGCATTAGCAAATGGAAATAGTTGTTTACGAAGAAAAACAGTCAAACATAATTACACTTTACAGTAAACGCAAGACTTGGGAGGCCTAATTGATGCAAATTTGAGTGCGGAAGCAATCAGAAGTTCAAATACAGTATCTAAAGAGAATATTAACTAGAAGTTACTTGTTTGTCAGTGTCTCCCACTATATCCCATACCCATGCCCAACCACCCCATGATTTTGTTTCCTCCCTATGATATGGGATATGCAAACCAGAAGGTTGAAGATTGAAGTAACATTTGTACAAAACAGAACCTTTGCTTGCTTTTTTCTTTCTCCTCCCATTGCAAGAGAAATACACGAGAAAGGCAAACAATCTCATAACCAGTAGAAAACAGAACTAAAAATACCGAGATACCTCTCCGCACTGATGTGAATTGTGCCCATATGTTGAGGACCTGCTTCCAAGTCACTGAACTTGCTCTTGCAACAGGAAAAATGGGGCAGCCTGTTGACTGCTAAGTTTATTTTTGTAGTTCCCTGTGCCAATCAGTGATCATACATAGAATAAGAGTCCAATCAAACCCCACAAACAGAAACAATAACATGTTTATCAGATTCGGAAATTAATAGCAAAGGTGATACTATTTCAAATAAAATCATCCACCAGGATCACGATTTCTGTTCAAATGAGTAACACTAGGCAGGATTAGGATCCTATTTGAGACATTGAAGAACTTAATGGGAGAAGAAAAACTTATGGTTCAAGCTATGAAGCACACCGAGTATCAATTTGCAAACGGCAAAAATACTAGTTCGTCAAATTCCTTCTCTACCCACCAAAATATGCTGGGAAATGGTACTTTCACATATAAAAGATGGCAAAGAGGTGAAATTTACAATTTTTAGCTACTTCTCAAAATTTATCTATGTTGCCAAGAACTATTATCATAAGAGATGGATGATAGAATTAGTCAACACAACTCAAAGAGAAATCAACACATGTTAGGCAGTCAAAGACCAACGGAGATGTTGCTTATACAGTCATACTTGACACAGATATGCAAATTCATCTCAGGTCTACCAATCTGGACAGGTATACACACTGGACATGAATCTATTATGACCAAGCAACACAACCGTACTCACTATCACAATTGCGGTCATGGTGTTGGAGAGGATAATTTATATGTTGCTGCTGTAGTGACGTGTTTTTTCTTTATTTTTTCCACAATAAACATATCAAAATTTTTAACCACCAAATATCAATAAAATGTATGGAAATATCGGCCAAAACATATCATATAAGTCGATACACATTGTTTCATTTAGATGTCGCATATTGGCAGACTAAATATCTGATACGTATCAACAATATATCAGCGTATTGGCCATGATTTTATTCCATGGTTATGACCCTTGGTGGAACTCGCCAAGAAGCTAGCTTAAGAGCGGAGGTGTCCATAGGCCATATAAACCCCACTTAGCAATGTGACCCTAGTCACATACTTTGAAATGGGTCATGACAATTTATCTCCCTTAACAACGACATCGACATTGGCTGCCCACCCTATAACAGCTATCACTCTACCACCTATAGGTAGCCTTTTCTACAAGGTCGCTCCCTTCTAGTTACCACCTATAGGTAGCCTTTTCTACAGGTTGCTCCTTTCTAGTCCACTGCTGTCTTAGGATTGAAGGGTTTTGATATCACTGTTCTGACCCTTAGGTAGAATTCAACCCCCCAAAATAGCAATAGCTTAAGAGGGGAGGGTGCCCTTAGATCATATAAAATTCGTAGTAGCATCCATACTACCAATGTGGGGCTTAAGTCCCATACCTTGCAATGGGATCATGACCAACTGCAATATATGCACTCCCTTTATCTAATTGAAACCTCCCTAGTACTATCAAACGTCCTTGGCTTGGGCCTTAGACAGTATTTAACTAAAAGCAGAAAAAGTTCCCTTTTCCAGAGCGTGTGCATGTTCCCATCTACCTAGAAGTTGATCAGCATAAGATTGGTCTTACAGAACTGTAGTCAGAGTGCTTGATTGCACGGGTAAATTCATCCGGGAGAACGCTGTCAGGCACTAAATCCTGCATAACAAACAAAAAGCCAGATTAAAGAAAAGGAGTTTATTAGTTGAACTTGAGAATTCAAAATTTAAATCAAATACCATGAGCAACATGAGTTTAACTGTTAAACGTCCATGCTTCAGCATGATTGAATTACTGAATGAAAACTAATACTAAATATAAAAGGACAAAGAAAAAATGAATCGGGCACATGAATGGTACCATAAAAGTCTTATAAGGTGTTGCATTTGAAAGAACTATTGGCGAGAGGACCTGAGTGCCATCAGCCAGCAATACCTGGAGGGCCAAATAGCAAGTATCAATGAATATTGATCAAAAGTAGCTACACGGCAAAATGGAATCCATTAAACATGACCAACCCCATTTACTCTGGTAGACTCTCCAACCATGAGCTGTGAAACCTACAGAGATGACACTAAGGTTATATCATTCAATATAATTGATTTATTGCAAAAGACATGAAGCATACAGAATATTGAAACCTCTAGTCTACAGACTAGAAACTATAGGGCATTTAAATAATGGCAGAACCTGGGTTAGCCTTTTCAACCTACAGTCTTCACAAATTCTAAGAATTTCTACAGACAAGACTGAGAAGTGCAGGCACAGCACAAGGGCATAAAGTTCAAGGCAACCAGATGAGGACCTGACCAATATAGACAGTGAAAGATACAGGATTGTAGAATAAGGTAAAGAATGAGAATCAAGAATCTTTATAACTTACTGATACATGGAACATCATGGCCAAGTTGGAGAAAAAAATAGAAAAGAAAACAAATGGCAAGTTCATAGATGATTCCACTGTTTTCAAACCCTGTGCAGATGATATGAAGATATAGACATGTGCGTGTTCAAACTACAGCACAGCATCCTATGAAAATTTGGCAAGTGAAAAATAGAACCAAAATAAACTGTATTGCAGTATGATCCTTCCTCTCATGCTCTAGGGCCCAGGGTGCAGTTGAGAAATCAAAGCAGTCCAATATAACATTAATAATGTGCTGATATGGTCCAAGTGATGGAAGAAGATCATGATTAATTCAAACTCAATATAGAGAAATAATGTACTGCAGATGTGATTATGTGAGGTATACATTCAATGGAATATCATTAATAGTGTGCTGATATGGTCCAATATAACATTCATAATGTGCTGATATGGTATAAGTGATGAAAGAAGATCATAATTAATTCAAACTCATTATAGCGAGAAATAAGATACCACAGATGTGATTATGTGAGGTAGAAATTCAACGGAACTTACTTCAGCATTGGTCACAATATGGGCCCCAGCCTCCTTTGCGGCATTGCTGATAGCCAAAGATACTGAGCCCATACCCCCTTCCACGTACCTGCAGAAAATACCAATCAAAGCTTGCCCAGGCTCAATTTCTTTGGAGCATAATTTTGTGAACTATCAGCACAACTATATGTCAGCATTTCAGAGCACATAAGGCACAAATTTAGCATTTAGTCCTCTAAGAATCATAGGACAGTAGGCCTCCAATGTGAATAGTCATTAAAAAAGAATTCATCATAAAAGTGAAACAGAAACACTTGCTAGGTCAAAGCTGATCCAATTAAGATTGTTTCATCCTAATATTAAATTAGAGGTCAGCATAGCACAGTCTCTGCTGCTGACTGGAAGTTGGATTAGAACATTTTCTATGCAACAAGCTTACATATCATATCTGCTATATTCCCAACTTTCATGAGGCCTAAGGGAAGATAAACAGATACTCATCTGCTATTTTCAAGTAGAATATCCTTCACAAAGTTGGAAGTGAAAATACTTTCAAGTACAAGGTTACTTACGACCATATACCCCGATCACCATGTGTTTCTCCCATGACATGATGCAGCAGAACATATCCACTTCCGGGGGTGTGGACACTAGCCTAAAAAATTATATGATAAATTATGTTTAATTTAAAATAACATCACGATAATATTCTGCCGAAATGACAACTGCAACATAAACAAGCCAAATTAGTGATAAACATCAGTGCTATATATGTAATAGGATGTCCCACAATATAGAATAAGGAAAGGACATGTTGACACCATTTATACGTCAAAACCATTGAACAAGGAGAATTCTTACCATGGACCCAATTACAGCATCTGTTGCAAGTGTGGCCTTCAGAACATCTGTCTAAACATATCAACACCAGTCATGAATGAATTAGGCAAATAGAAAATCCAGGAATCCATCACATAGTGGGAACTGGGAACTGACAGCCCCAAGGGCACACATAGAAGAAAAATTAGATGTTCTAGAGTAGCATCTTCAGAAAATGACATTACAATAGGACACATTTAGCAATATAACATCAAGATAAGTTTTTCACCCCTCAGCCTTTCCCACTTTACTTTGACAAATTGTTCTGACTCATATAGATTGTCTCTCAACGCATTTTAGTACAGGAAAGCAGGATAGGGTAACAGCTAGAAGAAATGCAACAATCAACAAAGGGAGAGAGAATAATAGCAGTAAAATAGAAAACTAATAACTAAAATAAATAAGGAAACGGAAAAACACTTTGGCAAATCAATAATCAGTAGTTCAGTGCCCATATCGCAAATTATCAAGAAACAACAATGTTATGTGATGCAAGAATATTGAAGAATAAAGAAAACATGGCTACCTCAAACCAGTTGTTCAGGACCTTTGAAGCAGGGGACAAAAGAAGGTCCATAAGATCCCTGTAACAATCAAATTTCATATCAAGAACTTGTTCTTCTTTCAAAAAAATAAAAATAAAAGGGTGATACCCAAGCAATAAAACCACAATTGCGGTTGCAATTACGAACGATATTTTATATGTCGCAGTTGTCGCAAAGTAAAAAAAAATTCACAATAAATATTAGCAAATATCAGTAAATATCAGCCAATAACCAATATATCGCCAATAAATATGTGAAATTCTAAAACCTTCGCATATCGGCTGACAAAAAATATGATAAATATCAGCTGATATTACGTATTGGGACTGATATTTAATTAAACGGCTATACGACTATTGGATCAAGGCATTTGGTTTCAATTCCAACACTAATGGTTAAAGAAGAAAGAGATATGATATATAAAATAGGAGAAGGAGCACTCACACCATATCCTTCTGCCCCAAAATGGCAGCACGGCGAAGACAGTCAGCCCAAAAGGCTGATTTATTTATCTTGTTTACTGTTTTTTCATAAACGGATGCACGACCATGCAAACCTTCAGGTGTTGGTGAATCTAAGATAGGATCCAAGAATTTGCAGAAGCTCTCCAGCTGACTCTCGTATCTGCAAATAAAGTAACCATATCATTCCTTGGGAAACAAATATATCCCAGTCAATCTGGTGGACGGTCTAACCAATCATTCATACGAAACAATGTCTATGACGTGAGGATACAAAACATTCATACAGAATAAGAACAGAGAATGGGAATCATTTCAGTGTAAAAAACCATAGCATAAACAACAACAAAGTATGTCGAATGAAAAATATGGTGCAGAAAACATCACAATAACCTACCGACTGAGGAATTTAATATTCTTCAAATATGTTTTGCTTCCCCATTGGCTAACAATTCACCAAGCATAAAATATGCTTGATAATGGAACTAAACAGTGTAAGCTACTCATCTTAAACAAGCATTATAGTCGCTAGGCAGTAGGATAACCGAGACGAATAGAACAAACACCTTGGATAAGCATCCGCATCGCGTTTCGAGAACTTTGAAATCTCCGAATAATTAAGCTCCTTATCAGGACCTAACAAAAGATACCTCCCGTCCAAACACGGCGTAAATGAAGATGGACTCCTCTTCAACAAGTTCATCCCGTGCCTCGCCAATTCCAACTCTCTGTGATTCCAATCCAGCAACACTAATCTCACATAAAAAAAAACAAAATAATTCTAACCATACTAATATCGAGTAATCGTAACATGATTTTCTCTCACTTGATAACGGAAGGGCGGAGAAGACTTTGGAGATAGCTGCAGCGGGAAAACTTGAAGCCGGGGACTAATTCTTCAGTAACGGCTGCACCGCCAATTAAGTGACGGCGCTCAAGAACAGCAACAGATAGGCCGCCCCGAGCTAAGTAGGCGGCAGCAGTAAGACCGTTGTGGCCACCGCCGATTATCAGTGCGTCCCATTTCTTATTCTTCAGCGCTTCTGAAGCCCTCGTGCTGCCGCTGCTGAATCGCCGGCGCCACATTATTGTTATCTTTCTTCGTATCAGCACTTTTGTGGTGGTGGTGGTGGTGGCCACCGGCGGTGGTCGAAAGCTTTGAGTAGTAAGCAGGCACCAATATACTATATTGGATCGATCGAGTGATTCCAGACTTCAGGGACTCGAAGCAGAGTGTTTATTTTCCGATTGTCACAGCATGAACCCGAACACGTGACTAGGTGATTTTTCTGAAAATAAAATTTAAAATAAATAATTATTTTAGTTGGCTATTTTAATAATAAGGTTTAAATAAATTATAAATTATCATTTTTTTCTCTTTTTTTTTTGACCGAATAACCTTTATTATTATTATTTTATAATTTTATTCATTAATTATTGGTCTTCTTTTTTTATTTTCTTTGCTATAGACCGCTACCATACTTTATCGGCTCGTTTTTTTTTTCCTATTTTTGTCGGCAACCGATCATCTCCTTCTTGTTATACTAATATAAATTTTTTGAACTCTCTCAAGTCTCAACTCTCAAATATCAATTTCAACTGCACTTCACCACCCTTCCACGACAAGCTGCATAGTTATTAGCGAGTCATCTCCATTAGCCATCCTCAAACACCAATTTAGTTTGGGACACATGCAATGTCTTCCTCCATGCATTGCTAATTCTATTGTCATTGATGTATTTACTTTTTGGTAAGTGTAAATATCTTTAATTATGATTGTAAATAAAATCTCAAACTTTAAGCATTTTAATTTTTTCGTCATCTACTTTCCTTGTTTCAAGACTTAGAACTAATATTTTGTGTAATTTAAATTATTGTCTGGAAAAGATTATTGGTTTTGGTTGTTATAAATTTGGAAATGATGATTATTTTCCCTCTTTTTGAGTTAATAAGATTTCATTTGTGTCATCAACTTACGAAGCCCTGATTTTATTATGCCTTTTACTTAATTAATTGGGTTATATTAATATGTTAAGAAAGTCTTACTTAACCTGTATTATGATGAATTGGTAAAAATTTTAGGGACCCTGAAGAGGGGCAAGTGGTTATTTTCACTTAAAGAGCATTAACAACTAACAAATTTGTTTTAAGACTTGCGACAGACCCTTGAGACAAGCATGCTTTTCATTGTTGTCATAGTTAAGGTGTGTTAAGTAGATTAGTGTTTCTTGCATAATATGCAAGATAGCTCTATAGTAAAGCATGAATAGATGGATAAGGTTTATGCAAAATCAAATAGATGAGAAAATTTCAACACTGAATAAGATACATGCATAACAACAATGTCATCCTTCCTAAACTTGAATTTAGATAATTTTATTACCCATCAAATATGGTGGATATACTGTCAAACTAGTATGTTTCTCAAATGTGAGAACATTCAATTTTTTTTTTCCTTTTATTGGTATAATAATTCCCTTTCGTCTATCAATTTTAATATGTGATAGTTGGCATTACATGGGTGACTTAAGGCAGTTCTTCATTTTGTAGACTTTGTAGTCACTATTAGTGAGTGGTTGGACCTATTTATCATTACATGAATGCTCTAATATCTCCTTAATTGCACTGCCTCCATCAATATGACCTTTGAAGATTTATATTTGATTTGTTGATTTACTTTGATGATTAGTATAAAAATTACACGTTGAAGTAACATATTGTTGTCTATAGCTATGTTCTAGTTTGTAGGTAATTATCTTCGATTTTAGAGTTTGTTGAATTTACATTTAGAGAATGTGGCTATTTCATAGCTATTACTAATGACATGTGTGCATGTTACTCTTATGCAAGTATAAGAACTTGTTAAAATAACACTTTCAAGTTGATATGCTATGGATTCATATTTATTGTGTACTATTATGACTTCTTAATCTATGTGTTAATGTTGAAGTTGATTAAGGTGCGTGTAATGTTGTTTAAGCTACGCATAGTGGTTCATTGTAATGACGTGGAATATCTATTTCTCCCTTCATAATCTGTTTTTCTTTGTAGGGGTTTTGAGGATCATGGAATATGTAGAATCATGGATGGTACTTACTAATAATATTGTTTGTAGGTTTACGTTTACCAAATTGTCATGCTATTTGTTCAAATCTTGTTGAAATATTCTAAAACCAATACTATAGAAATATAGTCATTATTGTTCTGGGTTATTTAGCCTTTATTTAACGATGAAAGTTCACATTTGTGGAAATCTAGTAGCAAAGCCTTGTTCGGAGAAAATTTTGAGGGCATGAATTGTAGGTCATGAGATATGGAGTTCTTTATAAATGAAGCTAAATTGATGTATTAAATGGCATATGAGGATCATCATTTTGATGCCATGCAAATGTTGGACACTTATAATTAGTTTTTAAAACTTTCTATTAGTATTGTTGACAAAGAGTGATATCTTTGTTTAGTTTTCCTTCTCATTTTGTTCTCTCAAATACTTTTTTTTCATAGAACCTCATAATTTAGGGGTCAAGTTTTCTTACTAAATTATCTGTCTTCAATATCTACTTTGACAAGGGTTTTTTCTATTTTTTTTTCTCTATTTCTTAATTTTATTTTTCTCAAAAAATGTGTATTATCTAGATAGGTATTTTTTTTATTACTTCATTAAACCATTTCATAAACTCATTAGTTGACCCAATCATTTATTAACTTAGTACAAGTTTGTATATATTCTACTTGATTATATATATTTCATAGGATTGACCCATAAAGTAAAGGTAAACCATCATGGACATACTATCTTAGTTAGTTACGCATGAATGTTTATTTTAGGATGATTTTTTCTTCTTTCTTGATAGTTATTGTGGGTTTTGGGACTTGAAAACTTTGCATGTAATTTTCATAGTAGAAATTAGACATAGCATGTAGCATAGTTGCTTAATTTTTATTTTGTTCAAATAGACGTGCTTTTCTTGGATGTAAGTATAACTAAATGTATTTTTTTTATTTGTTCATTATTTCAGCATTTTTATTTTTCATGTACAAGTTCACAATGGTATTAAGCATTTAGACATTTCGTAACCTCAAAATCAATTAAAGCCTTTCTAAATGCCAACATTCTTGACCTACAACTCTGAAAGTGATAACTCTTGTGAGGTGGTTTTTATAACGTCAGATGATCTTACTAAGGATGATATCAACTATACCTTGTTGATAAAGTAGTCTTATCAATTATTTTAAGCCTTCACTATCCACTAATAATTTGGGGGTATTACATGAAGGGTGGAACTGTCTTACAACTTATGCAATTATTAGTCAATAATCATTACTTTTAGTAGCATCGAAGAGAACTAGAGTCAAACATTGTGGGTGCTCTTTTATTTGCAAATTCTATATGATTTGATATTTTTCATGCATTTCCCTTTTTTTTTTACAAATGAATTGTAAATACAAAACCAATAGATATGGGATGTCTTTACTTGAAATCATTGGAGTAACACTGAAACAAAGAAGTTTCAACGTTTCTTTTGCATTTATGTCATTTGAGAAGGAGCATAATTATTTGTGGGTACTTGAGAGGGTAAAGAGCTTGATGGATACCATGATATTGCCACCCACTATCCTCACCGATTGAGAACTTTTCTTGTTTAAATTATATAACAACTTTTTACTAGCTCAAAACACTTATTATGTAGGTTCCATATAAATAAAAAAATGTGGAGGAGAAGTTCTAGAATGTCTTAGGTGGTGTAGCATTTGTACGTGGTTTTTACCTTGCTGGAAACATGCCATATATGCTATATATGAGGAATACCTGTCATCATTGGGCAGGGAATATGGTGACATGCCTACATTACTTTCCTATTTGAAGAAGTATTTGCTACATCTATATAAAGAGAAATTTTTTTTTTGCTTGGGCAAGTTATATCTTTCATACTCATAAGGGGAAAAATCATAGGTATAATCAAAATTTATTGTTATATTACATTTTCACTTGTAAAATTTAATAAATTGTTAATATTTTAATAGGATTGAAGGCTCTTGTGGCTCATTGAATTTTTTTTTAAACAACTGATGGCTTCAATACCATTTTACCACCGATTTATTCATTATTGAAATTGTAGCATAGCAACATTATAGAGGAGTTGGAGAAGTCTCAATTTGTGATTCCATATTTTGCTACCATTGCACTTTATGACAACTTGATAGGCTATGTAGCATTATACGCATTAAATTTGATCCACAAAGATTACTCTAGGATTAAGGATGTATCCGATAATGAAGCATTATATGGAAGTTATATGCGAGAGACACATGGGATACCATGTAGCTATGATCTTTGTTCATACATCCACAACTTCATTATGACCCCTTTGGTAGTTATTTATCCTTTTTGAAAGAAGTTTGATATTGATACAGTGATTAATACCCCCAATATCTAAAGAAACAAGCAACAATGTACCTCATGTTTCTATAGAAGTTGTATAAGGTGCCCACCAAATATAAATATATAAAATAAACTATCAAGAGAGATACGATAAGATTAGCATTCCTCATAGCACTACTCTAGAAGAGTCATGGGTGCAAAAACGTAACAGTTGTCCAAAGTGTTACTGTAATAAAAGGAATCATTCAAGTTAGGAGCACATAGAAAAAATTATTTCCAAATATTTAGGATCCTCTTAAGGTCAATTAAAGTCTTCTCCTAGTCAACGCCAAGGTAGAGGTTGAGGTCAAGGTCACACTTAAGGACAAAAATCATCATCTATTTTTTATATGTTATCTAAGTAGTTCTAATTTTCATATGTTAGAGAAGTGTGTCGACATATGGTCCCATACATCAAATATTGGTATAATGTAATATGTGATGGAAATTATGGTTATATATATATATATATATATATTATTGGGAGATGAGGAAAATTAGGTTAAGATTTGTAAAAAGTTGTATTGTGAGATCTTATCAAGATGCTAGTTGAATGAACATGTGTTAGAATGTGTGTATGTGGACGAATTAATCCAAAATATTTCTTATTGGGTAGGGTCGACACTGGATGAAAATGCCAAACATTGGTTATATCATTGAAACATGATAATCGTTGGCATTTACTTGTGTCTCTCTCAATCCTTCTTATTCGTTCATCCTTTTCGTATATCTTTCTAAGTTTGCTTGTGTCATTACATATTAGTATGACTTTATTCCAATTATTCGCTATTATTGTATTATTTTGTATGATTTATTTTTCATAATATTCTTTTTTTTTGGGTAGCTACATCTACTAGACAAGTGTCCACTACCTCCATTGAATAATCAATGGGAAAGATTCCATGATAGTAGTGTTGTCAATTGAAACATCACATATCAATTAAGATTTGAACAATAGCAACGTCTTATGCCAAATGACAAAGATTCCAAAACTAGTTTACTCTAGGATTGGTGTAACCTTTTTTCAATTCTCATTTGTAATATCCGTACATTTTATGCTATTTACATTAACATTTGAAAAACATATTTTTATGCATCTAAACTTTATGTTATATAGTTGTGCCCCTAACCTTTAGTGGATGAGAAACTACACATGTTTTGCTTGGTAAAAAATCATAAGTGAAATCATTTTATGTACATATGAATGTACCAAGATTTACAATGCAAATGTATCACATTTATCATTTTATTATTTAAATGTGAGGTAAAGCTACTATGTAATAATGCTTATATATTGTTATAATCATAAAAATTATAATGCAGTTTTGTAATAAAATTATTGGTAACAAAATAATTTGCATCTAGGATCATATGAATGGAATCATAATAATGATTACTATTAGCACAAATTATTTGTGAAAAGAAAATGTTTATTTTCAATTATTATTCACATTAATCACTTTCATGTACGATGAAGATAATTTATTTATATTACCTCGATATTGTCATTATGATAACTTGAATATAAGACCCTTTTACTGTATTTCATGGGTACCATGATTGTATCATGAAAGTTTGATCAATCTATGGTTGAAATAACATAGGTGGATATGCCAATTATTTATGTGGTGTACCCAAAGTCTAAGTATGAGGTACCTTTTGGGTGTTTTAGGATTGTCTTAATAATAAAATGGAATTTTGGCCACAACAAGGGTCAAATAACTTTTCAGGTGGATATATGAACCCATTTCTATAGTGTACCTAATGGCTAAGTGTGAGATACCTCAAGGGTATTTTGGAATTTCTTTAACAGTAGTATGAAAGTTTAACCACAACAAGGGTCAATTAACAAGTTAGGTAGATATGTGAAACTATTGATGTGGTCTTTCAATTAATAGGCTAGGTACGAGGTACCTCAAGGGTATGTTAGGAGTTCATAGTATCATGACAGTTTGGCCACAATAAAGGTCAAAAAATAAGTTAGGCGGATATGTAAAATCATTTACGTGGTATACATAAAGGCTAATTGTGAGGTACCTTAAGGGTATCATCAATTTTTATGATTATGATATTACAATATGTTTATTTATATATATGTAGGCACTTCTATGGATTTTATTTATTCTCTTTACACTATTTCATTTATAGAGGGATGTAACACCCCCAAAATTATGATTTAAAATTTTCATTTCTAAAAATTTACTTCCGGAAGCTAAAACACAAAATGTAGGAGTGCCACTCCACATCCAAAATAGAAGATACACTCCATATACCTAGTCTATGTGGGGTGTAAGGTAAAAGTAACATTGTACCTAAGAATCGGGTTTGGAAATCACTTGATTCCATCATGATGCAGGATACAAAATAGAGAGAAGAGCATATGTATAAGAAAAATACAGGTCTAAGGATCCATAGAGAAATAGGGATATCCATATAAGCATAACATATGCCAAATCAATTATGCACTCACTGAAAGCTAGCACATTAAAAGTAGTAAACAACAATCACCTACAAAACAAAGGGGAGCTACTCATGAGAATGAGCAACACCCATAAAAAAGGATGATTAGTATACTACATACTGAGTAAGGTAACAATACAGTCATAATAGGATTATATGGAGTACATAAGGTCATAAAGAAGAATAAACATGCATATAGATTAACATGATATGATGCAAGGAGAGAACTGAATCTAGATACCAGCTATTTGATATATTTATAATCTATTTCTTATTTACGTTGAGTTTAGGATCCTATTCACAACCAGTGGAACGGTATCAACAATATAAAATTCTAAGGTAAAATGCTCTTAAATACTATTCTCATATGGTGGAACGAATAGTTACAATCAATTCTGACTCATGTAATCTTTCATTTTAAGTGATTAATATATTATTTATTATTATTTATCTCAAGATCATATTCTTACTTATGTTGAGTTCAAGGACCTCCACTATTCTCAACCAGTGGAACAACATCAACAATATACAACCCTAAGCCAAAACACTCCTAACCACTATTCTCGTCTGGTGGAATGGACTAGTACAATCCCAGGGTAAAATGTACCCGACCACTTTTCTCATCCAATAAAATGGATAGGTACAACTAGTCCTAATTCATATGATCTTTCACTTTAGATATTAATGTCTTATTAGAGCGTTAGTTATTTATCTCAGTCTCATAAATTGGAATACACTTATAGATATGAAATACACACAAATCAGACTTAACATAATTTCTCAAAAAATATTAAACAAAAACACACAAGGATCAAACATCTCCTAAGAAAATGCCATATTTCTCTTGAGAAAATCCTAATTCCGCATGGTGAGCATGACTTCTCTCATAATGCTCATTTAGTTGCCAAATTTATTACACATTATTAAAATATGATTATTGATAAGATACTCCAAAAATGAAGGTATAAATCTGATGTCTTACACATGCGATACCACCTGTTTCTAGGGTTATTATTCTCAATTCCTTACAAAACCCAAATTTTATAAATTAAGCATAAATTTTCCCATAATACTCATATAACCACCAAATTTAATTGAAATTCCTGAAATGATAATGTTAACAACATCTCTGGAAATAAAAGTGCACTTGATTATGCTTATGCTTACTAGATATAGCTTAGCTATAACTTGTGTTTGTTATAGACGATAAATTATGAAACCAATATGTGTTTTGAATAAAGTTCTAACTCAAATAAAAGTTCTTGTGATGGCTTTAAATAAGTTAATAGCAAGTATGATACAAATATACTATAAACATATGATATGGGACCAAAGAGTTGAATTCTTGTAAGAGAAGTTATAATCCTTAAATAGGATAGAAAACTTACCACAATGAGTTGATATGTCCGTATGGATAGAGTTTGAGAATAAATTCAACTAAAAAAATAAAATATCTATTAATTATCCTTACACTAATGTAAGATAGTATGAGGTAGATATTGGTGATGTCTTTACCTAAACAGATGCAAATTACAATGGATAAAAGTGATAATTATTCTTGATTCATTACGGAATGTAATTGGATAAATTATTATTGAGTTGGAATAGTCAAAAGTATCTACTTAATAAGCTTGATTTGTATGGATAAAAAGTCCAACATACTAAGTTGAGGGGAGAAAACTATACTATTTTTCTTAGCCATGGTTTTGTAGCACTATGTTTTCCTAGCAAGGTTTTTAATGAGAAATATTTTAGAGATGTACTCTTAAGGGGAATTATTATAAATATTAGAATATATACATATAAAGGGGGTGTTGTAAATATCCTATTTATATATTATAGATGTACACATTATGAATTTGTATTGTATTAAATCATAGGTTTAATACTCTCCTTACTACCATCAATTGTAATAGCTTTTCTCATTATGATTCCAATCCATCAACTCTAAATATCATCCATATTCTTGTATATTCTTTACATCCTTCTCATAATAGATGTAATAAGTATGGGTATCATCGATATGAGATATTGTGAATTGTAAATGTAATAGAGAACTTACACGTATCAATGAGAATAAGAAGTCACATTTTCTATTCATCTCTATATTGTTATATTATCTCTCTCTGAGTTTATCAATATTACAATAAAACTCTATTTTATATCGTGTATAACATGCCTCTAAATGCTCAATAGTATGTTTTATATTACGCAAAAGGTCAGAGTTATATGGTTATATGGTGCATTAATACCATAATTTATATATTTTTTTTATTACTACTACTATTATTGTTGTTGTTGTTGCTAATTTTATATTGTTTTTATTAAAATTGAAACTTATTTGATAAGTTATGAAATACACGATATCATAGAAATGACTAACCGATGTCATTTTCTGTTCCAAAAACAAGCTAAGGTTGAAATCAAAGCCAAAAACATTGTTGCTGTTGGAGGTTGGTTGCTTCACCAAGTCTTCGAGGTAGTCGTTGCTAGCAAAGAAGCATTGCACCGAAATGGACAAAAAGAAGAGCTGAGGAGAAAGGGAGAAAGATGAAGGAGATGAGCATGGGCCTTAATCCTAAGTTTGATTTTTTTTACCAAATTTCTTCTTAGTCACCATCATATTCAAACCGGGACAAACAGGAAAAAGAATCAAGAACAAAAATGAGAGAAGAGATTGAAAAAGAGAGAGAATCAAAGCATAGAAGAATAAGTTGTGATTGGGAGAATGCGGAGAGGAGTTTAATAGTTTTAGATTTATGTAATTTTGGGCTTGGATTGGGTCATATTTTAGTTATAAATTGAATAATTATATGTGTGCGCATGCATGTGTATATGTATAATGGGTACATATATAATTATCGTGTATGATTAATATATGTATATATATAACTAGTGTGTGAGTATGTGTGTGTGTGTATATATTATCGTTTTCTAACATCCCTATTTTCTAAATTTATAAACATTGTGATTTTTCCTTTTTTCATGTTCCCGTTTTCGTATTAGGGATGTAAACGGGGCGGATTTTACCCGAAACCCAACAGATCTTATCCGACGGATATTCAAACGGATATAGATGATGGAAAAAAATATCTGTCGGGTTCGGGTACGGATACGGGTATGAGATATCTATACCCGTACCCGTATCCATATCCATACCCGTTTACCCGATATATAATTACCCCTTTACCCTTAATTTTAAAATAAATATATTATAAATTAAGGTTAAAATTTTTATTTAGCTTAACTCTAAATGGGTTTATCCGTTGGGTAATGAATTTATCCGCTAGATAATATCCATTAACGGATAAACGGATAATTCGTCGGGTAATGGATATCCAACAGGTATAGATATGGATGTGTTAACGGATATGGATTCGGATATGTGTACGGATTCGGGTACATATATTTTTAACAGATACAGATACGAGTATGGGTATACCCGTCCCGAATCCGTCCCGTTTACATCCTATTTTGTATATTCGCCCCTATTAGTGCCTCGGAGAAAACAAACCATCTGACAACTTGACCCCTGTTGTTCGTGCTGTTGGGCATAATATATATTATATATATAATATATATATATATATATAATATATAATATATATATGCCTTCTAGTGCTTACTCGGAGTGTTGCATGTTTCATGGCTTCTTGACCCATTTTGTATCAGACTTTCATGGCTTACTTGGCCCAAATGAGCGATGCTAAGGCGGGTGCTGGTTTATCTTTGGTCGACACTTGTCTGTCAAGACTTGGGCTGGCGATTGGACCCATGTCATCGTCTGTGTTGAATCAAGCAGACAAGTACATTAGTCATTAGCACATTCCATGAAATAAGGAAGAGAGAGAGAGAGAGACGCGACGGGAAAGAGTAGGGCGTGCTAATAAACCGGTCTGATCAAAAGCTTGGGTCTCGGTTTGGGCCAACCGATTATTTTGGTCTTCGTTCCAGTTTCAGCCCTCAAGTATAAAATTTTTGGTTTATATTTGAACTTTGGTCCAATCCGGTCTTATTTATGTATAATTTTTTTTGGCTTGGACTAGAGATTTCTTACTATTAAGGATTTGTTTGAGATGGGAGTAAAAGGGGTGGAAAAAATTCTATCCTATTTTATATCTTTTATATTAAGTATTTAATAATAATAAATACATTTTTAATAAAATATTCATTTTAGATCAAATTGAGATCTAAAATGGTATTTATTAGAATAATAATATTTAATTTTAATTAGATTATATAAGATATCTAAAATATGAGGATAATTTTTCTACCCTTATTACCCCCTAACCAAACGTGCACTAATACTAAACTATATATATTGGCACGATCCTGTTCTCTTTGGTCCGTCCAAGTTGTCGAGACAAATAGCAATTTCGATAAAATATACGGGGAAAGAAAAAGCAATTATTTAGAGATTTATTTTTGTACTTTTTACTTCATTTACTTTGGTGCCTCGCCTTCGTATTAATCCTACTTTGTCCACCTATTATTTCCTCTACCTTTTATAATAATTTTCATTGCGAAGAATAAGTTTGTGTTATATACTCAAATAAGCGTAAATTTGAGCAATGACACGTTTACTAACTATAAGTCTATAACAAAAAAAAATGTCACTAATGAAACTTAAATATTCTGATACTCTTATAGATAACACAATAAAAGGATCATTGTTGCCATATATATATATAACAACAATTAGATCTTTTACATGCACCAACCTTTTAAGCTGTGTAGATTAAAATATACGGCGGATGTCTTTTGAATCAATGGATGATAGTTTATTTGGATAGGAATAACTTCAAATTTATTTATGTTTCTTGACCAACTATCCTTGTTTTATTACATTTTTGTGATTGATCCCCAATCGAACATGTACGTAATGGCGCATATCCTCGGTTTTATTTTATTTTATTTTATGCCTTGATTGACATAGTTAGTTGCATGTTAATATATCCTTGTATTATAAAAATAGGGATGATTTCTCTTTTTGAAGTGGCTTTAGAACGTGATCAAATTTTCTCATGATAACGTACGAAATTACAATGCTAGCCTAGGTAATTAATGAGAAAGATAAATTATAATTTTTGATTTTGGATAAATTTTATTTAGATATTTTGACATTTAACTTAATATTGTATAGGTACTTTGTAATTTGAATAATTTTATCTAGATTCTTTTATATTTTAAATTATTATGACTTGAGTACCTTATATATTAACAAAGTCCGATTAGGGTAAATTATTTATAAATAATAATAATAATAATTAATTTTAGCCCGTAGATTGAAGCAAATTTGAAAATAAAAAGTAAGGGGAGGAAAAGAAAGGTGGGCGTTAGTGGTCCATTTAGGAGCAGAGAACGGGGGGTAGGTACGAGCGTAGATAGATACTAGTGGGCCAGCTAAGCGAGGTGGAGCGGAACAGTGAGCACTCTTATCACAGTGCCGTCGCCTTGACCAAAAGTTAGGATTGAAAGACCGGAGACAAGAGAACCTTATGGGTGCCATGATCTACAAAATCTGCGACCATAAAGAGGAGACAATTGGAGCTTATAACTAGTTTTGTTCCATCGATCTTTGTCCTTTTCATGCAGAAAGGAAAGCAACCGAACAAGCAAAGGCGTGTTCGTTGCATGCCATGATGATTAGCTTGAATTCAATATCGAAAATTATGCCTAGTTCGTACAATGTGCATGCCACTTGATGCTGACCACTGCTTACTTTCCCTAGGACGGCTTATTGGAGGCTTCTTCCTCTCCAACCCCTATAGTATTAGTATATATTCTTTTCCTTTCTGTTGCCTTTCTCTTTTTCCTTCCTTTGATCGCGACAAGAATGGATAACTTGTTGAGCTTACACGACAAAGAGAAAAAAGAGAGAGAGAGAGAGAGAGAGCAGTTCCATTAGTGATTTTGAAATCTCAGTTCGGTTGGTTTCCAAGTCTAAGTTTTTTTTTCCCTTTCTTTCTCTTCATGAGTTCGTACAATCGGCTATGCTATAATATACAAATTATAAATATACTAATCAATATGTTTTCCAATTGCTAATACTTAACATCATAACTATAGCAATTATACATATTTTATCACAACACAATGCTTTTATATATAATAACTATCCGATAATAATATATATCATCAGTAAAATTATGGTATGAAAATCAAGACTAAAACTTGAATACCAGACATTTGAGATTTGAATTTCTCCCTCACAATATTTATACACCATTATAATTGTTATTGTATCTATATAGTTATTTATATTTGCCCTCACATGCTTTCTATATATAGGCATAAAAATAAAACAAATTGTATTAGTTGATTTGATAGGTCGATTAATGATTATATATACGCACGAACATATAATTTGAAATGTTTTTTATAACACCCTATCCTTATACCATACTTTGGTGTAGTTGGTTAAAGTGTTTTTTGAATCAATAACTAGCTAGTCCCCACGGATTAATACAAGTTATTTTTAACATACTTTATCTTTTTTAAGGAGCTTCCCCCCAAAAAATATTAAGATTTCACTCATTCTTAGATTACTCCTAGCTAATTATACTTAACTAAGGAGTTCTCCTGTGATGGACTTTCGGAAAATAAATGTGCATCTTGTGAATATACATAGTTATATTAATGAAAATTTTAAACCTTTGCCATCTACCATATAAGTTGGTATATTATATACACCCCCACTAAAGTATTGCAATTATCTCGTCACACCTCAACCATTAGTTGTCTCATCATAGTTTGTAGGGAGAATCGTTATTGTTAGACAACAGACTAGTTCATCCAGCTTTAGCTCATGGTCGCATTTTCTGTCCAACACCTTTTTACCTCTATTCTATATTGGCCATAAGTAGTATCCTATAGTGCTTTTGGGATCAACTCAAGTTCTTGTTGGCGTAGTTTATCTCACTCACAAGCTATTTAAAAAACTTCTCATGATGTCACATATTCTTAAAATACTCTAAGTCATGCACATTTAATTGTGAATTTTTTCAATGATGGATTCTTGAAAAAGAAAGGTAGATCTTATGTATATAGGTAGTTATATTAATTTTTGTATGCCTCTACCATCCACCACATGAGAGAGGTATTACAATATCTAATAAAAGCTTAGTCAAAATAATAACTTTGTTCTCTTTTTATTTTTTATATAGTATGATAAAACTTGTTGAAAATAAAACTAAAGAGATTAATAAGGAAATAAGATAATGTTTGGCAAATATCCTACTTGCATTGTAGAGAGTTTTCATAATAACTATAGGATAAATAACAAGTAAACTATAACATCACTCAAATTAATTAATTTGTAACAAATTGAGACTTTGTTGAAATGATACTTCTTGCACGTTTTCTCTTAGTTTAGAATACTCTTCCCTAAGACTACACACAATCTTAAAATATGTTATCAACCTTACAACTGTAAATATCTTTAAAATCACTCCCATATACCTCACGAGTGATGCTTATGACTCTCATCCTTTTGTAATAGTAATAATAAAAATCGTACTCATCCAAAAAGAAGAAGAAGAGGGAATGCTCTAATAAATAATGAAATAGAACAAAGTGAACATCACTTTGTGACTACTAAATGATAGTTTCATCTGTAAGCCTGTCATATATGAATATGTATTCATGATAGCCTTTTACTTACCAACATAGCATAATTCATAACCAAATTTATTTTTATATCGGAATAAAAAAAATATAAAAAATCATGATGACATTATCATTAGTTACTCCCCCTACCTTCTAAGAAGGATAAAGGATAACTGATTAATCATTTTTGATAATTCCATCCCACTAGCATATACATAATAATTCCACAAACCATCATACATGAAGAACACCCACATGAAACTCTTGTATGCCTAAGATTTGTTTGGCCAATCCAACGACTAGTGTATTTGGTTCTTCCATTTGTGTGTAATTATAATGTTTGGCCTTATACACTTAACCTCTATAATAAAATTCAATATCCAATATGCCTTCTACATACCTCCTTTGTCATTATTACACCATTTTACTATAATTTTTGAGTCTGAAGCTGCTATACAATTGATGAAAGATGCCTACTTCTTTCTACAAAGCAATTTGATTTATGAAAATAACAAAACAAATATAATTTCTTGCATATCTAAAGGTAATGAATAATGCTTTAAAAGTTGTTCCTCCAAACATTAAGGAAATAAAAATCTTGGATTTTCCTATGCTTTTTGAAAAGGCCACATTTGTGTTCCACTTAAGCTCCCTATCTTATGGCTCAATATACCTCATTTCCATGATTAAATCCCAATACTTCCACATAAACTAGCATGAAAAATGGTTATTTTAAGGTTTTGATAATGGTTTCAAATTGGTATTGAGACGCATATTGTTAGAGGTTGAATAATGATTCCAAAATTGTTATGAAAAAAAAACAAACAAAAACACATTGAGAGGGAAATGTTTGAAATTTAAATAACTATTATTTCAAACAATTGTTATCAAAACACTATTTTAATAAAGGTTTTTTCCAAAAAAAATGTTATCAAAACCTAAGATTTCACAAGTTTTATTAGCTACTTTCAATATCTATTTTTGATGATTAGCAACAACTTTCTTTTATTTAAATACTCAAGTTTTGATTAGTGTAAAAGAAATTTGAGCCCTCATAATTCTCTATGGAGATATATCATACACTCCAAAATGATCTAATGCACTCCATTTATTAGCTCTCATAGGTACAACTAAAAAGACCACAACAACCTAATGTAGAAAAGCAAGATAAAAGTGAATAGACTTAAACCAAAACAAATCAGGAGAAAACTAGATAAAAAAACAAATGGATATGAACTAGAACATATTTAGAGAAGATAAATTGTAGATAACTAAAATACACCTAAAATAGAAGTTCAACCGTCCAACATTCAAAAAAAATGAGTCAAATCCAAGCACTTCTAACATTTTCATATTCAAACAAAAAAAATATATGAATCAAAGTCAATACATCCTATAATCAACAATAGAGATTCCCATTGTGACCTTTTAGATATAAGAGAAAACAATGACATATCACCGATGATGAGAAAATCTAAGGCATCCAGTTATAACCTTTTACAACCAAGAATGACGTTGTCACCCTACTCAACCAACACTCAAATAGTGTGTGCTTCTACTAGATCTTGTCCCAGTGATGACAAGAAAACTTATATCTAGAACCACACACCATAAACTCACTACTAGGAACCATGATTTTTGAACCCTAGAACCTTCAAATTTGACCATCTCATTTCAGTCTAATCTTAGACTTGAAGAAATGGGTAACTTCAATAGATCCTTAAATAATAAGTATAGCACAAATCCTTAAATAAAGTATAGACAATAGGACTAAGAAGTAGAATTGTGTCAATAGAGAGTAAAGGAAAAAAAATAGTTAAAAGAGAATGAAATAAAAAAAATAGGAATGAGGTATTTATTAGAATGAAAAACTGAGAAATAGAAATGAACTTTTGATAACAGTTATCCCTCACACCACTTCACAGTTATGACAACGGTTTTGATGTTACTAGTATTAACATCCCATTATTCAAAGTGGTTTTTTATAGTAATACATTTTTTTATATGCTTTGCCATTTACCAGTTTCAAACAATATGGCCCTATCCCATCTTGAATTTAGGGTGTGCTTTGGATCATACCATAAACCCTGAAGAAGTCTATTCAGATACTCCATAGCTAAGACAAACATATATAGGAAAATAGGGACATCTTATCTAAGGCATCTTTTAGCGTCAAAAGGTGGAGTGGTTTCTCCATTAAAAAGCAATGAGTAACTGACTATATTGATGCATTTCATTACCAATATAAAAAATTGAAGAGGGAAACCCATGCTAGGAAGCACTTTTTCATGAAGCACCATTCAATAGAGTCATATACTGTCATCAAATCAGACTTCAGCATACATCTGAGAGATATGTGTTTCTGAGTATAGCTTCCAAAAAGTTAATGAGAAATCGTAATATTATCCCATATACACCTACCCTTTATGAAAGAAACTTGAGAAGGCCCAACCAAGGAGGGAATAATGGGTTGTAATCAGATGGTTCGAACTTTGGAGATTAACTTATATAATACATTGCAACATACCTGTATTGTTCCACTTTTACTGTTGCTTCAACTTTAGGAATCAAGGAAAACATAGTCACATTTCATCTTTTAGGAAGGATAAATGAGTAGAAAAATTCCTAAACAATTCTTCAAAGTTGGTCTCTTAGATTATGTTAGCATTTCTTATAGAAGAAAGCATTAAAGCCATCAATGATAAGGGGTTTTGTCATTTCCCATATCAAATATAACTTGCTTGAATTCATCTTCAAAAATAGGAAGAAGGAGATCCCTCTTTCGAGAATCTAACAGGAGCTGACCTCTAGCAAAAACTGGGGTTCAAAATTACAAGAAGAAATAGATGACGATCTCATCAAGTTCTTATAAAAAGTTAAGAACAAGTTCTTGATGTCTTGAGGAACACTAACCAACTTACCCTACTGATTTTCAATGTGTTAAATGGAGTTCCTTTAGGTTTGGGCCTTAGGATAAGCATGGAAAAGCTTTATGTTATTATCTCCCAAATTTATCTAGTTAATTTTAGATTTTTGTCTATAGAAGGACTCCTCACTACTGGAGTAATGATTTAAGAGTTTATGATCCTCCTTTTCCCTTTGAATGAGCTCATAATTCATTAAATCAAGTTTAAGACCTATTGAGTTGATTGAACTTTCCCTAAGAAGCATTCACTCTATCACTAATGTCACCAAACCTTTGAGCACTAAAATCTTTTAGCTTAAGTTTCAAGATCTTCAATTTTTGTTGAAAATCAAAGACAATATATCCTTTCATAGTTTTGAACTAAATAGATAGAATTAAATGTTTAAAGCTGCCATCAAGTGCGCCCATGTTATAGAATTTGAAAGGTTTCCTAGATATCAAAGGTTTGGAACCAAAGTTTAAAATCATGGATGAGTGGTCAAAGACAGGAGGAGTATCAAATATAATATGGGAATTAGGGTAGAAGCTCAGCCAATCAATATTTCCTAACACCTTATCTAACTTATAATAGATTCGAGAATCCAATGATTTCTTATTTGACCATGTATAAAAATCACCAGAATAGTCAATATCAACCACCATAAATTGGAAACAATCGCTAAAGTCGAAAATATCTTCGAGAGAAAGACCTCCCATTAGATTTTTTTAGATGAATTGAGGACAATGTTGAAGTCACCAATAAGAATCCATACAGAATGAGAAGTTTTTGTGTTTAGCATCCAATATCAAAGTTCCTTCCTACCCAAACTTGTGTTGAGATCATAGATTTGGGTCATATTAAAGGAACAAGAGTCGTGTAAGTTAGTAGTTTTGTAGGTTATCTCACAAGAAGAAGCAAACATATCTTTTAAGTCCCAAAATTGAGGGTCCCAGCCAATTCAAATCATGCCATTGTAATGGTGGGAGTAGTTGTCGATATAAGACTATATATTGTCAACATTCATACTAATATCTACATACTTATCCATTTTTATTCTAGTTTCAAGTAAGCCAACCAAAGTCAAGTTATTTCCTTACATCCAAATTTTCACATCCTTTTGCTCATTAGGCTTGTTCAAACCTCTAATATTTTAGCTCCCTATCTTCATGAGAATATTATATCTAGATTAGGTAAGAAGTTCCCTCTTAAAGAATAGTGTTTGTGTACTAGGCATAGCTCAAGATGTTTAAGTGCTAAAGTACCATCCATATTAAATTCATAAGAATCAACACCAATCATGACATGAGTTATTGATCTTATAGCAACCAATGATTGGTGAGGTGTCTCTATTTGAGGAATCAACCACACCCATATGCATATTATACCAAAAATTAATATATATACATAGATACACACACACACACACACATATATATATATAACTATCCAAACTTAAATAAATATTTACCTAAATATTTAGACTTATATTAACTAAGTATAGGTATAAAGTACTTTCCATACCTAATTTCTAGGTATATGTTATTCTTGCACTCGAAATTGATTGAATATAAGGGGTACCTTTTATATATTGGATGTGATTTGACACTCTATATTTTTATTTTTGGCTTCTACAAAACTGTTTCAAAAAGAAAAATATAGTTCGTGAGAAATAGAGAAGCTACACCAAGTGCGTAAACCATGAAATTATATGTATGGTCATGCAAATTTATGTACTTTACTATATGTATGATGACATGATATAATAGAGTTGTATATGGTAAAATAATTAAGTATGCCTTGGTTGGATGGCTCAACCAAGGGCATTATTTTCCTTCCCAAGAACTTTAAATTTTTATAAGCTTTCCATTGAATTCCTCACTTATTTTACTCAAAATTTGACATATGATACGTTTGAATTTGTGCATGCTTAGATATAAAAATGCTTGAATCAAGGTTTGTCTGCCATATGCACATTTTTTTCAATTCACATGAATTCTGTAATTTTTTCAATGCGTATTCCATGAATGAGTTATGTTATGTTGTATAAATTAAGCATGTGAGATATGGTATGCTAGATATGCATGCTTAGGGTTTTGTGTAAAATTGGCTTAGGATAAGGAAATATATTTTTATTTCCCCTTTGCTTTATTCATATGCTAATTGATATTTTTATTAGTTTTAATTGTATATATTGGTAATATGTAATTTAATTTGATTATATGTGTGATAATCTCCCTTTTAATTATAAGATGTAGGGTAGATATAGAAGATGGTAGAAGGCTAAAAGTCTTCCATTCAATAAACTCAATCTAATATGACCAATTCAATGATCCAAAGTGATGGATTAGCGGCCACATATTTCATCACCATATGTAGATCTCTATCACTTGAAGATGATAGAAAGCCATTTAAAATGACAACGTTCAGAAAATTACTTAAATTTAAATGTGATGGATTGGTGATCTCATCGCCCATCACTACATATATATCTCAACACTTAAGTTGATTGAAGAATATGGTACAAATCTTCATTACCCTAAGTTAATGGGAGGGCCACCAAAATGGATAATTTGTTTTTTCATACCCAAAGTATGAATGGGTGATTGCACAAGTGTTGGTAGAAGCATGAAGCTCCCAACCAATTATATTATTTACAAATATGTACATGAGGTACAAAAGGAAATGATACAATTGAGGTGAAAGCCAAAAGTTTCACCTAATGATTAAATGGTCTTGAAGACCTTATGCACATTTCGATCCTGAAGATCGAATGATAAAAGGTGATTAATACCTTATGCGCAATTTGATCAAGGAGATCAAATAGTTAAAAGTCTTTTACGACTAATGTAATACTGGTAAAGAAGATCAGATGGTATTAAATATCCCAAGTACTTTTCGATCCAAAAGATCGAACTATTTGGTGGTCTATAGACCCCCACACTAATTTTATTTATTCATTTTCTAGTTATGAAATTTTAATTCTTACAATTTAGTTTTTGTAATTTTAAGTTTCACAATATTAAAAGCATTTATTCTAATTATGAAGTAGTGATGATGGCTTTGTGCATACTTTGTCAGTCATTTATTTATGAGACTATATACCTACTTTGCAATTGGTAGTGGTCAAAACCTACCATAGTCAAGTCTCCTCCATCAGCGTAGTGGTTGGAGTATTTACAATATTCTCCCCATTATATTATAATTTTAGTGGGTAGAGATATTTTGATAGTTGAAGCCTACAGCTTCCTATCCATTAAGTACTTTAATGGTTGAAGCTTGAAGCTTCCCATTCAGTTATTAGTATAATGGATGAAACATGAAGTTTTTCATTTGATATAAGTAATTTAATGGTAGAGGCTAAATGCTTTCCATGTCAGAGACTTGAATACGATCTAGAAGATCAATTTATTTGATTGAATAGCCATTGTACATTCTATTTTAAGGATGAATTATTTTATGAGCTTATAATTGACAATAATGTACATGTATATGTGGCATGATAAATTTATTAAAGAGTTTCTCGATTTAACAATCTGATAACAAAATTGTGCATGATATTGTACCTAAATTCCTGAAGAACTTACTATGGTATATGAGTATTTGATGGTATTATTGCCATCAAGATCGGCTAGAAGTAAGCCCAAGATATATGTACAATATATGCATTTCGTATATGTGAAAAACCAAAAGGTATCACTAACCATAAGTTAATAGACCATAAAATATTATCTTTGTGGTACGAGAAATGAGATCACATTAGTGCACTAATGATAGGAAATATCATTGAAGCTTACATGAGCACCCACATAGAATTCTAAAGATTCATTTTTAATTGGTGATCTCATATAAACAACATATAATTCTTAGCAAATTTATAGTCATGATAATGCAAGAAAATGCAAAATCTCTTATGTACTTGATAGAATTCAAGTTGAGATATATGGACCATTTTAAATTTACCATGGTATATAATGATGCATCAATGTAAGGTCACATGTTATATTTTACAATAAATATTATTGTATTGGCACAAAAGTGAATAGCTATCCAATTGGGATAAAAATAGAATCAATGATTCAAGATGGAAGAAAAATGATCTGGTAGAGTCATTGATTATGCATTTGATTCGTAAAACTTTTTTAGTGAGGTCTATAAATGATATGCCAATATGCATGCAATATTTTTTGATATGTACCAATCACATATCACGTTAACCCTTAAGACAAGTTAATTGATATTATTGAATGAGTCTTATGTGTACTTATAATCCCCCATGAATATAAAATTAAGCCATAAAGAAGGCTAGAAATGTTTCTTTCCTCAGCCTTAGGGGAGAGAAAAGGAGATTGACATTATAAAGTAAGCAAGCACTTAGAATATATCTTCCATGAGATATGGATCCAAAGAAAAATTAAAAGTGCATTTGATTATGCTTATGCTTTCTAGATGTAGCCTAGCTACAATTTACATTTGTTATGGCTAAGAAGTTATGAAACCAAAGCTGTTTTAATTGAAGCTCCAACTCATATAGAAGTTCTTGTGGTGACTTCAAATAAGTTAATGGCAAGTATGGTACAAATATGCTAGAAGTGTATGATAAGGGTCCAAAGAGATAAACCCTCAAAAGATGAGTTATAATCATTTAAAAGGATAGAAAACTTGCTATATTGAGTTGATATGTCCATATGGATAGAATCTGAGAATAGATTCCGCAGGTAAATAAAATATCTATTATTTATCCTTACACCGATGTAAGGTGGTATAAGGTAGACATTAGTAATATCTTTACTTAAACAGTTGCAACTGATAATGGATAAAAATGATAATTATTCTTAATTCATTATGGAATGTCATTGCATAAATTATTATCAAAATGGAATATTCAAATATATCTGCTTAATGATTATAATTTGCATGGACAAGAAGTCCAACATTTGAAGGTGTCAGACCAATTAGTTATAAGTGGGTGTTTTTAAAGAAATGATTTAAAAGTCAATTTGGTGACACATGTCTTTGTACAAAAGTTAGGATTTATTGGTGAAGTTTTCAAATGTAAACACTATTAAAGTATGCTTGTACATGCAAACATAACCAAATGTAATATGACATATAAATGAGACATACTAAATTGAAAGAATAAAACTGTACTCTTTTCCTTAGCCATGGTTTTATCCCATTGGGTTTTCCTAG
Organism: Tamarix chinensis; assembly: GCA_030549775.1. Taxonomy (NCBI): domain Eukaryota; kingdom Viridiplantae; phylum Streptophyta; class Magnoliopsida; order Caryophyllales; family Tamaricaceae; genus Tamarix; species Tamarix chinensis. The sequence continues at coordinate 7,470,920 of CM060179.1, read as the reverse complement.
TAAGGTTTTTAATGAGGCAGTATTTTAGAGATATATTCTTAAGGGAGGAGTATTGTAAATATCAGAAGATGTACATCCAATGGAGAGTGTTGTGGATATTCTTTATACACATTGTGGATGTATAATTTATGAATGTGTATTGTATTAAATCATAGGTTTAATACTCTCATCGGTACCATAAGTTGTAATAGCTTTTCCATTATGATTCCACCTACAACTTTACGTATCATTCACCCCCTTTTATACTCTCTAACTCCTTCTCATAATGGATGTAATAAGTGTGGGTATTATATATATAGCATATTGTGAATTGTGAAAGGAAGAAGGAATCCATAAGTATGAATGATAATAAGAAGTCACATTCTCTCTTCATATCTATATTGTTATATTATCTCTCTTTAAATTTATCAATATTACTATACATTTTTAGTAGTAAAACTTAAATGAAAATATTGATGTTTGCTACACATACGCGTTCCATTCATTTTCCTACTTACTATGGTATATAAGTTTCAATGTATCGCCTTAACTATCCATGTATTTACCAAATTTATGTATCAATATTTGAGCAATCAACTTTATTAGCAAAATGTATGTAAGTTTTTGATGGAAATATTCCAATGTTTATGATCAGCCACCACCAGCTACTTTCCCTTTTTCTCTGATCCTAATCTATTGACGCATCGAATAAGTTTCCAAGGACTTCCAATTTATTTCTTTGAAAAAGGAAAGAAAAGAAAAAGAAAAATCACCTCAGTGATTCACGAAAAGCAGTCTCTGAGATGGTGTACGTTTGAATATTCTTCCTGTTAATCGCATTAGAATATTTATGATGGTTACTTTTAGCATTTGAACAAGGCAAAAGAGGATCCTATATATCCCCCCAACAGCTAAGATCACCAGACCCAAAGTCCCTCCCCCCAGTCCGACACCCTTTTTAGACAGAAAGAAAAAGGTCGAGAGAACAGCAAAGAGATTCATTAATTCGTTAATCCGCCCAATTTTCCAGCTGTATATATACTCACTACTTATGTTTTTGTTGCTTTTTAGGATTATTCTTGCCGTGCTACTACAAATTACTACCACCACTAATACAATCCCCCATATATTACGTAGTAGTAGTGCAAATACCTATGATAGCATGCATTTATGCATTATTGCTGCTACTCCTCTATCGCAGTACACTAATAATTCAAGTCCCACTGACCGTATAAGTGTGTAACATTTTTCAAGACAAAAACACAAACCATAGTACCGCCATATTTTTGCGAGCCATTGTTTGCATGCATGCATGCAAAGTTAATCCCTATGCGTATCCCACGTGTCTTGTTGATTAGCGGATATTTATAATCATTAAGTGTCTTAATTTTCCTTTTTCTTGTAGCAGATCTCAGTAGTACTAACAGTACTATTTTTCTCCTCTGTGCCATCTTATAATTGCCATTGGTTACTACGTTATACTAGCATCGGATTGATTCATTCAACTCGCTACTTTTAGAAACTTGTGTTGGACCATGCATTGGGTCCCACCAAATCCAACGAGCCACATAACATCATGATTAGCCGCGCACGTAAGCCTGTGAGGGTTAAATTATAAGCTCATCGGCTTCGATTAACTAACCCAATTTCTTGGTTTGACCGAATATTATTCACGGCATTACCACCACCATACAACTACATAATTGAACAAATCCTCGTGTCATAGTGATTCATTACATTTCCTTACATCGAATGACAACAAATATTATTAGGTGTTTCACTAGTGTAAAAACAAGTGACCTAATTTAATAAAATTGAAAATTCTAAGATTTAATAGGAAAAAACACACACAATAAAAAAACAATCAGTCATAAAATTTGGGGAAATGAGCGATATTATTACATGTATAAATTATTATTATAAAGATAATCAAGAATCAATTATCACAAAATCACTTAAAAAGACAAATTCACACACTTAATGTTATAAGACACAAGAGAATTAGATAAGAGAAAAGTCGACGGCATTCAATGAGCTATAGTCACGATTATATATAACAATATGAACACCATTAACAACTTTAAAACGGTGGGGTAACATAGAAAAAAACAAGAACCGTATATTCTTCTAAATATGTAGGGTTGACATAACAACGCATATAGAAGAATTTTAATGAAAACTTTTAATATGCCCCTGGTGTTTTTTCTACAAATGCTACCTTTAAGATCCAAACTTCACCGAACTCCTACATGTACCCATCTAAGCTATATTTCACACCAAATATGAGTCACAAAGCTCATAATCCTTCACCTTGACATATTATTTGTGATAGCTAGTGACAATTAATACACAAGAACAACTAAAAAACCTTGCCCCAAAGGGTGTCATGGTATATGAATGCCAACCAATTCTGTGCAATGCTTACGCATGGTAATAGAATATGTTTTACCCAAAATCTGATGGGTGTTATCTAAAACTATACGGGTTTCATTCGTCGGATATGTAAACAGATATAGATATAGACATAGAGGAAGGAAAAAAAATATTTGTCAAGTTTTGGTATGGATACGGGTAATGAAACTTCAAATCTGTAGCCACCTTCATATCAGTACTTGTACCTCTATTTGTTTATCCAATATATAATTACTCTTTTGCCTTTTATTGATATGAAATTCAATATATTTCTAAGGCTAAAAGTGGAAATATGTTCAAACCCTAAAATTATAAGTATCTAATTCTAACATGGGATGATTTTTATCTTGAACCTAATAGGTTGTACTTGATGAGTATATAAACGGCTATGGATATGAAGGAGGAAAAAATATCCATTAGATTTGGGTACAGATATGAGTATAGATTTTTTATTGGATTTGGGTAACAGATAGGGGCTACCCAATCCATACCCGCCCCATTGCCATCTCTATCAAAGTTCAAACTTGGTCATGATCAATGGTGTTTCTTAAAATATATGTTCGTTTCTTTGCAATATCCACCTTCTCCAACACAACTTTGCCTACAACAATGATACCTCAAATATAGTAATACCTAATATCAATGTGGTTTGTTTGACAATGGAAAGAATATGATTCTTTTCTAAATAGATATCATTCTGACAAGATCAAGTCCCTTCAATAGAGAAATCTCTTATTTTTCTAGAGAATAATCTTCAACTCTTCAAGAAACTCACACTTAAAGAAGAAGAGGCTCGGCTTGGCTCTCTAGTTGTTGATTTTTAGTCTTTCATTCATTCATATTTATATGCTCTCTCAATGTACAATACCCTACTCACACACACATGCAAGCCTTAGTTTACCTTTCATTAATTAATCCCATATAGCTGGCCTAATTAACAAAGGCTAGCTACATGCGCAATTATATTATATATGTAGTAATTACAATGACAAATCACAAACAATACAAAGTATACAATAAAATAACAAAGCTACACAAAACTCTAAATATGTAATACATTGAATTAACACATGTAATCAAGCTTTGTGTCTTATAGCCTTGTCTTCCATGCAACTTTTTAATCCTTGTTATGCCATTGTCTTATACATTAAATATCTTTAATGTTTTGACATATATAATATTTGCAAGAGTTACTTGACAAAGCATTAGAAGTATTATGATCTTCACGAACAATTAGTTCCATACCTAATCATTCTATTTCTTTATTCATAGAAGAGTAAGATTGAGATTGAGATGCTCTTACATCACATAAACTCCTTATATTTAAATTTAGGGAAATCCCAAGATTTTTTTTAAGTGAGTAACTAAAGGCGTGCTAACTAGATTCACATCCGCCTTATGAAACCTTTCCAAAATCGTGTTCACATATTATTCTATGAAAAGTAAATATGATTCTAACTATGATATCAAATGATCTATATGCCAAATATCCTCTTTTTAGCCCCAAAATCCATTATCTCAAACTTAGTCTTCGACATTGTTTTCACATTGTTAACATCAGACAAATCTTTTATTGGTAAAAATATGTCATTGACATACAAAAAAAGAAGCAGATATACTAGATAACCATCATTTGCATTCTTTAAGTATACGTATACATCATTGTCATTCTTGAAGAATTCATGCTTAATCATAAAATGACCAAACCTCTTGCACCACTACTTAAGAGATTATTTCAGACCATACAATGACATCTTCAATAAGCACACATTATCCTACTTACCTTCAATAATGACACCATATGGTGTGTGCATATAGACCTTCTTCTCAAGATAATCATGTAGTAATGGTGTTTTGAAATCCAATTACTATAACTCTATATTCTACATAGCCATAAGCACAAGTAAACTAAGAATGGAAGTATGCTTGATAATATGAGAAAAAATACCTCATTATATTCTACACTAGACATTTGACTAAGCCCACATAAAACTATATGAGCCTTGTATCTTGATCTCTCAAATCCTTAGGTTCCTTCTTTAAATATTTACACCCACTTGCAATAAAAAAAATTCATCTTCCTAGGCACCTTCATAGGTTCCAATGTCATATTCTTCGATAGAGATTGTATCTCATCCTCCATAGTAGCACATAGTTCAATAGAATCAATATTATCAATGACATATCAATATGACGCTAGCTCTTGCATACTAAAAACTATCTTTACACTTAATAAAGTATTACCTGCTAACTCCTCAAAGGCATATCTAATAAGAGGCTTAATATCCCTCCATGATCTGCTTGGAGTAATGTCCATTTGATCTATCCATTGCTTGGATTTGACCATATTAAGGATAACAGGTCTATTAAAAGGGTATGTCAAAATCAACCTCCATTTACACCTAGCTTGTAGCACCATGAAAAATCCCTTACTCCACATACTTAGACGACCTATTAGTGAAAGGCTCGGTATTCTAGAGGAATATAGACTCATTGAAAGTGACATTCTTTGCGAATAAAATTTTTAGATGTAGTTGGGTCTTACAACCTGTACCCTTTCACTTTGAATGTATAACCAACAAATATACAATTATTGGCTCTAGATTAGAGGTTTTCATCATTCACATAGGTATACTCAAGACTTCTAAGAATATACAAATTAGAATCATTAACCAATTTTCTAACCATATTTTTTTCATGTGTTTTCAACTCAGTGGAATGAATGGTTAACCTAATCACTAGGAACACTACTATATGAATAACTTAAGCCTAGAACTCCTTGTCCAATCCAACTTGTGATAACATACATCAATCCTTCTCTAATAGGGTATTGTTCATCCTCTCAATAATCTTATTCTGTGACAGCCTTCTGGCAAAAGTGTGAGGCCTAATGATCCTATGATCCTTACATTAATCGACGAAACTCTGCTCCACAAACTCAAAACCATAATTAGTCAATAGACAATTGACTTGTCTCCTATTTTTCTTATCTAGTTGGTCTTCCAAATCTTGAAAACATCAAACACATCATTTTATTTTTAATAGAATAAATTAATACCTTCCTATTGAAGTTATTAATAAACATCAATAGGTACCGCAATCTACCCTTAGAAACTACCCTTGTATGACCTCATAGTTTCAAATGGATGTAGTTAAGATGACCCTTAGTACTATGTGTAGCTGCTAAAAACTTAATATGCTTCTACTTACTAAACACACCATGTATACAAAAATCTATAATACACATGCTCTATCCATCCAATGACCCTCTTTTGGAGATCTTAGCCATGCATCTGACACTCATGTGTCTCGGAAGCATATGCTAAAGTCTAATAACATCTTAGTCAAATATACTCTAAGATGTTACTACAACTACACCCTCAAGAATAGAACCAATCAACTTATATAAAGTATCAACCCTCTTACCTTTCTTTTCAATAAGAACCCCTTTACTCATCCTCATTGTGTCATCCTTGATCATACAATTATATCCTTTATAGTCCAAGATACTCAAAGAAATCAGATTCTTAGTCATCTTAGGGACATGCCAAACAAAAAAATAGTGCCCCGACTACATCATCATGCATCCCTCACCTCTACACCCCTAATTCTAACAAATTTTCATGCAACATTGCTACATGTTATAACTACTCAACCTTGAGTTGTCTTATAAGTCTAGAACCAGTCACTGTCAGAACAAATGTGGTAGGAACTCTTAGAATCTAATATATCTTTATTAGTCATATTGGTTTATCTATCATTGGAAATCAACACATCATCATCATCACTACCATCTTAGGTGATTACAATATTATCGTTTGAGGCAAAAAAGTACCCAAATCTATTTACAAATTTCTTATTAAGATAAAACTTTCTATTTTGACCCTTCTTGTGTCACCCATGGTAGATAATGTATTTATGTTTATTTCAAGACTTTGATAAAGACTTCTTCTTATCATCATGGCCTTATTATTAAGTTCTCCCCTTGCTACAAGCACCTCGCTATGTGAACCACCCGAACTTCCTCCGGTCAATTGATTTTCAATCAATACCCATTGTAATAGATCATTATTGATATCATTAGGAATTAAATCATCTTTACTGTACAATACAACATCATGAAAGTAATTATAATTAAACAATAAAGAGCACAACAATTTAGTTGCAATATATTTATCATTCAATTTGACATCTATATTTTGTATGACCAAAATAATATAGTTGAAATCATCGAGATGAGATTTCAAAGATTTTTTCTCACCTAATTTTAAATAATGCAACATGCTCTTTAACAACAAACGATTCATCATCGACTTCGTCGTGTATAGAGATTCCTCCTTTAACCACACTATGGACACAATTTTCTATTTAGCTACCTCTCATAGTACATCATTAGATAAACAAAATTGTATGGTAGCTAAGATCTTTAGATCGACTTCTCAGACTTCTCATCAATCATCATTGCAAGTTTTTTAACTTTCCCGAATAACACCTTCTCTAATCCGTTATGGATCAAGATCACTGTCATCTTCAACTTCTACAGGCCATAGTTCACGAAACAATTAGGCTTCTCTATATCAAATCTTGTATATGTGATTGCAACAAGAATCAATACTCATAGAATCACTCAAATTGCCAAATTCCCACACTTTGGATTCTAAGATACATGAGAATTAGAAAAAATAGAAGTTGGCGGCATTAAATGAACCCTAATTACATTTATATATAATTGTACGAATGCCATTACTAACTTTGAGGCGATAGGGTAGCATAGAGAAAAACATGGACCATGTTTCTAAAAATACGAACTGTTTTTCTTCAAGACTTCTTGGTTTGGTAGAACAACATAGACCAGAGGATTTCAAAGAAAACATAGGCCCCCTTGTGTTTTTCTTTAGTCATCACCCTTTTCGCTCTAAACTTCACCAAATGCCTATAGGTACCCATCTAAGCTATACTTTACACCAAATACGAGCCACAAACTCACACGAGGATTATTTGGTTAATGGATCCATTTGGTTTCAAGTAGGGAGAAAAGGTTCTACTCCCTTGAAAGTGGTTAGAGAATGTCTTGTTTGGCTGAGAATAAGTATAGGTCTAAATGAAGTTCTAGTTTCATTTAACCAAATCACTTATTCTTCTGTCATGGAAGTCATCTACATGTCTATGTAAATACTACTTTGTTAGTTACTAGTTACATATTAACAACTATTTTATATCAATGCAAGAATAAATAATAATAATAATAATAAAAAGAATGATTTGTAGGTTGTGGTAGTAGGTACGATAGGTCCTGAATTTAAATCATGTATCTATTGGCATTTAAATAATTTTATAGCGGATGTAATGATAGGGTGTACTGATCCATACGTGCTATCTAAATAAAAAATAAATGATGGGTAGATATATATTTTTTAAAAAAAAATTGTAAGGATACCGTATTTTATTAATATAGCATGAAGTGAAGATATAGAAACAATTTTATTTGTCCACATATGTAATGGCAGTTGATTTGTTATTAGAAGGACATACATTCAACATTTGAGTAGTTGTAATTTATTAGAAGGATGTAATAGGGAATGCCAGGTTTGAAATTTGTCCTATTCTATAAGAGAAATAAACTTATATACGTCTTTGTATACTAGTATTATACAGCGCGGCATATATAATATAATACCAGAAGAAAGCCCTGTTTTATGTTTCTAATTGTATTACGAAGGCAGGCAGGTAACAAAATGAAAAACATTGGTAAGTAAGTAGTACTCCCGGATACTAACGAAAAGTGGGAAAAAGAAGAAAAGAGAGCTAGGATCACAGCCTTTCATAAATCGTGTTGTTCAAATTTGTTGAGCATTGGACTTTTTGCACCTAAAAAGAAACGAAAGTGATGTTCACGCGAAGGAGAATTCGAGTTGATGTATGACCAATTAACGCAGCCGAGCAGAGGTTAAGATAAATCGGCGAGCTTCAAAAATAAAATGAAATTTAATCTGTTTTTTCTTGGATATAACGTAAGTGGTGGTTTTTGATGCGTAATTTCACAAAGACAACGCAGCTCAGCTCCTCCCGGCAGGAGAGAGAAGCATCTTTTGGAAAGCGGTGGTGGTCGTCCTGTTTGTCGAACTAAATTTTTACATTGCCCTATGTAAGTGTAAACGCCAATCTCAAGACGATCTGATTCTCTTGTACCCTCTCAATCCATCGATCTATTCTCGCCCTGCCTGCCTCCTCTCTCTCTCTCTCTCTCTCTCTCCTTTTCTTTCTTTATTTCTTTATCTTCCTAAATAAGTAGATGTGGCTAATTTCTAGGTCTCTCGCTTTGTACTCCTCATATATGCTGCATGCTGCACATTTTATGTGTTTTGAATCTTTATGGCCGAATCCCTTTGATATTCCAGAGAAGTGTGCTTGAGGCAAAGTCAGGAATGTTGATGGGGACAGCTCTTTTAGGATCGTAGTAGTCTCTCTATGTTTGGCACGGCAATAATAAGACTGTCAATTTGATAGCATTTTTTTTTTTTATATTGGAAAAGTTGGCAGAAGATTTGAACCTATGATTTTTCGTACCAAAAATTATAACTTCGATCACTACGTTACGATTCTATTTTGTATTATTTACCATTAGTGATTTGTGATTAAATTTACTTGACAAGATTCACGTTGATTGATCATGAACATTAAATTTATATATAATATATGGAGATACTATCAAATCTTAGAATACTATCAAAACTTAGAAAATATCCAAACCGGTTGTCTTATCATCTTTTAGATCTAGCACACATTTATCATTAAGCCCTCGGTTGAGAGCAGTAAAAATAGAAGCGTTGATTCAATAATCATGACTTATTTATATAGACGGCGAATCTATCATTAATTGTATTATTTTAATTCTTTCGTTCCATCAACAATTTATAATATCATATCTACACATAAAAACTTACATCCGATTAGATACATTATACTCAAAATTTTTATCAAAATAATACCGACTTTTTATTCTATAGTATTTATTGTTAAAAGATTATTTTAATCACCAATGGGATATTAGCCTAGCTAGTAGTTGAAAAATGAAATCATACATATGATACCCATTGTATTAAGTCTTCAAGTTATAAATGTTTGGTATCGTACCCATTGGAGTTGTTTCGATGGGGGGGGGGAATCGTTGGAGAATTTTATGGATAGCTTCGTAACTAACAGGATACTATAAGGGTAGCTTAATTAACAAAACAAAACAAAAAACAAAAAAGAAGTCTGATAGCTTAGTTGCAACGGGATCATAAGAAAATGAGAAGGAAGAAAGGGGCTAATGGGTCCCGACTCTCTCTTTTTTTTTTCCTTTTTTCTTTTTCATTTGGCGTATGAGAGCCAAAAATAAAATAAAAAATTAGCCTACTCATTCGTTTTGAGACATTTATTGTGGAGATAGTGAATATATAAGTATCTTATCGTGCACTCTCTCTTATTTTTATTTTATAAAAGCTCTAAGCTACCCACTTTATCAATTGCCATTGAAATTGCTCTTACTAAGCTTAGCTACAAGCTCTTTTGTTTTTTGTTAAAAAAAGATAAAAATTGTCAAATCACTATTGTGAGGCTTGAGATGATGTATGTATATTTGAAGAAATCTTATGTCACATGAACACAAGAGACGAACAATAATAGAGCCAATCAGGATGGATGTGTAGTGTCCGTTTGTGCTTGTGCATGGCGTACCTTTTCCTTGTTTCACTGTCTCAGTCTGAAACTAATAATAATAATAATAATAATAATGGTACGTACGTTAGTATGGTTTTTTCTTTTCAATTATGATATTCTTTCTTCAATTATAGGGAGTATGAATTCTACCTTTTTCAAGCTTTTTGTTGATGTAGCTTTAGAATTTCCAACTTTGACTCAAACTTGGAAGCAAAGGGACTATAACACCTATCAGGTGTTACTTTGATGATTGCAGAGATCGAGTATCCGAATTGGAAACCTTTTTTCTCCTTTGGTCTTATTCCTATTATTACACATCATATATATATAAATATATATATAATAAAACATAACAATAACTTTATCTTTAATTTAATTCCTTTTTTTTTTTCTCTCATCGATCGTCGACGTCTCTCACATCAAAATAAGATCTGAAGGGGATCTTCTATTGCTTCTAATTCCATCAATAACTTTTCAAAGGAGAGTGTACTACGTACCTAGATACGAGGGAGTTCTTCCCGAAGCTAGCTATAAGCTAAGCAAGGAATAGTAATATCGGTGAGATTCGTTTTCCTCATTCTCAGGGCACATGAGGTTAGAATCATGACCACAACTCATCCAACCCCTGCCCACTCTGCATTGCCCGCAACACCAACAATTGATATTTGATTTCAATGTAAAGTTTGCTATCAAAATTAAATATGCATAATGCGGAGATATCTGCAAACATAACTTAGTTCATCTCTATTAGTTTGTAATGATGAACATTTTCCTACTTGTAAAGCTAGCTCTCTTAAGAGGACAAAAAATACTATAAGATAAATCAATTATTATATATACATGCAGATATGTATCATATATTTTTTGGTCATTTACATATAGTATTCTGTACTCATCTCTATTGATTCCCCGGCTAAAAAATAAATGATTACAAGGAGTACCAAAAATAAAAACTCACTTTCACAATGGCCACCAGAAATTTTCTAAGTAAAAGAGGCAGTGATTTTGGGTCTTTTGATATATATTTTGAGGCTTTCATGAAGTTCTTAAGATGAGTATGATGACAGTTTAGGGGTCATTTTGGTATTATATATATATATATATGTTGTGATTTTGGAATATTTTTTATGAGTTGCTTCTTTATCATGCTAAAATTGACAAGTGTCTAAATTTTTATGAATTAATTTCAACCATGTTGAAAGTTATGATTTTTTTTTTGAATTTATGCTTTTTAAAGGGATAATTTAGTCATTTTGTATATATATATTTTTATAAATTTTTTCAGCTAATTTTTTAGTCTAACTATGTTATCAATGATATAATTAAATTTAGATTAAATTTTTATGATTTATATAACTTATTTAATAGTTACATACGTGTTTGGATAACTCTATTATTCATTAATTTCAAATGATATGATACATTACTTTTAACAACCTTTAAAACTATCCCTACTGCTTATCAATTATCACTACTTACTATAAATTTATTTTCCATAGATCAATTAATATTTCTATACATATACAAAAATGTCAATATATACCATTTTAGTTCATATATAAATTTACCAAATGATACCTAGTATTTTATTAATAATTACTTATATTTTAAATGTTTGATAGATGTAATCTTACAAATTTACCCTTAATCACATATACCCTTAAACCCAAAATCATTAAACAATAATATTATTTATAATTATTGATTCATTATTTTTATTAATAACCTACTTTAATAATAATATAATACTAATAATATATTATTACTAATAACTAATAAGAATAAAAATAAGATATTATCATCAATAAATAATAATAATAATAATAATAATAATAATAATAATAAATATATTATTATAACTATTAATAATAAAATTATAACTAATATTATGATAATTACTCAATAACTAAACCATTAATCTACATTATTATTTATAATTATTTATTGATTACTATTATCAATATATTATCTTAATAATAATATAATGATAACATTAATAAAATATTATTATGAATAACTAATAATAATATTGTCATTTAAAACTAGTAATAATATATTAGTATAACTATTGATAATAAAATTTTGATAAGCAACAGTTTAACTACTTAATAATAAACATTTCATCAACAATATTATTTATAAATATTGATTAGTCATTATAATTAATAGATAATAATAATAATAACAACAACAAATTTTATTATGAATAAAAAAATAATATGTTGGTCTAATTAATTCATGATGGAAGTATAATCTATAAAACTCTTATTACTTAATAATCAAATAATTAATCAAAAATATCATTTTTAATCATTGATCAATTCCTATTATTAATACTAGAATATATTCATAACAATATAATATAATTCTAATAAAAAAATTATTGTCAATAACTAATAATAATATATTATTATAACTATTTATGTTTAAAATATATTTAAATATATTCTAATTACTTAATAATTAAACACGTAATCATTAACATTATTTATAATTATTGATAAATTATTATTATATTTTCTTAATAATAATATAAAAAATAATAAGAATCTTATTACTATTATTATTATTAGTGAGGAATAATAATTATAATGATAATAAAATAAAATTATTGATATTAATAATAACAAATTATTATGACTATTATCAACAAAATTATAAGTAATAATATTTACTCAATAATTAATATATAATCAATAATATTATTTATAATTATTATATAAATATAATATAATTTATTATTATTATTATTATTATTTTCAATAGAAAATATTAATAATAAAAGATTATTATTAATACCTACTTATAAATATATAATTATAGCTATTACTAATAAGATATTAGTTAGCAATATTTTAATTGCTAATTTTCTGTGGCTCAAATAGAAGAATTAGGGTCACCATGGGCCATGGCAAAGAATAAGATATCTAAGTGTAATTTAGTCCTTAAAACACTAGTTTTTGCTTCTTCCATGAAACCACTAGTAAACCTTGAGAATATATTGGATTTAGTTTATTCGATGAAGGAATTGGATGGAATTGTGATTGGACCTTCAAAAAATGACAGTTGTAACTCTATTGATTTACCCTCTACTCTAATATAAATCCCTACACAATTTTATAATGATAATGGTGACAATAGTAAGCTAACTGCTTAAAGTGTTAATGATTCAAAAACAATAATGGAGCCATAGAATCCTAACATGGGTTGGAAGTAAGGATGTTCACGGTTCAATATCCGATATTTCGGATATTTGATTGTCGGATATTTAAAATTTCGGATATCTAAAAATGATATTTGATATTTGATTTGAAACTTCGGATATCCGGAAGATCGGATATTTGAATTTTCGGATCGGATATCATCGGATATCAAATATATCCGATATTATTCGAATACAATTTCAAATATAAAAAAAATTACCAAATGACAAATATATTTTATATTATCCGATTTGTTGAGCGAATGCTGAGCAAATATCCGATTCGCTTAGCAAATATCCAACTTACTCAACAAATATCCAATGTTAAAACTAAAATAAGAAAGGAGTGGATGGAGTATATCGGTATGCAGAGTATTTTTATTTTTATTTTTATAAATATCTAAAAAGGGATTATATTAAAAATATAATTTTAATTAAATTAAAATTTGCCTCAAATAATAAATAAAGTAAGTAAAAATTATACACAGACACATCTAAATTTATTTATATACAATTATATATAAAATAAAAAAATTATAAAAAATATATAAATATTTTTTCTTCGGATCGGATATTATTTGTATTTGTCGGATCGGATATTTGTTTTTTCGGATCGGATCGCTTCGGATATCGGATCGGATAAGCAAATATCGGATAACATGAACAGCCCTAGTTGGAAGGACCTAATAATGGGAATTCATTATCCACAACCTAGCTTGAATTTGAAATTTTTTGGCCCAACTATAGTTAATGGTAAACTTTGTGTTCAAATCGACCAACATAAAATCCATAAAAGAAGAAGATCGATGGTGTACATCTTTATTGGACTTGTGATCGGACCTCGAACTTCGTTTCAATAAATGGTTAGATATATTCAAATGCAGTGGAACATGGTGTATTCTCTTACACAAATTCATTCTAATGCCCTAGGATACTTTGTTTTTCAATTTACTTATAAAGTGGATCATGAATTTGTTTTGACTCATCCTTACTAGTCTTTTGGATCTTGACCATTTTTGCTTAAGCATTGGAGACCAAATTTTGTTATAGCCAAGGATGTTTGGAGTGAAATTCCATTTATAATTATACTACCAAACTTACCATTACACTTATGGTCTAAGGAAACCCTGAGTCGAATGGCTAGTACCATAGGTAAACCCATTTGTGTTGACTCTGTTACTATAATGAGATAATAGATTTCCTATCCTATGCTATTGGTGGAAGCTAATGTATATTTCAAAATTCCAAGTGAAATTGAATGTATGTTACCTAATGTGGACTTATTTGATGAAAAGATCTTATATGAATAGAGATCAAATTATGGTATGCATTGTGATTCATTACTTCATGAGAAGGGCCAATGTAGAAAGGTGTCACAAGTTTGGGCTCCTTAGGGTAAATTTGACCCCCACCCATACAAAAACCCTATAGCTCAAACTAAATTTATAACTCACAAAAGTTATGATCATGGATGCATAACACTGGTGGTCTAAAACCTTTTAGGTTTAATAATTATTGGACACTGAGACCTGGTTTTTTACCTATGTTATTGGAAGTTCGACTTACCCACTTTTTTGGTACAAGGGCATTTCAACTTGTATAGAAATTAAAATCTCAAAAAAAATCTCAAAACTCTTAATAACCACTAGGGCCATGTTATAACAAAAAAGGAACAAGCTCAAAAATAGTGGGAGCCTTTGCATAGCCAGCTGACGTAGAGATCTATGGATGCACATTTTATTGATCAAGAATAGGAGGCTTCTGTAATACGTAAACAAAGTGCAAGAGAAGAAGAAGACTATTACTAATATAAATCATAAACTGATTTCATTTAGCTTGGTGATATTAATTTTCATTATTTTATTTATTTTTAATGTGAAGGGAAGGATTTCTCATAGCATCGTGGTTAAACTACTAACTCATCAAGATGAAGAGGTGTTTAATGATAATACGGTCAATACTGTGATGGGTTCTAAGAATGGATTTTGGAGATTAAATTGAATAAGTTGCAATATATTGAGCCACACTTGTGCTATAGGAAATTTCTTTTAGATGCTATTAGAAGTAGTTTGTTAAGGCTTATCACTAATAGTGAAATTCAACTAGAACTATTCTCCATGTGAGATATTAAAAGTCTTGGTCCTAATGGATATATCCCATATTTTTATAAAATTTATTATAGTATAATTAAATAGGATGTAATGGCAACAAATAAGGAGTTATGGGATAGAGGTGGGTTATTAAAACAACTGGATAATATGGCTAATACCCTCATCCCACGGATGTCAAATGCAGCAAGAGCCAAGGATTTATAACCTATTGTTTGCTTCAACGTCATGTATATGATCATCTCTAAAACTTTGACCAATAAAATGCAAAATGAATTACATGAACTTGTTGATACTTCCTAAGTTTCCTTTATTAAAGGTAGGCAATTAAGTGGTACTGTGTTGCTTGCTGAAGAACTTGTCAAGTATTATGGTTAGAAGAATCTTTGTTTGTGCCTTATGGTTAAGGTTCATATTTAAAAGGATTAAAATAGTTTTGATATTAATAAAGCGTAGTAATTATCGAAAAAATATTATAATTGCTTAATAACTAATAATTATGATTTATATTCTTCTTCTTTATTTTATTAATATAACTTTATCATTATTAAGTATTACTAACATATACAATTTTCATAATATATTTTTTTACAAATTATAATAGAATGAGATATATATATATTAGTATTAATAATATTATGTTGAATAATTACATATTTTCTTGGTAAGTAAGAAGAATTTTATTACCACCAATTTGGAAATAAAGGATTACCATCGCTAGCTCTAATATCTATTTATTATACTATGCTAGCTTATCTATACATCTTATAAGTTAGTTAAATAATTTATAAGTATAAAAAAAGACTCATTCGTGAAGGGACATGTTATATACACCCTTAACATTCCACAAGATAAATTTACATGACACCACTAGATTCATGAAGAAAAAATCCATTGATGGTGTGGGGTTAACCCCAAACCTCTATCATGATCTTCCTTTTATACTATACTCTACCTTGGAGCATGCTACCTCTCTAAATTGTACATCCACATAGACAAGGATATAGATATTTCCCTAACTAAATATGGTTCTTTGATTTGGATAGACATATTAGCAGTACTCTCCTATAGCTAATGTGTATGTTTGGGAATAGTGCCCTTCTTAGAAGTTGGCAAAAAGGTTGGCCTCATTGCAAAGGTTTGATTGGCACAAACTTAGTATGTAATAGATGTTTTAGCATGGTTTAGTTTAATTTCTTAGGTTCTACATGGGGATTAAATTTGTGGTCCTTCTTTTCCCTTTAGTTCTCACCTTCCCTAACAATTTCTTCCCTAGTGGGGTAGGAATCATGGTTATTAATAGTAATACCTAAAGCTATTCACGTTATCCAATATCTACTTATCTGATTTGATCTAAAAAAAGTAAATAACTGATATGATTTTTTTTCAAATCAAATATATAATCCGGTCAATGAAAAGTTAAACAAACTAGATATTCGATTCGATAAATAAAAATAATATCTGATCCGAAGAAAAATATTTATATATTTTTTTAATTTTTTAATTTTATATATAATTATATACAAATAAAATTCGATGTGTGTGTGTATATCATTTTTACTTGATTCAGTATTATGGCTAAAATTTCATTTAGTTGAAATTATATTTTTGATATAATCCCTTTTTAGATATAATAAAATCCAATTAATATTGTGATGTAACAGGTTTAATTTTAGTTTTAACATTGAATATTTGTTGAGCAAGTCAGATATTTGTTGAACGAACCGGATATTTTCTCAACAGATCATATAATATAAAAAATATTTATGATTTGATGGTTTTTTTATATTTAAAATTTTATTCGGATAATATCAGTTATATTTGATATCTGATCCAAAAATTCAGATATCCGATCTTTTGGATATATGAAGTTTCACATCAAATATCAAATATCATTTTTAGTTATCTAAAATTTTGGATATCATATATATTTGAACCGTGAACAACCTTAGTAATACCCTGATATTTTGGATAACCTGATTTATTTTGGATTGTTATTATGTAAAATTTAAATTTATTTATTTGGGTCTTATCACATCTTTTTATGGTTTTAAACCCCAGTTGCTTTTTGAACCCAATTTGTTTGTCTGTTTTTATAATTTCGTGTTACATGAGACTTCTGAGCCACGTTTGGCCTATGAACTATTTTTAGACCATTTTTTATGTGAATATTTGACATTATCAAAATTTTATATGTCTTCTAAGTTTTTTCAAAATGTTAAACCAAGTTGTTAGTAAATTGATACTATTTATTGCTTTAATGGGACTTAATCATGTGCTTTGAGCTTGTTAAGCCCTTTCTAGTTATCAAAATTTCATGAAAATTTGGGATCTCTTTATTTTATTATTCTTGAGATAAATATGATATAAAAATATTATATTATTATTCATATTATTTTGTGGATTAAAATAAATATTATTGGGCAAGTGTTACGTCATCAAATTTGACTTTTCTTCCTCTAAACTTTATCTAATCTTGCATAATCATTACTATCCTTTCATTATTGGTTAGTTTGTATAATAAATCTCATTTATTCCCTCATTTAGTGTACACCTTTGGTGGTTGTATCAAAATAAGTTTTTTCTTCTTTTAACCATTATTTTGCCATTTTACCTTTAGTTAGTTTTTCTTCTTTCTTCTCTCACCTTCCCATGACATATGGAGGCTTGTAAATCACTAATTTACATGCACTATTTGTTGAAACTTATGTCCTAAATGCCTTGGTTCCATTTTAGATATTTTTCCTTGAGTAAGATTACCCTTTTGGCCTTATAACGTGAACTTAACAACTAAGTTTTCTAACCTAACCTTATCCAATTTTCTTATCTTATTCCTTTCTCATTTCCTCCACTTTATCCATTATCCTCACCCTCCATTTACATGGTTTATACACACATTTTCTTCCATTTTAAAATCTTGATTAAGCTTCTAAACTTTGAGGATAAGTTCCTTAATACTTTCCATTCAATCATTTCTCCTTTGATTTTGATTTCATGAGTTTGTCTCTTTAATCATTCCTTGATTTCTATATGTTCCTGAATGATTTTTGGAAGTTTTTTATGCCATTTAATTGTTCTTTTATTTTGCTAATTTGGAGCTTAAGCTTTAAGGTAAGATCTCTTTACTACATCTAAATATGTTTTTAGATGTGTATGGATGACTTTAAATGTTTAAGTTGTGTTGTTCTATTTTATGAAGTCTTTTTTTTAATGATATTTTGGGATTGAATGAAATTTATTGGAAACTAATTATAGCAATTTAATCCTTACTATGGTTACGATGAATTTGATATATAACTTGCTATGCTTTGATGACATAGTTTATATTAATTACAAGTTTATCATGTTTTAGGCTGTCTTCATGTTCTTGATGATTTTGTGGGTTTGCTTAAATGAACGATACCATGATATTCCTTGTTGATTATAGATAAACAATGGTATATAACTGTAATACCCTTAATTTTCCTAATCCTAATTTTGGGGTGATTAGTATCTCGTTCCCTTTTCTAACCATTAAACCTTGTGTGTACACCTTATCCATACCTCTTTACCTTCCTACTCTTAAAAATCCTAGCTTTTAATTCGGTCGACCGATGGTCAACTAGGCCTTATCATTGGCCCACCGACCAATAATGCTTCAAACACTGTCATCCAAAGTCTCAAGTGGTCAATCACTAGCCTCTGTTGGTCGACCAAAATTGGACAATTTTCACCATTCTTGATTTTATTAATTTATTTTATCCTCAAATCAATTCATATGCTCAATATTTTTATATATTTGGTTCCTAAATTAATTCTTCACCTTTCCCAAATTTTTCATGGCTTTTGGGAGTTATATAATTTTCCCCCATTTTAATCATTTGTTAGAATTTTTACCTTATTAAAACAAAATTTGATCATTATTTACTTTTTTAGACATAAGAGCTTCAAAATTCCAACCTTCTTACACTCTATGATCAAATCCCATATGGTCCTTGCTCATCAAACCAGAAATCTAACCATAATCACCTTGATTACCTTCTACTAACTCTCTTACACTTTGTCACCTAGGCTAATCACTCACAGTACCCATTTTGCTTGCAAGAAAACTCCCATCGGAATTATCTCCCTCTATTTTACCCATTATTGACAACCATAAGGGGTGCATACATTTTTTCGATCATTTTCACACTTAACAACAAATTCTATATACTCCAACTTTTCTTTTTCCTCTTTTCTCTCCTCTTATCTTGAGTTGTGTTTGTTCTTATCCCTTTTGCTTGGTTTATCCCTTTTCTTTTATTAAGTCTTAGGTGCTTATTCTATGTGAAAGAGATTTAATTTCATAGATTAGTGAATAATTAATACTTTTTTTTCTAATCCCATTTTTGAAATCTTAAGGGTTATTTTCACCCCTTTCAATGTTTCTTTTCTCTTTATACCCTTTCTATTTTCTCCTTATCTAATTATTACATTTTTATTTTACACAATCAAATGGTGGAAGAAAGAGTTTATGAGTATTTTGTGTAAACAAATCAGAGTAGCTTTGGTAAGAAATATATATCTCTGGATTAGGTCTCGATTGTGTTTATGTGCTAATTTTTTTGATTTTCATGTTTGAGTTAGAAATCATGTTTGGGTTTTAGTTTTATTTATATGCATGTGTTGCATTGTAAAATGGATGATATTATAAGTTTTGCATTTTTAACAGTAGTTTATGTATTTTGCGACATGCTAGGCTTTGTCATAAAATCCTAAGCATGATAGTATATTATGTTATGTGTTCAAATCTATAAATGAGTATATTTAATTATGTCTAAGTATGATAATTTTTGTAAAATATTAAAATCTCAAAATTTGGGGGGTTTAGGCCTTGGGACGGTATCAGCCTTATGGGATTTAATGAGTTGTGTATTATTTTAATTTTGGTAAACTACATTTTTGATATGCTAATAATGTAATGGTTGCTTTGTGAAAATTGGTAAGATTTGAAAACTTATAGAACTT
Organism: Tamarix chinensis; assembly: GCA_030549775.1. Taxonomy (NCBI): domain Eukaryota; kingdom Viridiplantae; phylum Streptophyta; class Magnoliopsida; order Caryophyllales; family Tamaricaceae; genus Tamarix; species Tamarix chinensis. The sequence goes on along the minus strand of CM060179.1, from coordinate 7,450,532 downwards.
TTTGAATTATGGAGGTTGTAATACCCCAAAATTTTGCTAAAGCTAATATCGTATAATTAATACCTTAATCCAATCCTAATCTCGAGAAAATTTTATTTTAGCCTTACATAAATTTTTTAATCCTAAAGTCTTAACCTAGTCTGAATCTTTAACTCGGATAAATTATATTTCATAACCTGATCTTAATTCTGGTATATTTATATCTATAATCCTACCTAATTTAGCTAATAAAAAATAATCTAATACTAACCTTACACCTTTTTCCTTTTCCTTTTCTTTCTCCTTTTGTTTTTCCTATTTACAACTGTTCTTCTATGTATTTTCTTCTCTTCTACAAGACCACCATCACTCTCAACCATCATCTCCCACCACTTTTGTTGAAAATTTTCCTGCCACACCATGACACCATCAACAATCACCCTACTACTCCCTCGTGCCCCTACTACTGCTGCCATGATTGTCACCATCAACAACATCATCATCTACATTTTGTTGCCATCGCACGCCACTCATATATATATATCCCTCATCTTTCTTCTTCTTCTTCTTTTTCTTCTTCTCTCCTTCTCCTTCTTCTTCTCCTCTTCCTCCTCCTTCTCCTCCTTCTTCTTCTATTGTGTAGCCCTCCTTTCCATCTCTGAGCACCACCATCACCACCACGCACCGCCACAACTACCAAGCGCCTTCCAAATCTTGGTAGATCAAACACCACGACCACCCCATCACTCCCCCTCATCATCGCCAACCGTCACCATTTTCCTCTTTTGTTTCCCTGTATCTATTGCATTTTGTGAGGTACATGGTTCACACACATTCTCTCGCATGGTTGTGCACCTCTATTTTACCTTATTGTACACCTGTGTATGCTAGTACTATTTGCTGGTGCATACTCGCATGACTCGCACACTACCTCGGCATGCCCATGCATCCCTATTTGTTGTTACCTGTGCATGGGCACAACCATGCCTCTTCACACAGCCTGCCTATGCAGGTTCCTGGCTCTTGGCCTAAGTGTGCATCACCTACCGCATACCCATACAACCCTATCTTTTCATCTATGTACTCAATTTTTCACACCCACATCTCACCCAAACACCACAAAAATTTCACCATAGCACCACTATACCTTCCACCACAATTCTATGCAACTCAAGCTTCCCTTTGACTCTGGTTATTTTTATTTTTACCCTCCTTTAGCTTAACTTTTGCCTCGATATTAATATTTGAGTCTAATCATGTATTATCTTATTTTCGTAGATGATTTTTTGATGATCTTGGAGAAGGAGGTTTATGATTTATGTGCATAGAGCCTGGTGTCTTTGTTGGTAAGCATACATGTCATAACTAGGAATCTATGTGTATGCGTATATGTATGTGTTTTTATTTTGGACATGTTATATGAATGATGTTATCCTATGATATGATACTTTGATAGTAACATAATTTGAAAGTATGTATTTGGGGAATAATGTTGGATATGGTATCTATGTAAAGCCTTGGGAGACAACGAACATTTTAACTACCTAAGTGTATGATGATCATTTGAGAACAATTATGTAGTCGTGATTATGTTATTAAATTATATGTCTTGTATACCTATATGAGTCCTGTATGATAATATTGAATACACAATCAACTCTAATAAGATTCTAATCATTTAAAGTAAAAGATCATGTGAGTTGATCCGAGGTGTTTATATGGGTTTCCTCCACCAAACAATAATAGTGGCTCATGTGCATTGTCCCTGAGAGGTACATTATTCCATTCTATCGGATTAAGAATAGTGGGGCTCCATACTCAACATGAATGAAAATACAATTAAGAGACAAAATATTAATGGAAAAGATACTAATCATTTAAAGTGAAAGATTACGTGAGTCTAGACCAAGGTGTTGAGTCCGTTCTAACAGATAAAATAGTGGCTCGGGTGTGTTATCCTTGATAGGTGCTTCAGACCGTTCCACTAGTTTAAGAATAGTGGCTCATGAACATTTTTACTCTGAGAGGTGTTGAGTCCATTCCATCGGATAATAATAGTAGCTCGAGTGTTTTTTTCCTAAGAGGTGTTTTAGACCATTCCACCAGTTTAAGAATAGTAGGGTCCTTAAAATCAATGTAAATAAAAGATTAGAATATGATATATTTATATAGCGAGACTTGAAATCAGTATCTACCTGGCACTATTTTATATTTTCTTACATATGCTTACTCTCTAATGTGAACTCATGTATTATGTGTAATTCTGCTTTAACTGTATCGTTACCTTACTCGGTATGTAGCGTACTGATCATCCGTTTTATGGGCACTGCTCATTCCCATGAGTAGATGACCTAGATGTCTTTATGCAGGTTGAGGTTGACCCAATGGAAGAGTTTGCAGTCTTTGATGATTTATATGTGGAGGAGTGATTTTGGTATCAGGGTTTTAGGCGTAGATTCATGTTATTCGGATATTTGTTCTGACTAGATACTTTTTGGACTCTTAGATCTATGGTATCCCTTTTTATATTTTAGATTATTGTACTCGGAGTAGACATCCAAACTTTTATCTAATTTTTATGAAAGTTTCCTCCATTTTTATTTATCATATTTTTCTTTCTAATTGTTTTGCCTTGTAATTGATGTAAGGATGGTGTTGTAAGCCAGCTTTTATGTTAATTATGGTGGTAACACCCAGCTATTCGATGATACACTTCCTCTTAAAAGAAATTTTTTTTCAGCAGTTGCTTTTTTTTGGGGTGTTACAGGGGGAGTCTCAGCTTTGAGGATAAATTTGTCTCTTTGTATTTTTTGTGATAAATAAGAATGTGTTTGCTATCCTTGAGGTTTTTAGAATAAATTTGATGTATAATATGTTAGGATTTAGATGAGGATGGCTTAAGCTATTAAAATAATAAATTTAGAGATGTTTAGGTAAACTAAGTGCTTTTTGGTCCTTTTAAGTTAAATATGATTTTTTTAATTGTATAAGCATTAAGTGGACTAAAATATGATAATTATGAATTGTGAATCATTTTTAGAAATTATGAATATCATAATCTATGATTATATGAGAATGACCTAATTTGGAGTAATAACAAAAATGGGGTAACATTGGTATTTTATGTGTGAAAAATTGGATTTAGGGTATGACTTTTGGATATGGTATTTTAATAATATTTTGGGTTAGTGTAATAAATTTAGTGCGTTGAAGAATCTTATGAATGAAATTGTGATGTGCTTGTGAAATTTGAGTTTATGAGGGTATTATGGTCTTTTACCTTGTGAAACATTTATTTAAGTATTTGATAATTGTTCTTATACCTTGCCTTTACTTTATGTATCATGCTTAATGTACTATGAGTGATTCAATCTAAGTATTGGATATTACCAGTTTTTGGAATAAATTCGCGATATCCTGAGATCCTAGTAATCACTTGATAAGTATTTTACCTTATTATAATTCAATGATAATAAAATCAGAAGTAAAAATATTTAAGTAACTAAAAAAATGCATTTTTATGTGCCAAATTTTTGTTAGGGTACTAATAAGACATCTTACTATATATAAAAGCAGAATACATGCAGCAAATTTTCCCGCTCTTTTTGAGCTACAGTACATGACACGTGTCACCATACCATTTAATCTGACTTTGGCAGGTCAAAGTCAACTTAAAAAATGACATCATCTAAAAAATATATATATACAGTACATTTGTCATCAGGGTCAACGTAAAACTTTAAATTAATATATATTTTCATTACAACAATTCTTCCCAGCCATGTGTCGAAATTTTATTTGTTCTGCAACAGTTCCCTGGATTATGGCCATATTCGACGGTCAGATCTTCCTGTTTGACTTCAAACACAGCTCTCCCTGCCTATATATACATGACAAAAACATACTGCGCAGGTATAGTCGTGAAATTTGGTAGGTCATTTGGCAGAATCATCAGCATCCTCAGGTAAGCCAACTATTTCTACCAGATTATAAAACTTTCAAAAATTACATTTTTTCGATCTCATTTACATACACATACATTATTAGGATTTCAGAAATATAAATTTTACCTGATATTTGACTTGATATATTTACAGAAAACATGTCAATCTTCACAAATCTAAGGGAAATAAACCCAGCCAAGAGCAACTGGTGCATTAAATTGAGACTGATTAGGCTTTACGATAAGCCTTCTTATGGGAACCAAAATGAAGCATACAGTTTAGAATGTGTATTTCATGACAATGAGGTAAGATGGCAGGCAAAATTTATGTTATTTATTTCATTAGTATTTTGAAATTTATAAATAAAGCTGATAAATTTTGTTGCTTGAATAAAACAGGAAAACAGAATTCACGCATCAATTAGAAAATCTCAGATTTCACAATATAAAGCAAAACTCATTGAAGGAGAGCTCTACCATATCAAGAATTTCATAGTGGCAGATAACCAAATGAAAAAAAAACAACTGAATTCAAATATGTGATCTACTTTAACAATTTTACACAATGTAATTTGTCAAAAAATATAGAAGTATTTCCTACTGTACTATTCAAGTTTGCAGCATTTGAAGAATTATCCAGAAGGTCACCAACATGTCTTATAGGTACCATATTCATTTTTATAATTCAAATACTACTTACTATATTGCTTTGGCTAACATATTAACATAAACTATGATGTCAGACATTATTGGAAGAGTTTCCATAGTACACACATTAAGAGAGAAGGAATTTTATGGCAAAGTCACCAAATACATGGATTTTGTGCTGGAAGATGAAAAGTAAGACAAGTGTATACGAATGCATATACATTGTTTTTTTTTCCACAATGGTTAATATCAAGTATTTACTTACACAATTTTACAGAGAAAACAGAGTACAGTGCACACTTTGGGGAGATTATGCTACAGAACTAAGTGAATATGTTTCACAGACAAACCCAAACCAGCTTATTATTATTCTCCAATTTTGTCGAATTAGCAAGTTTAATGGTAAAATAGATATTTATTTTGTTAGCAAATTTTTATGGATGGATTAACATTAACTACCCTTAATACTTGCAGATGAAGTTAGGATATCAAACACTTGGAATGTGACAAAACTAATTATTGATACTACAATGGATGAGATTAGAGACTTCGAAAAGAGGAAAATATCTTTCAACACTTCTACACATTAATTACTTTCATGACATATTGACTTTGAAAGTTAATCATAATTACCTTTTTACAGATTACCAGAATGTGAATCTTCACATATCACAGTTTGTGAAGAGAGGCAATCAATGTCTTCACAAACAATTACAGAGGAGCTAGCAAGTGACAGATCTATTTTCAAAACAGTTGAACAACTTCAAGAGAATGAGGTAATATTATTTTGAATTTAATACATATAATAGATAATAGATAATAGATAATTGATGTTTCATTCCAGACAAAAATGTTAAATTTTACTTCAGGTGGGAAAGTTTTGGATCAATGTAAGGGTTGTAGGAATTGAAACAGTAGGAGAGTGGTTTTATGTAGCATGTAAGAAATGCCTAAAGAAACTCAAGCCTATTGGAGACTCATTTTATTGTGAAAAGTGTATGAAAAATGATAAAGGGAGTCTTAGATACATGCTACAAATTAGAGTTGTGGACGGAACAGAAAATATTCCACTACTTCTATGGGATAGGGAATGTACACAAATTATTGGTAAATCAGCTCAACAATTGAGGGAGAGCAATGCAAAGGTAAGACCTGATTTAATATGACATAATTTTTATGGTTTCTGTTTATGCACACTATTTTAACCACATTTTTTAGTTTACACAGGAAGATGATGAATATACAAAGCTTCCAACAGATTTGGAAAAACTCATAGATGTGAAGGCTCTTTTCTTAGTTCAAGTGAGGGAGAAGCAATTGGGAGCATATTCAGTTATAAAGCTAAGTGTGGACGAAGCTTTGGTTTCCAAATATTATGGACCAACTTTAGACAGTCAGGTTAGTGTATATTTTAATATAATATGATCAAATCCTTAATTCATTGGATATATTACGTAAGGAACCAAATTATTAAAAAACATTTGTGCATTATTTTAGGACTCTGATATGCTTTTAAAATTTGACACTGTAGCTAATGAACAGGTATTATTCATTAGACAAAAATAATTATTTTTGTGAATTAATTGTTTAGTTCATAATTATTTTATATCATGATAATGTATTCTGCAAAGGTGGAATCTCAGACAGATGAAGCTCGCACACCAAAGCATGGCACAAAATGCAACTCTGAGAGTAGAGATGAAGAATTTGGAAAGAGATGCATTGATGCGGATCATTCCACTATAGCTCCTAAGAGAAAGAGATCTAGGGTGAATGTTAAAATAGAGAAAGTTTAAGCTCATAGAGCGAGTGAACTGATGTACTCTGAAGTTGATTAACTATGTTAACTAGCATTTAAAATATCTATTGTATGTTGATGTTACCTAATTGTTATTTGGTTGAGAATCCTAACTTAATCTGCATTATTAATGAATTCAGTATGTACCAGTAGAAGACGGTTTGATATTACTTTTGTTTCAATTATGTACGCTCTATTATTATGATTTCATCTACTCATGTAATAGCTATTTTCATATATGTGCATACTCTTTAATCTGACCTATTATATTTAAATAAATTTTCACGATAAATGCGGTAATTTAGATGACTAAGTGCACACAATAAAAATCAGCAGCAAATAACAGACAGTATCATAATTTGGAATGAACAATTTTAGAAATCTTATATTATAGTTTAATAACAAAATCATACTTCTGATTGTTATATTAGGAGGTTTGTCGATTATTTGTTATGAATATTATCCTAAATTTTCTGAAATTCAACATAAGAGCTGAATGATTCTTTTACATTTTCTGAGGCTCGGGATTCCAAATATTTACCATCCAATGATCATAGGCTCATGCCTAACATTCAATTAATTTATAAGTGGTGATTTTTAACTGATTATTCCCTTCAAAAAAATCTGCCTAAACTCTTACCTACTGTCGGAAGGGATGAAAAATGAATATTGTAAAATTCTGATAGTCATCAGTTAAAAATCATCCAATATAAATTAAAACACAATCACCATCATTGCCTCATTATTATTTCTAAGTCTCAATAAATAGATCCCTTACATCACAAACAAACAGACCATAAGAAAATTTACTATGAATCACCACTATTTTGTTGTTCATAAAACTTAGTGAGATTGCATATAGGGCTCATTACATGTCAAAACAACAGACAGAAAATTCAACTTTGCTTTTAGGGAACATTAAAATCATTGCCCATTTCTTATAGTCAAGTTTGATGGAAGATGGGGATCCTTTTATTATAGAACTTAGAATAATATTTTTATAGCCTGAAATATTTTATTTAAAAAAAAGTACGAAATTAGTATATTCTGTTGCAAATGTTGTACCTGCAATATACCAATTTTAGTTTCTGAATTTCAGCATGAAAATTTTTCCCTCTTAAATTTAGATTCAAAAATTTTATACTTCTTATAAGAAGACATACAGCCCACACATGACAATAGACACATACACAACAAAAATCTGCAGCACAATATAAACAGGAACACACTCACCTGCCTTTCATTCTTCTGCAGTAAGTCATAGCTCAATCTATATTGTGAATTACATTAGAGTAATTAAATATGATTATACTAATTATATAATTTACTGTTTATGCAACATAATTTCAGATTGGATAGAAGATACAAGTTCCTACACATACACCCAAATATGAGGAAATTAACATCATCAACTACAATAACAGGAAAAAGATCAAGAGATCATGTATCAACAGGTACTTCAGTATAGTATTAACAAAATTCTGTTGTATATAAATATGTTATCGTTTTAATTTCAACTATTGTGACAGCAATGTTATAGATAATTATTAACTTTTGCTACTAAGAAAACATTATATGTTATAGAACAGATGCAATTAAAGCAATTTTTAGCAGTTCAGAGACAAACACATAGCATACCAAATAGCATTAATATTAAATTTGCAACTAACAGTAACATTAGGTGTGATCTAACTGAGGCAATTATATCAATTTATATCATCTTATATAAACAGACATTATTGAAAATAGCACCTTATAGCACCTTATAGATAAACAGACAGCAAGTATACTAATATAGAACTTAAATTAAAATAGCACATTAGGTGTGACATAATAGAGGCAATTACAACACTTTATAGCACTTTAGAAACAGACACAGCATGCCAAAAAAATACATAAATTAAATTAAAAAATATGATCCGTGAGAAACATGTCTGTATTCTTATTACAGAACTGAAAATAGACACAGCATGCCAATGATTATTATTTGATTATTATTTAACTTATTATAGAATTGAAAATAGACACAGCATGCCAAAAAAAATACAGAAATTAATCATAACAGAAGTATGTCATTAAAATATTTTATGTTAGATCTGTGTGTTTTCTAATGAAAATAAAAATAGCACATTAGGTGTGACATAATAGAGGCAATTACAGCACTTTATAACAATTTAAAAATAGACACAGCATGCCAAAAAAAAATACATAAATTAATCATAACAGAAGTATGTGATTAAAATATTTTATGTTAGATCTGTGACTTCTCTAATGTATCAACTTACATGCAGAAATTTTAGCATAAGTATGTCATTAAAGCATGGACACATAAATCCAATAATTAAATTAGTATTTGTCGAAGTTGAAATAAGAAATTATGTATCAACTTACATGCAGAAATTTTATAAAGTGTATGTCAACTTACATGCAGAAATTTTACATGCAGAAATTTTAGCATAAGTATGTCGAAGTCGAAATAAGAAAGTCCGGTTTGTTTCTGTGTGTTCTCTAATGTATCAACTTACATGTAGAAATTTTAGCATAAGTATGTCATTAAAGCATGGACACATAAATTAATCAAAACAAAAGTATGTCATTAAAGTATTTATGTTAGATCTGTTTGTTCTCTAATGAAAATAATAATAGCACATTAGGTGTGACATAATAGAGGCAATTACAGCACTTTATAACAATTTAAAAATAGACACAGCATGCCAAAAAAAATACACAAATTAATCATAACAGAAGTATGTCGTTAAAATATTTTATGTTAGATCTGTGTGTTCTCTAATGACAATAAAAATAGCACATTAGGTGTGACATAATAGAGGCAATTACAGCACTTTATAAAAATTTAAAAATAGACACATCATGCCAAAAAAAATACGTAAATTAAATTATAAATATGATATGTGAGAAATGTGTGTTTACTTTTACCTTTGCCAGTTTATGAAGAATTGCAATACCTACATTTAAATTAAATCCAATATTTTAGTAAGATAATCAACAATATATATTAATAATCACAAAATTTAAATATTATGATAACTCACTATAATATTGTGGATGTCGAATTAAGAAAATATGTATCAACTTACCTGCAGAAATTTTAGCATAAGTATGTCATTAAAGCATGGACACATAAATTAATCAAAACAGAAAATAAATTCAAACACCCAATGATCTCTCAAATCTGTTTGAAACATAAAAGCAGAATATTTGATTATTATTGAACTTAGCCATAAGCAACAAAACTAAACCATTAAAAATATTCACCTAATATTGAATGTAACAGACAAACTGATCATAACAAATAGTAAAAAAAAGGCTGCTGGAATTGAACATACGAAAAAAAGACAGAAAACTGAGTTAAAAAATCCATATTTTTCTAATTCATCTCGGTTGACTTTCAATATTTTTTGAAAGCAACATATCATATGTAAAGAGATCAGCACATAATAAGTTTGAGTAACACAATTTTTGGGCTTCGTGTGTCCACTTTCAATGTTTTTCGAAAGGAACAGAAAAACTTGCAGAGAATATCATAAGGTTTTTTATTTAAAATTAAGAATAAATATTGCTAGACCAAAAAATTAAAAATATCCGAAGGTAAACCCTATTTTATGATAGATCTGTGTGTTCGCTAATGAAAATAACAGATCTGAAATACAGAACAGATGGGACTCAACGTAAAATGACAGATCTTTGTTTCCTTTAAATACAAAAGATGAAATAAAAAAAAAATTTCAAGTACTCTGAAAAATACAGATATTAGTTCGATTACCCAGATTTGTTCGCTATTTTTGTGTCGACTTTCGAAATTTACGAAAGGGACAAAAAAAATGCACAGATAAATAGAAGGAACTATAGTTAAGAAATATGAAGAAATCTTCCTCGGAAAAAAAAATACAAATCTATGTTATTATCACAAATGATATAAACATTAGCCGATTTTAGCTTAGATCTGACCGTGAACTCCCGAAAATTATATATATGAAAGCGGATCTTTGTTGGTTTTATTACATACTTTAGATGAAAGATCATTTGGAAGTTTAATAATGAAAAAATGAAAGAACAAGTTCGAAAAATAAAGATGCATGTTCGAATGCCCAGATTTGTCCGGTTTGTTTCTGTCGACTTTCAAAAACTTCTGAAAGTGACATACAATTTGAGAAAGAAACAGAAGAATAATACTTAAGAACGAAATAATATCTTCAACGTTACCATATTTTATGTTAGATCTGTCTCTTGCTTTCGAAAGCAAAAGATATAACACTTGCAGAGAACCGGATGGGTATTTTAGGACCAGTAAACCACGAAATATACACCCACCAGATCTAACTAAAAATATGAAATTTTCGAAATCTGTAAGCATACACCCACAACATGGAAGATATATCATTCTTTGTATATAGTATAACCGACAGAAAAATCAAAAGTTTAACACTTTTGATTCGGCTTTTCTATAATACACAGAAATCACATATCTAATCTTGGCAAAGAATTTTTTTTTTGAAACATCATATAACCGGAACTGAAATTAAAAAATGAAAAAAATCACCTTAAATACCCAAATTTCTCTATTTTTAGTGTTATCTTTCGAAAGCCAAAGATACAACACTTGAAGAGAACCGGATGGGTTTTTTAGGAGCAGTAAACCACGAAACATACAAGCACCAGATCTAACAAAAAAGAAGAAATTTTCGAAATCTGTACGCATACACCAACAATATGGAAGAGATATCATTCTTGGTATATAGTATAACCGACAAAAAAAATCAAAAGTTGCACACTTTTGATTCGGCTTTTCTATAATACACAGAAATCAGATATCTAATCTTTGCAAAGAATTATGTTTTCGAAACAACATATAACTGCAGCTGAAATGAAAGTATGAAATTAGAAGGGAAAGCATAGGAAATACAGATCTAGAGTGTAAGTTTCGAAAATTTCTTTCTTCATGAAAGATATAGAAAATCGGACAGAATGAGGATGGGAGAGATGAGAGAGTCGACATAAGAGATGACAGAGGAGAGAGCTGCGCGAAATGGGCTGGAGATTTCTCCAGAAACCCTACGTGCTTATATAGTAAGTTGATAGAACTTTACAAAATGGACGGTGCAGATTTAAATGTGATTCATCGGACGGTTAGGGGAGGGTTATGACAGCAGGGTTTTAATTTTTAGCTCGCACGACAGCATGGGGATGAAAAAATATCTGGTATACACGGGAGGGTGGGTATTAAGTATTTTAAATGGACGGTTAGGATTAACCACAAAAAAATGTACGGTGGTGATAATCTTTTTGGAGAAGATTATTAGGATATATCATAATGATTTAATACATACATAATTGACAAGAAAATAATATTCTATAAAGTGAAAAAAATTTATATATTGACATTACATTTTTGGAATAAATAAAAATATATAATGATCTAGCAATTCAATCTTCTCCAAAAAGATTAGCATTAGGGTTTTGCATGGGTATATTAATATTGCATGATCTAGGGTTTTGCATGGGTTGATAATATTACACAGTGTTATGATTTTGCATGTTTTTATTAAAACCACATGTTCTTATTTGTTTAAATCATAACATAATTTTTAAATTTCAAAAATGTAATTAATACAATGATATTATTTTTTACATTATAAATTAAGAACATATTGTTCATGGTCAATTACTATGAGAATTCAAAAAAAAAATGTTTTTAATGAAACACTAAAAAATTCCTATTCAATATTAGGAGATATGCTATTTAATTAATACATAAATAATCTACAACATTAATGATATTATTCATACGGAAAGCCTAAAAATCTTAATATTAATTGACAGATATCATAATGATTTAATACATACATAAATGACAAAAAAATAATATTCTATAAATTTAACCAAACATATATATTGACATTACATTTTTGTAATAAAAAAAATATAATATATAATGATATAAAAAATAAGAACAGGTGGTATTAATACCCACATGCAAAATCGTAACACCATGTAATATTATCAACCCATACAAAACCCTAGATCATGCAATTTCAATATCCGCATGCAAAACCCTAACGCCATGTAATATTAATACCCCATGCAAAACCATAATACCATGCAATATTAATATCCCCATGCAAAGCCCTAACATCATGTAATTCCATGCAAAACCTAACACCATATCATTTCATACAAAATCCTAACACCGTATTGTTACACTCCCCGTCAATATTTCATGCAAAAAAATTATATAACCATTTTAAGAAATATAAACTTCCTACTTCAAATTGGAAATTTTTGTATTTATGAAACTATAACTATTTGAATATAGTTGGGTAATATTATTATGAAATATTTAATTGGTTAAAAAGTATATTAATCCATTTTAATAATATTAAATTATTTTTATTGTTTACATTAAGAATTCACAACACATTGGCAATAATATAATATTCTTTTAATATTATTAAATATATATATTAACATTAATTTTTTGAATTGATAAATGATTCGTACAATTGTTATTTTTTTGTATGCAGGTAATTTAAATATGATTGGTACAAAATCGATCCCAGACAAAAATACACATACAAAATGTGCGTTCAATCCTTTTCAATCTCAGGGATTGTTATCTCCTCTTAGTGACATCACAAATGGTAATAATTTGTTTACATTTATATGTGGCAGTTTAAAAATCATGTCTATAGTATTCAATTATATTAACTATTTATTATTCATTTCTTACAGCGGGCACTCCTATAAACTCTATTTATAAACTAAACTATGATGATGATCAAATGAAATGGTCGTCAAGTACTGGGCCTTCAAATACTACAACCAATATAAATTCAACATGCCATGCATCAAATGAAAGTGGTACTGTGAATTTATCAGAATCATCAAAAATGACAAACTTTTCTATCTGTTCTAAGAAGAATTATGGTGCCTCTATCGTAGGGCAACAATTGGAATTCAATGAAGGTTAGCATTCTCATATTCCAATATGTGTAAAAATTTATTATTAACATTATTTTATAAGTTTATAATTATTTTACTAACGTTGTAATTGTTATGTATATATCTATTGTAATTGTAATTTACGTGTCAACAGATATTGAAATAGAAGAGAATAGTGGAACCGTATTATCTGGTATGCATTGATTAATATATTTTATACATGCATATGGAATATTACATTTCTCAAAAAGTCTCATATAAATTTAATTTTAATATAATAAACATAATAGAAGAACTTTGTAATATTTTTAAATGTCTAATACTTTGCGTCTTAACAGATGTTGAAATAGAACAAAACAGTGGAACAACTTCCGGTATACAACCAAAAATGTATTTGTACATAAATTTTTTTATAATAAATCTTTCCAAATGTCTTATATTAATTTTATGATATATGTAGATTATTTTGATATTGGAGATGCAATATACACATGTGGATTTTGCAATGCTCTTTTCTGGTATGAGGAAAGATTGTATAAAAGTCGGCCATCTCGAAACCCGAAATATTCTTTATGCTGCATGCAAGGCAAGGTTCAACTCCCACCAATGAGAAATCCTCCTAAAGTATTACATGATCTGTTATATTTACGAAATGATAGAAGCAAACACTTTCTCCAGAATATTCGGTCATACAATAACATGTTCTGTTTTACTTCCATGGGAGGAAAAGTTGACAAGAGTTTGAACAATGGAAGATCTCCTCCAATATTTAGACTTCATGGTCAAAATTATCATCTTATGGGAAGTTTATTGCCGAATGAAGGTTCAGTGCCTAAATTTGCTCAACTCTACATTTATGACACTGATAATGAAGTTGAAAATAGAGTTCATTCTGTTAGGTGAGTTACTTAAGAAGCTATGGTATTGATTGAGTTATTTTATCATTTTTAAGTAATTTCTTCTAATTCCTTATTCCAACTGTATTGGTTATAGGGAAAATCAAACCTTGAACAGCCTTCGTACATCTATTGTTTATGATTTGAAGATGATGTTTGACGAGAATAATGTGTTGGTTAAATCATTCAGAATGGTAAGAGAAAAAATTGAAAAGGATGGTTGTTTAGATGTGAAGTTGAAGTTGATTGGTAGGAGGAATGGGGATGGCAGAAGGTATAATCTACCTACGGCTTCAGAAATTGCTGGATTAATTGTTGGGGACTTTGATGCATCATTAGGTGATAGGGATATCTTGGTCGAAACGAAAACGGGAATGCTGAAACGCATTAACCAACTACATGCTTCATATCTTGGATTACAATACCCTATATTGTTTCCTTATGGTGAAGATGGCTATAGAGAAGACATTCCGTTAACGTTGAATGGGGGAATGAAGCAGGGTGGGCGGAAGTATGTTAGTTTAACTGAGTATTTTTCGTATCGTTTGCATGAAAGGAGTTCGGAGTTATCAATTATATTGTCTTCCATGAGACTACTTCAACAATTTATTGTTGACGCATATACCATGGTTGAATCTTCACGATTGACTTACATTAAGTTACATCAAAAACATTTGCGGTGTGAATTATATAGTGGACTAACAGATGCAATTTTAAGGGGTGAGACAGATCCATCAACGCAAGGAAAACGAGTTATATTACCGTCATCATTCACAGGCGGTGCTCGATATATGATTCAAAACTATCAAGACGCCATGGCAATTTGTAGATGGGTTGGTTATCCGGATCTTTTTATTACATTTACTTGCAATCCCAAATGGCCAGAAATAGTTCGTTTTGTTGAAAAAAGAAGCCTCAAAGCCGAAGATCGTCCGGATATTATTTTTCGTGTTTTTAAAATGAAGTTGGATTATCTCATCAAAGATCTTCGGACTAACAAGATCTTTGGAACGGTTAAATCAAGTACTATTTCATAGTCTCTCTCTCTGTGTGTGTGTATTATATTTAACATATATTCTTACTATAGTTGGTTATAACCCTTTATTTTAATTCTACTGCAGTTATATCGACTATTGAGTTCCAGAAGCGTGGGTTGCCACATGCACACATATTGTTATTTCTTGCAGCAACAGACAAGTATCCAACAGGAAGCGATATCGACAAAATTATTTCAGCCGAAATTTCAGATAAACACGTTGATCCTAAGTACTATACAGCAGTTCAAGAATTTATGGTACATGGACCATGTGGTCTTGCTGCTAAGAGCTCCCCTTGCATGTCTGCTGGCCGTTGTACAAAGCATTTTCCTAAAAGGTTCGTTGAATCAACAACTGTTGATGATGATGGATATCCTATCTATAGAAGAAGAGATAACGGACGAATAGTGGAGAAGAATGGAATTCCTCTTGATAACAGGTTTATTGTTCCTCACAATCGTTATCTTTTTCTCAAGTACGGTGCACATTTGAATGTTGAATGGTGTAACCAATCTCGCTCTATCAAGTATTTATTTAAATATGTCAACAAAGGACAAGATCGTGTTACTGCGTCTTTTTATGGAAGTACAACGGATGACGAAGTAGCAAAAAAGGCAGACGAAGTTCAGATGTACTATGATTGTAGGTATATATCATCATGTGAAGCATCATGGAGGTTATTCAAATATGATATTCAATTCAAAGATCCTCCGGTTGAAAGGTTAGGTTTTCATCTTCCAAATCAACAAAGTGTTATTTTTTCAGATTATGATCAGATCGATGATGTTGTTGATCGATTATCTGTTAAGCAAAGTATGTTCTTAGCTTGGATGAAGGCAAATAAAGAATATCCTGAGGCAAAAGAATTAACTTATTCTCAATTCCCTACAAAATTCATTTGGGATAAGTATAATAGAGAATGGCAACCAAGGCAAAAAAGATTCTCTATTGGACGGATTTTCTATGTCCCTCCTGGCAGTGGAGAACTCTATTATTTAAGATGTCTTCTTAATGTTGTGCGTGGACCTATAAGTTATGAAGACATAAGATGCATTAATGGTGAGCAACATTCATCATACCGTGATGCCTGCTATGCCCTAGGTTTGTTAGATGACGACAAGGAATACATTGATGGTATTATTGAGGCAAGTCATTGGGCTTCTGCATCTTCTTTGAGAAAATTATTTGCAACATTATTGACATCTGAATCACTCATTCGACCTGAAGTTGTTTGGAATCATTGTTGGATTTATATGACTGATGATATTTTATACAGACAACGCTTATTATTACAACACGAAGGTAACTTACCTTAGTTCTCTTAATTATTTTTTTTCAAATTGTTAAACTATTTATATATTCTTTCTTAACTTATTGAATTTTTTTTTCAGAACTTCATTTGGAAGATGATGAGATAAAAAATTATGGCTTGGTAGAGGTAGAAAAGTTGTTACGAAACTGTGGAAGAAGCTTAAGAGAGTTTGAGCCAATACCATTCCCACCATCCGAGTTTTTTTCTACCGTTGGCAATTCATTGATACGTGAGGAAATGTGTTATGATCGATCAAATTTGTCTCAAGAGCTCAATAAAAATATATATGTTATGACCTCAGAGCAAAGACATGTATATGATGAGATAATGGAGGCAACAAGGTCAAATAAAGGTGGATTGTTTTTTGTGTATGGGTATGGAGGTACAGGAAAAACGTTTATATGGAGGACATTATCAGCCGCTATTAGATGCAAAGGAGATATCATGTTAAATGTGGCATCGAGTGGAATAGCTTCTCTTTTATTACCAGGAGGAAGAACAGCTCATTCTCGATTCAAGATTCCTATAAATCCTACCGAAGAGTCAACATGTAACATCAAACAAGGTAGTCCACTTGCTGATTTGATTATAAGATGTAAACTCATAATATGGGATGAAGCTCCAATGATGCACAGATATTTCTTTGAAGCTTTGGATAAAACAATGAGAGATATTTTACGCATCAACGATCAATTTAGTATTGATAAGCCATTTGGAGGTAAGACAGTTGTTCTTGGAGGTGATTTTAGACAAATATTACCTGTCATTCCTAAGGGTACTCGACAAGATATTGTTCATGCAACTATCAACTCCTCATACTTATGGCGAGATTGCAAGGTGTTACGATTGACAAAGAATATGAGGTTACGAAATCTTACCTCAGTCGATGAATGTGCCAAGTTAAAGCAATTTTCTGACTGGATTGCAAGCATTGGAGATGGAACAGTTGGAGGTCCTAATGATGGTCATGCAACAATCGAATTTCCAAGTGATCTATTAATAAAATATTCAAATGATCCAATTGCAGCTATTGTGAAAAGCACTTATCCAGAGTTCATAAGCAATATCATTGATGATACTTATTTTGAGGGAAGATCTATCCTAGCACCAACTCTTGATATTGTAGAGTCCGTCAATGAATACATGTTGTCAATTAACTCAGCCGAAGAGAAAACATATTTGAGTTCAGATACAACATGTAGATCTGATTCAAATAATGATTTGTTGCAAGATCTACACACTCCGGAATTCCTAAACAGTCTTAAGTGTTCCGGCGTCCCAAATCATGTATTGCATTTGAAGATTGGTACACCTGTTATGTTATTGAGGAATATTGACCATTCGGTTGGCTTATGCAACGGTACTAGGATGGTAATCACAAGGCTTGGAGCTCACGTGTTGGAAGCAAAGATCTTAGGTGGAAATAATTCTGGTGAACAAGTATTGTTACCAAGAATGTCACTAACACCATCTGATCCAAGGTTGCCTTTCAAGTTTAATCGAAGACAATTTCCACTAATTGTATCATATGCAATGACAATCAACAAAAGTCAAGGTCAATCACTTCATAATGTTGGTATTTTCTTAAAGAAACCTGTATTCAGTCATGGTCAGCTTTATGTTGCCATATCTCGAGTGACAAATCGTAAAGGTTTGAAAATACTTATATGTGACAATGATGTTGCAGAGAGTAATTCAACCACAAATGTTGTATTTAAAGAAGTGTTTGAAAAGATATAATTATGAAATTTCTTTGATTAGTTATTGTTCATTGTCTATATTTTTTTTTTCAGTTTGTTTACCATGAATAGCTGATTAGAAACCAATTATATAATAATTATTTATCCTAAATGTTTCTTTACCAAATGTTATTTAAAAAATAGCCTACTCATACGCTCGAATCCTCCGTGCATCGCACGGGTGCAAATCTAGTTAATACTTAAAGTGGAAGAACATACGAGTTAGGACCAATTAATTTGGAATATTGAAATAATTGCTTGAACCTAACAAAATGAGAGGATCCCAGTGTACTATATCTAACCAATCCACCATTTTATAGTGGTTATGCATACTTAAGAATTGGAGGTTTAGTGGTGATCTAGGCATATTTTACCATTGATGTAAGAGTATCGGTGAGGTTGGCTATATTTCTCCCATACGTGGGGGAAATGGGAGATTATTGTTACTATAAAAATTTTAACCTCAATGTGTTATTAAAATGGATGCGTTGATCACCTAATTATGAATATTTAATATGACTACATCTTTGTTAGTCCAATCATGAGTAATGTGCATGTATATTTTCCTCTAATGATGATTGGTGACCTTATGTGTTGCATGCCTCACCCTAGTGATATATATTTGATACCTTACTCAATATGCAAGTATTGATCATCTTTTAATGGGTGTTGCTCAATCCACGAGTAGATGACACTGTTGTTGACGTGTAAGTTTTTTTTATCACAATGTTGGGGACTTTGCTGAGTTTGATACATTTCCTAGGGAGGATTGATTACATTTGTTGGGTTGGATATAGAATCTTAGTTATCTAGTAGCTAGAATTTTTAGTCTGGATACCTTACGAAATCTTAGATCCATGGGTCTCTTTTATTATACTTTAAATTGTATTACTCTTTGAGTTATTGCTAAAACTTTGTATCAATGTTTATGTAATTTCTTTTATTCTATTATTATCTTATATAAGCTTTTTAAATTTTTTGCTTTGTACTCAATATGAGAATGGTACAAAAACTAGAATTGTATTAAGTATGACGGTAAAACCCAATTATCCTATGTTTACCTTCCTAAAAAAATAGTTGTAAGTTTTGGGGTGTCACAATAACATGCTACCAAATAATCATCTTTTAGTTGTCTTAATTACGATGAAAGTTCTTGAAGCTTTAGGTGTTCTTGAGTATGTTCTTCATGTTCTTGATAGCATTTAAAATGTTATTAGCTAATGAAGCTCTACTTAACTTAAGTAGGGTATAATCCAAGATTAAATATTTTTTTTAGTTAATTAAATATAAAATGACATATTTACCTTTTTAGGGTCAAAAGTTGACCATTGACCTCTGACCATTGGTTTTAAATCCTCATAAATATTAAATCCCTATGAATAGAAATTTTCATAATAATTATTTTTTTGGTTTGAAACTTTTCGGTATAAAATGAAATTTTCCATAGACTGATTAATAGTAATTTTTCCAAAATTGGCATATAACCTTATTTTATAGCGATTAATCCTAAAATATTTGTTTTTTTTTCGTCATCCCTTCTAAGGTCAGTATTTTTGGACTAAATTTGATCTTTGTAACTTATATTAAATTTTGTGGTCACTATAAACACTTATTTACATGTGTTATGTGATTATTTAGGGCTTGAAGTATTTTTGGAATTTTAGATTAAAATGGGTTTACTCAATTAAGTATTCTTTTATCTTGTTTTAGCTTGTTATCCTCTGGATTTGGATGTGTTGGGTTATGTCCTTGGGTTTATGATTTAGCTTATGACTTGGTTTGAGTTGGCTTCTAGTTATTAGTTTTTATTATTTAGAGCTTCATTCTTGGGTTTGATTTTTGGATCTTTGGGATCCTTGAAGTGGTTTTGGCATCTGATGAGTAATGAATCATCTTATGTGATCTTTTGTGACATGTTTGGTAATTTAAAATACCTAAGTATTGGGTGTTATGATCCTATAAACACCTTAGACAACATCTAGCCGTTGTCTTCCTTGCCAAGAGAGCTTACGTGTAAATATTGTTGCCTACCCTTGGAATCCTTGATTGGAATAAAAAAAGAAATAAATTGAAAGATTATGTAAGTTGAGCAAGCATCTCGAGTCTCAGTTAGCCCCGAGTACTAAAGGCCTTCGACTAAAAGAGTCATTTCTACCTGCATAAGTTAACTCACAAACCCTATGAAGGGTACATATACTTAAGGAATCAGACACTTAGTTTTTGTGAACGACTAATATATCATAATGGCCTCCTTGATAGATGTCTTGGAAGTAAGAGATTATATAACCTTGGCTTTGTGCCGCATATGAGATTGTAATCCCTCTTAATTTTAATATATATATATATATAGTGTGAGATATTTTTTTAGTATGAGGAATTATGTGTACAAACATTGTGCATTATTACTTTGGTAGGAGGAATTATGTGCACTATCATTATAGTTGATATGTTATTTGGATATGAGGCATTTTATGCACTATCGTTGGTTACAATGTAGTTGTTTGAGATGGTTTTGGTATCAAATGTTGATATATATAGTATTGTGGGCTTATGCATGACTTGATATTATTGTATGTGCATTATAATTTATGAATGATTTTACACCTTTGTGTGTTATATGATGTGGGCATTATGTTCTAGAATCATGCTAGGGTTTAAGGATATGAAGTTGCCTTAAAGTTATGATTATATGTTGTGAGAATTGGTGACTTTGCGTGTATAACATGTTCTCGTCATGTTGTGGATGTTATGTAACAATGAATAACATGTCCATGATCATCTTCTTCGCATTCCTCTAAGAAAGCCACATCATTAATATCACACCCTACAAACCAAGGTCCATCTATCCTATATGAGATGGCAAAAAAATGTTCCGAACTTTCTTCTCTTGTAACAATGTGGTGAGAAGTATAAATCTCATATAAAAAAAGCATTTGTCATTAATTCAATTGGATGGAAGTGTGTATCAACTGAGTGGATGTTTCAAGAATCTCTACTTCTAGCACATACCCCTCTATAATAACCAAATATCCCCTTTAAAACCCCGAGCATTAACTTGCACATTACTTGTAAAATCAAGATTATAAATAACACATTAGCTCTATTATTACTTATTTTTTTCTCAACCAACATCACTAATGTTGGGTTATATATTCGAACTAACTCAAAAAATGAATTTAAAAGGATGTGTTACCCACCCCCTTAACATTCCACAAGATGAATTTACACGACTCTACTAGATTCATGAAGAAAAAGTTCATTAAAGGTTGTGGGGTTAACCATAGACCTCTATTGTGTTTGACCTTGTCTAGTATACCCCACCTTAGAGCGTGCTACCTCTATACATTGTTAATCCATACATCCAAGGATGTGGAGTTGTCCCCAGTTTTAGATGGTCATTTACCTTGGATGTACATATAAGTAATATTCCTCAATGGTTATCATTTATATTTGAGAGTAATGCCTTCCTTAAAAGTTGGTACAAACACCTATACCCGTTGAGAGATTTGGATTGACATGAACTTAATATGGACTAGATGTTTTAGAGTGGGTTAGGTCAATTTCTTATGGTTCACATGGGGATTAACTTTATGGTTCCTCTTATTCCTTGAGTTCTCACCTTCATTAACCATTCCTCACTACTGGGGTAGGAATAATGGTTATTAACCTTTATATTAACGTAAATATTATATTCAAATGCTTGAATTGCCTCAAATCTAGAAAGAGTTAAATTATTCCCAATATTCTACATTAATGTCACACCTTATTTAGGCTCATAAGCTAATTTTGAAAACATAGGTGGCCGGCATTTGGTCTGTGCTTGCTAGCGTCTTCTACCCTTTACAATCATCCATGGCCCAAATGGTTTCAAATCATGAACATCAACAAGCTATGATTGAGGTTTTGTTAGGGTGAAATCTAAGCCTGGTGTAGCCACAAACGTAGTGGAATTTGCCATATTCTTCATAGAATTAGGAAAATTTTGATGGAGGTGTCCATAGGAGAAACAAATCATGCTAATCCCCTCATATTCAAATTGTATAAAGAGGATCCTACCCAAGTAAATCCTAGGTAATAGGGGTTTTTACCCAGATCAATTTCTATAACCAATTGGACAAATTTTCCCTTAAACTCATCCATCGTAGTGTCATCTATCTTAACCAATTGACCAATATAGTTCTCGATGCCTCTCATTTTCTAAACATCACCATAGTATTCAATAAGGAATTCTAGAATTCAAACCTAAGCAAGTGTTGGGAGTAATTGAAGCTATAAGAAACCCTAACCTCTAGAGTCCACCTCCTAATTTTCATATATTAGCCATATATGACCCATGAACCCTTTGAGAGAATGTATTTATAATCGACTTTCTGTTGGAGTTTTACAAAGAACAAAACCACACATATGAATAGTATTGAGAAAGAAGAGGAAACAATGAGCCTTCATAGAACAGTGATAACTAAATAAAGGGCCAACCCTTTTAGTTTATTCAAACATATTCAAAAAAAAAATTCTCCTACATCCCTTAATATAAATGTGTTAAGCACATGGAATACCTATATCATGTGAAGAGTTACACATAGTTTTACTGTGTACTTCTTTAAACTTTTTAAATTTGAATAGGTTTAAGTAGGATTATTGGAAAAAATATAAATGTACCACCATGTTATTGAGATCTTTCTCTATAAGTAGCCATTCACAGTGATATACTTTTAACTTAAAAAATAATTTACATATATATTTGATTATTGTTATATCTATCTTTTACCACCCTAATTCAACTATTTTTTATATCATAATTACACATATTTTACTGCGTATCTAAGCATTTCTCACCACTATTAAATATTTTTTATATCATTATTTCCTAAAAAAAGTATTCAACATTGATCCAAATATTATATGTATCTTTCACCACAAATATATATATATATATATATATATATATATATATATATTATATATATATATATAATATATATATATATATATATTACCACACATCTAAGCATCTTTCTCTGCTATTAAACAAAACTTTGACCATAAATTTTTTTGAAAATTTTCCACATTTATTTAAGTATATATTAGCGGTTTTGTATATATCTTTTACTGTAATTATATATATATATATATCACCACATATTTAAATATCTTTTATCACTGTCACATATATTTTCCACCATTATTTTTCTAAAAAAAATATTAATTCAAGCATATATCACCAATTATGTGCATATCTTTCATCATAACTACACATATATTTTACAATGCATCTAAATATCTTCCCCGACTGTTAAATATATTATTTACTATTATTTTTCTGAAACTTTTCTACATTGATCTAATTATATTTCATCATTTTTGTACATAATTTTCACCACAAATATATATATATTTCATCAAATTTGTACTTATCTTCTACCACAAAAACTAAAATTTTAACACTAATCAATATATTCTACACCTAAATTTTACCTATCTTTCATAGAATTTGATATTTCACCATCATTATTAATATCTTTCACCACCGTGCGTGTGAATTTTCAATATTTATTGCATCCTTCAAGGTTGACCATATTTTTATTTTTTTAGCATTTATTTAATTATACTTCATCATTTTTGTACATGTATATATATTTTTTACGAGAGCTATACATATATTTTATCAAAGTTTTGTCTATCTTTCACCAAAACAATTTAAGAAACACTTCGTTTACAAAATCCATGTTTTTAACTTCTCTTTCACTATCGTTTTGCACACACATACACACATTTATCGTTTTTTTCCCTTATTGAAAGTATAGCAACATGGCAGTCCATTTGTAGAGATTTTTTTTTTGATAATCTTCATAAAAGATATATATATATATATATTATAAAAAAAATGAAGATATGCAAGTTACACAAAAACAGACTATACCATCCGTTGTATGATAAAATTTGCGGAGTACATGATCTTTTACGTATATATACACATATCCAAGACCTATTTCTACCATAAAAAAAATAGAGAAAAGAGATTATTAGGCTAATACACTTACATTAAACAATGCTAAATAAATTTATATCACTAAATTTTTTATAGATTTAATGTGATTTGCTCTAGTGGTAAAAATTAGTTTTTGGATAATAGAGGTCCCTTCCATATTTGATTTTCCATTCCACCTCTCTCGGTGTCTTTATTTATACGGTGATTTATATTTATCTTTATGAACTTCTATGAATCTAAAAAAATATATCTAAATTATATAATATGTTAGACAGAAAATATATTAAGACAAGTCTAATAATTATATATGCTTATATTAACTTATATTAATGGTTACAATCGTTTATCGTATTTGCTTGTCTAATTATAATTTTTTATTAAATAAACAATAACACAAATCCTGCAAATGGAAAGAAAAAGGCATGTAAGTTAGTGAGGAGGTGGTGGTAGGCGGCATAGTAGGAGCAAAATCACAAAGTGGAGAGAGGAGCAAGCCGGACAGGAAGATGAGCAGAGTACCACCAATATGATATGGTTACTACTACTACGACTACTAGTGTAGTGTCTACTGTAAGAGCCTGGACTGGAGGAGGAGGAGTGGGAGGAGGAGTAGTAGTACTGTGTGCCTCGTGATCGGAGAAGGCAGATCCCTGGAAGACTGTTCCCTCTGGTCACGTGGGTCTCCTTTGACTGCCTTTCCTCTGCTTCCGTCCTTCCTTATTCTCTCCCTGGCGCGTATAAATTGAACCTCAAGTCCCAGGCCCCAGAGCCAAAGACCACAACAAACAAGAAGTTAACAAGAGCAAGCTATAGCCAGCCAGACTCCCAATTATTCATCTCATATACAATTATATATACCAGCAGAGCAGGTTGGCTTATATAACTTCAACCTTGCTACTGGTAATAGCTAGCCAGCCTAATCAATCTCTTTCAATTTGGATATCCGGGGCCTCCCTTGTTTGCAAGCTAGGTAGCTTATTCAATATATATATATAGAGAGAGAGAGAGCTAGAATTGGATTTTATTTTCTGGGTCCTTGATTTCCTTCCTTCATCAGATATTTTATAGCTTGCTTGCTTACCCGGCCGACAGAAGAAACACGTACGCCATTACTCTTCCTTTTGTCTTCTTCTTGTTGATCGAGCACCAAATCCATCCTCCTCACCATTACGATTAATTACAACATATAATCACGTAGCTCTTTCCTACCTCCTCGTCTTCTTCTTCTTCTTCTCATTCTCCTTCAACATATATATATATAGGCACACTACAAGTCAATGTTCATACACAGTTCATCTCTCAAATTCAATCCGCACTTACTTACCTCCAACTTCAACTGCTAGCCTTGACCATTTATTCATCCTATATATAAATTATTTCAATCAGTTGATATATACATATATAGAGCGAGCGAGCGAGAGAGAGAGCAGTAAGTATTAGTAGTACATTTAGTCGTCATCATCAAATTAAACATGGTAGGAGCTAATTGTGCTTGTGGTTTATTTCATCCAAGCAACACCCAATGCCCATTCTCTATGTTCTGGGGTGCTACCCCCCAATATATGCAGCCTTCCCCTAATAATTACCAGACCACAAAACCTGCAGCCTACTTCCAATACGACGAACCGACCGAAAATTACTACTCATCTTCTGATTATTATTATTCAGCAGCAGCAGCAGCTACTGCTTCCCCACCTTCTTCTGTTGATTGTACTCTATCCCTTGGTACACCTTCTACCCGTTTGAGTAACGCCGGTGGGGATGCCGGTCATGGCCGCAGCGGTAATGATCAGCAACAACATCGCCCGCGCCGTTCTGTGTCTAACTTCTGTTGGGATTTGCTTCATCCTAATAAGAGCAGCGGTAAATCATCGGCTAACGGTCATAATACATCTTCTTCTCAACCTGCTGTTGCTGCTGATCCACTTGTTGCTCGTCGGTGTGCTAACTGCGATACCACTTCTACTCCTCTCTGGCGTAATGGCCCTAGAGGCCCTAAGGTATATATCTTTATGTATATAATTATTAACACTTAATCGGTCCTGTGATGATCTATAACAAAAATAAATAAATTCTAATAGCTAGCTAGCTAGCCACATTGATATGGTTTTTTGATATACGGGTTCTTGATGAATTATGTAAGTACTAGATAATGTTATTTCATGTGCATAGACATATATATATATATACCGATCAACATTCACCCCCTCCCCTCCTCTTTTCCTTAGTTACTTGAAATCATACACGAATAGCAAGAAGAAAAATGAAAACTTATGCTCCTTGCTGTTTCCGTGGACATATATGCAGTCACTGTGCAACGCGTGTGGGATTCGTTACAAGAAAGAAGAAAGAAGAGCGGCCGCCAACTCCACCAACAACCACCACCACCACGCTACCCATGACAGCATCCTTTCCTGGCGTCTTAATGTCATGCACGGATAAGCTAGCGAGTTTAAGCCTCGAGCTGCTTTGTTTTTTTTTTTTGATTTCCTTGAATTCCACGGCCGGCTAATTTCTGCAGAAGCAACAACAACAGCAGCAACACCTACTCTTATAGAGCTAGCTAGCTAGCTAGCCAGCCTGCAGGAGGAGGAGAAAATGATCAAAGCAAAGAAGAAACTATAAAAAGAACGTTTATGGGCAACTTAATCAAGGTGGTGACGACGGCCGCCGTATCGGCCTCCCGGGGAGATGGTGATGTTTTTTTTTTCCTTCTTTTTTCTTTTTCGATCGGTGTAGTAGTATTTTGGTGATAGTGATGGTAAAGATTCTGGGGTACTGGTCGTCGTCGGTCCAAGAGTTTATGATCTTTTTTCCTTCTTTTAATGTTAAGTCCCCCATCCCCCCTTCCCCCTTTTTTTTTTCCCCAACTACTTATAATTATGTAATAGTAGTGTTATGTTATAAGTGCGTTTTTCTCTTTAATTCCCTCCTTTTGTGTCTGCAGAGACATCGATAGAGTGGAACTGGGATAATTCCTTCTTAAGTCTGTTCTTTTTTTTTTTATATTTTATTTACTACTACGTTAAGCTAAGCTAGGCACACACCTTAGAGATTTGCTTTTGCTTTTTCGTCTTTTTTTGTCAGTCCAATATATAATACGTTGTACTAGTACGTTGTTGTTGCTGTAGCAGCGGTGGTGGATCGACCCATCTATATATGTTAAATCTTTATAAAGTATCACTATTTATATAATATTTGAAGAAGCCATTGAGCCTTTTTGTCTTTGAATGTCTTTTATAGGCAAGTTTTGAACTTTTTTCAGTTCTCGTCTAATGTAGGAACTCAAAGTAATTGTTAATGACGGTGACGTATCATATATTGGATCGATTTAGTAGTAGGGTATAAGACTACGACGACTACCTTTTTATATATAAAAAAAAAAAATTCTTCAATAAATAAATAAATGGAATAGTATTCCAATTCAGCTCCTTTTTTTTTTCTAAAAAATTATAAGTTGCAGTTCCGATACTAATTAAAGAATCAATGTCGTCATCGTAAATTATAATCATGAAACTAGAGCTTAATTAATCCGTCTTGCTTGAGATTAAAACCCGTGCGGTTGCATAGAGATCCCCAAAACACACACATTGTCTGATAATATGTCTGCCCATTGTGGCCCGGTCCCTCTGCTCCGCCCTGGTACTTCAAATCGTACTGCTGCTGCTGCGACTAATACTGCTACTACTATTAGTATTTAGTATAAGCAGCAGCTGTATACTACTACTACTACTACTACTATATAGTAGCAATATAGTAGCATTATAGTAGCTTGGACCGGACAAATTAACATTAGTTTTATCAGTGTACCAACATATATTTGCATGAAATCTATGAATACTCTGACAGTGGTGACTATGCAATGCCCGTAGACGTACCTACCTAGCGAGTCAATTATTATAATAATTATTATTATGATTATGATTATTATTATTAAATTAGTCATGCATCTAGGCCAACATGTTTGAATGATACTAGTAAGTCTGGTATTATAGTATTGGCTATGGCTATCTTTGTCAAATGCGTGCACGGACTATTCTCTGTAGTGATTTTGCCTAGATCGCCTCAATTGCCAGTTATATATACGGTCCCGGCTCATGACTTTTATTATTAAAATTATCTCATTTAAAATTTAAAATTAGTTTTTGAAATAGTTTTTTTTTTACTTATTTTTATGCTATTTTTTTAATAGTTTATAATTTATAAACTTTAAACTAATTAATATGCTAGTTTTCCTATAGATATATATTTTTAAGAATAGATCCTCGATCATTTGAACTTATAACTTATCGTCTTTCTATTTTTCTATACATCTTTTTGTGCTAAAAATATTTTAAGTGAATTTACCTCAACACATATGAGACTATAAATAAATTTTTATGACTCGTAATTTTTTTTTGAATACTTTAAATTATATATATTTATAACTGATAAGTTGGAGTTTTCTTAATGCTTACTTAAATGTCTCCATCGCTCAATGCATACTTTGCTTATGACCCTCTGATCAAAAGATTCAGAGAGTAAGGAATAAAAGAAAAACAGACGGAGTGCGTATCAAGCTAATCCACGTCCTAACCGTTGCAATCTGAATAAAAACGGAACAACAAGAACAAGAAGGAGCTGCATATCCATGGATTCTTTTCTGTGATCTTCAGGCGCCGCGTAGAAGAATATACATTGATGGTCAAATGTAGAGTATAACTTAGTAATTCATTCACACACTAATAATTATACTATAAAAGTACGGTCTGAGGAGAGTCCGATGCACGTATTTAAAAAAGAAAAAAAAAAATCTGATCAGAGAACGTTAGCAGAGAACGAATAAAGCTAAGAAGAAGAGAACAAAGATTTAACTTTTTGAGATTCATCATCAACTAATATTTTAGTTAACCGAGCTGCCGCTTAATTGAGAGTACAGATTCCATACCCATGGAGGAGGTAAAGGTCATCCCCTCCGTCACACAGCTATCTTGGGATATCAATTAAATATTATATATATATATATATATACATTTAGAGAGAGAGAGAGAGAATATTCAATAAGAACTAATATTTTAACGAGAACCAATAACTAGTACTATGAGTTTTGACGAAGCTATTTACCATAGGCGTTGAAAACTACTATTAAAATGTGAGAAAAACAATGGTAATTAATTCAAGAAACTATATTATTTGACTATTAGAGCGAAAAAGAGTGGCGGTACTTTGGTAAATATTATATATTTATGTCTCAAATTTAAAACTATCTATGTTAGATGATAGAATTTACTCTCGATATATGGATGAAACTACTATAAATTTTAAAAAAATTAAATTATTTGAGTGTTAGAAACAAAAATAGTTGGTTTTATTATACATATTAGGTATTTACATTTTGAGTTAGAAAACTAATATGGGGTTGATGATAGAAACTATCTACGGTAGGTTTACAAAAATATACAATTTAAGTGCAAAAAAAAAGTCGGTAATATTCTCATAGACATTAGATATTTATATTTCATGCTAGAAAAGTACTCATAATTAACCGCGCAAACTATTTCTTAATACGTAGAAGAAATTACAAGAAGTAGTTTAAAAAAAACTAGAATGGTTCTTAAATTTCACCTTCAATATATGTATATATATATGTTTGGGGTGCGAGCTAGCTAGAAATACTTTAGGACAGCTGCAATCAATTTGACATCAACTTCCTCCTCTAGCCTCTACATAGGTATATATGTTGTTAATTCCGTCGTCTGTGCCGTTAGTATATACGTTTTGATTCAGCGACTCAGGAGTATGTTTGCTTTTAAATTAAGTTTGGATTCTTCTTGTCCCTTTAAGTTTTGTCTTTCCACTTACTTCTATGCCGATAAGTTCATATAGAATTAGTGGCTATAGTACGTGCCATCTTGGTATCTATAGTAATAAGCGTTTATTTTTTTTTCTTTAAATAAAAAAATAATAATAATAAGTGTGTGTGCTACTGCTAGATCGTTCCTGTGAAGCCTTAATGTTGTCCTTATATTTATATATATATATATTCAATTTACGATGAATAAATTACTTATCGATCAGAGAGAGGATTAAGGGAGGTGGATGTTCATCCCAATGTGTAAGATTAGTCACAATATTTTTGTTCGTAAGTGAATCAAGGGTTTATGGGATGAGAGCCTCTGTTACAGAGACCATTTAAATCAATATCGAGAGAGAATATGACTATATGTATGCGTACGTCTCCCCTTTTATTATTATTATTATCAGATATCGTTTTGGGGGCAGAGGATTTTATATTAAAGTCAAATTATAAAACAAAAACCAAGCTCCCTCTCTCTTTATTATTTTATGGAATAAACAGGCATGTCGGTCTTCATTAGCTTGTACTATAAGCGAAATCTTAATATGAATTTACTATCATGGATGGATGATGTTTTGGCTTAGTAGCTGTAACTCATGAGATTTGGGAACTTCAGTTCTAGCTTTGAGTTCTCCCATATACTAAAATACTTAATAAACTAAACTAAACATCATATATATATATATATATATATATATTACTATTCGTATATATTTTTGGACGAACCCGGCGGATGCATCGATCCGCTTAGTTGTTGCTATGTGGGTTTCATCTTCACCGTTACCAATCTTTTGCTGAGCGCGTTCAACAGCTCAAAAAAGCCCCATCGAAACCTCAATAAGCTTGAAAAATTGAGGAGAGCCCAGCTCAACCGACGCAAAGAAATTAAAGAAAAAACAGATCTAAGTAGAACAATGATGGTGAATTTATGTATATATGTTACTTAAAAGCTACTATTAAATAGGTGAATGATATATATATATATATATAAAATAGTATCTTTTTAGGCATGACTATCAAAATTGATAGAAAAATCATTGGCTTACACTTTTATACGTTATTTCATTATTCACGCATACTCCAATTTAGTAATAAATAATTATATCAACATAATATTGATTCATACATATGATAATAAATAATGAAACCAAAATTTCTACTTTAGGGAATGAAAGCAACACATGGATTCATTAGGAAAATTTTAAGTCCAAATTAACATTTAAAAAAAAATCTACTATATTATCCAAAAATGCAAATTTAATTTCTATTTGTCGTAATGATAGATGCCAACATTTTCATTACATAATTCTCAACCAAAAACTCATGTGTGCCTGCTAAAAATTATAATTTATTGCAAATATTGCTTTTGGATTTTCCAACCAACTACAAGAAAAAAAATTAAATTCACAAATATAAAACAATTGGAAATGGTGAAAGTATATAAATAAATATTAAGAGAGTATAACATTACTTAATACTTTAAAGTGAATATAGGATTTGAATCCAAGTTACTAGCTGATTTTTTTCTTCTTCTAATGTAAGGCATTGGGAGTCTCCTTGTCGGACTAAATAATATTTTCTTTATTGGGACATATACGCTTAGTATGACCAAGTTGCTTTCATAGACAACAACTCTTAGTTTTCTTCTTCATTGCTTCTTTTCCACCCTCTACATGCCTCTTTCTTAGACACCCTTTTGTTGTTGAGTTTGAGGGGCACAATACTTCATCTACGCCTTTATATGCATTCCCTTCTATAAGAATAGCTTCAACTAGTACTTCGTAGTTCATCATAACACCATCATAGAAGAAAAAAAATGATAGGATCTTGAAACAATCTTTGTACAAAAATACTCATAATATACGACTATAAAGTATGCCCCAAAACTCAAAATTCTTGCAACAACACAATATTATCTTTCCATCCCAAAAGACCCTATGATTTGTGTCACATTCTCCTTCATAATACCTAAGATTGAATTTGTTATCGTCAACATGGACACACAAATAATGACATGCTCTTATGAATTCATCTTGGAACTTTTTGAAAGCAAATGACATTAGGACTCTAAAAGCTTGTTCTTCCAATGGTGAATTTGTCTTCAAAGATCTAAGCATAGCCAACATCTTAGTGTGTGAGTGTCCTTGGATGATCTCTTGAACAACAAGATCAATCTAAATTATCAATAGATGAATGGTAAGAGAAATCATAAATCAATAAAATTATATATTATTTATGATAACATAAAACTAAAATATAAACTCTAAAATAATATAATAATATCTAAATGTATACTTGCTCGTTTAACAAAGCCTCTCAAATTAGTATGCAAAGAAACAAATATCTTGGTGAATGCATTTATGCTCTTTGATCTTCCCGTAGTTATCATCCCTAAAAAAACCATGTAAGTAAGCTGGTGCCCATAAATGCTACTCTTGTAGAGACCTTGGACATGCTTATTATTCTACAAACAATAATTTTCTAACACAAGAGGTTAGTTATTCTCAAACTCTCAAGAATAATTCATTTTGTACATTGAATAAAAATCAGCACACCGTATGTGGTAATCATTTCAAAGAAGAGCCATAAACCAAGAATTAAACTTTGAAACAATAGGCCATATACAAAAGCTATGTTTTGTGGTTGGCATTTCAGCTGCAAATCACTTTAGACATCTTAGGATCTTGATTTATTATGATTTTCTAGGGTGCTTTTTGCATTGTGGTGACAAATGTCTGTGCATCAAAGTAAACGAAAAGAAATGAATTTAGGTAGTGCACAAATTATATTAAAACCTTCAATTTTAAAATCATACCTTCATTAACCATTTAAAATTAGACATGGTCTCATCGTGAAGAAGTGCACATCCAAACAAAATTATTTTCCCATGATTGTAGATGCCAACAAAAATTGCATAAGGCAAGTCGTATACATTCACTTTGTAAGAGGTATCAAAGATGACTACACCACCATACTTTTGATGCCAATTAAAATTCTAAGAATGGTACCAAAACAAATATTCTAGCCTCCTCTCTTCATCTAATGTTAATGCATATTGGAACATTACATTTTCTTGCTTTGAAGATTTCATATACTCTCCAAGGAACTTCGCATCATTGGCTCAAAGCATTTTCTCAACTTTAATGAAAAGATTATGGATATCCTTTTCAATGAATGGAAGTTAACCATGGTTGACATTTTCTTAAAGTTCCATAACTCAGATTATTTATAATACCCCATTTTTAGTACTTGAAATTATTTTAAATAGATTTGATTGTGGAAGCTAAACCATTAAAAACACAGATCTTACTACCACGCTTAGTATAAGTTAGGTTCCTCTACCTTTCTTATATTAAGTATTAAGACTAAAAACGTTTGTGTGCTCAAATTAAGAGCAACAATTGATAAGAAGTAGATAAATGTTTTATTATAATATTAAACTATTTCAATAACAAAAGATCGGACAAAAGAGTTACAATTGATAAGACAAATAAATACAAAAGGGGACATAAGAGTCCTAGGGATATCCATATCAAAAGATGTCTGAATAGACATAGGATAATACTAACTTTCAACCCCTACCAAAATCCATCAAGTTGTACCTTCAAAGTAATCCTACAATTTAAAGACCGCCCATTGAATAGGCATGTGATTATAAAATAGAACATGTCAATAAAAAAGTATTGAGTAAACCTCTACATAATACTAAGCATGTAAATATTACATGAAGTACAAAGAAGTTGACATAAAGTATTATGAAAAAACACATTAAATAGTACATACCATATCTAAGTGTCATATTCATACCATAGCTCATATCATACCACATGCCACATGTTCATCACATCAAACTTAATCATATTATGACTATTTTGTTAATCCAATTATACCAAGGGTGTCCCATGAAGGAAAAACATCAAACCATAATTAAATATTGTTACAATAACCACCTCCATATCACTTATACGATCATAAGAAAAGCACTAAGACGATTATTAACCAATATAAAAAACTTAAATAGTGCACAGATGTAACTATCAAACCAACATACCAAAATCAAGTAGTACGCAGAGGGAACTATCAAACCAACCAACCACAACAATCCATTTAAATCCTTATACAATAAGTATTTCTATATTTAATTACTGAAGGAAATACAATAATAAACCGAAGACATATAAATTACACTAGTCATACCGGTGCACAAAAGCAATACAGTATCCTCCCAATTTGTAACCTAGAGACATACAAGTACTCTAGTCATATTGGTACAATAAGGAAACAAAATATCCTCCCATCCTAGGCTACCATATTCTTAAGTATTGATACCTTCTATAGGGTCTGTAGGTCACATATATAATATATTAGAGCCTTAGCTTAAATGTTGAGCCATC
This sequence comes from Tamarix chinensis, assembly GCA_030549775.1. Lineage (NCBI taxonomy): Eukaryota > Viridiplantae > Streptophyta > Magnoliopsida > Caryophyllales > Tamaricaceae > Tamarix > Tamarix chinensis. The sequence goes on along the minus strand of CM060179.1, from coordinate 7,416,001 downwards.
TGACGAATCCAACTAACCTAATCGAAGGCTCTTACCTCATCTCTAGCATAGCTAATCCTAAAGATCAACCATTCTCAAATCTTGAGGTTTTTTACTTTAAATATTCATATATTAATAAGGTGATAAAAAATATCACATAATGCACAAAGATTCTAATTTCATACCTAACCATTTTTCTTTTATTTTTAATTATTCAAGTTAGCCATAAGGTCAACAATCTAAATCTAAATCAAAGTTAACACTAAGGTTAACCTAGAAATATATTAAGGCCATATAGATTTTAAGGTTTATAAATTAGTTTTAGTGGTGGAAAGATCATGGAAGTGATACAAAATCTGATCATGGAAGTGTAGAGAAGAAAATTTGTGGGTGAACAATAGTTTTAAGGTTTATAAATTATTTTTAGTGGTGGAAAGATTAATAAAGAGGATAAAATTTTAAAAAAACAAACAAGATCTTAAAAAAATTACAAATATTTATGGAAAACCACAAAATAATATTTTAAACTCATATATAAAATTTCATAAATTCAAAAAAAAATATTTAATGTATAAAATATTAATCTAATGGTGAAATAAAAAGCATATGAGGTAATTACAAAAATAAATACCAAAAATATTCCTAAAATCACTAAAATTTCCACATCCTCCTATCTACTCATTTCCAACCTAAATATAAATTTTCAAAATTGTTAAAAATACATTTGATATGATTTTTAGCTAGCATACCTTATTTATGTATTTTTCATAAATAATTCAAAAGGAATAGTAAACACAAACAAAATCAAACCAAAATTTTTTGATTTACATCTCAACCCATTTAAGACCTAAAGAAAATTTTATAAGAATATTTTTGAGGGTGTGAATTAAAATTTCACATACGTGAATAGTATTTTATAAGCAAAATGTGTTTAGCCACAGAATCGTAATTACTATAGAATCACTAAAAATATTAAATCTATAAAATATTCTACAATTATTTATGTAATTAGTTATACATAATTAGATCTATTTAAGAGTAGGATATTACATTATTTGTTTGACTGATAGTCCAGCTTCCTTATATAAGAAAATTTCCTTCTCATCTTCTAGAGTGATAATTCGATTTGATGAAAGAAAACGTGGTTCTTCATGAGATAACAAAGTATGATTGTGATCCATGAAAAACGTTGTAACATGCTACTTTTCCGGGGAAAATATCAAAGCATCATTTTAAAGTAATACATATATGAGCCTGCAATCACATTTTAAAGACCCCCGATTCTCGAGCCTTAGACGGGTTAAATATTTTTAAAGGTTTTTTTTTTCCCCTTCGTGATGGCAATAGAAATCACATCTTATAGTTTTATCATTTTTTGTATCAGCACGATCCTTGCGAACCACAAAATCATGTTGTTTGGCACGGTTTTTATAGAAAACCGAGGCTTCCTCTATGCTAAGAAAGTTTTGGCCAATAAAAGATTCATCTTCCTCTTCCTGCACATAGGGTTTGTTAAAGTCAAAATCAATCATTGTTGGATTTGTTACACTTAAAAAAAGATGAAATAACATATACATGATAAAACATGTAAGTAACAAGAATATGCAATTAATTCGAATCATACGCAATGCTTGATATTTTATAAAAACAATTTCTCTAAATACATACTGTTTAAACACACAACACAAGCTAATTACGGTACACAACAAAATGGCCAAACAAACCTAGTTAATATATGTTATACAATAAACTAACATTGAATATATATAAATTGATTGCGATGATGAAGTATTAAGTATTTGAATATTACTCTGAAATGGATGGTACTCTAAATTAATTTTGGAAGATCCGACATCTTCTCAATCATGCCAACGTCATGAAAGTTGGCGGATTATTTGAAATAAGAGTAGTACCACAATGCTAGCTCATGCTACTCTGTATATATATATACGTGTGTATGTTATACATGGTGCATCATCATAAATATTTATGCTGATGTATGGAGAGAATCTTTCCATCTTTTTTCTGTGAGGGCGGTGCGGGGAAGTCTATTTCTGAAACATATGTAGAAGTTGTTGCGAAGCTGAAAGCTTCCTATGGTTAGCTAAACTGGCTTTCAGGCCGATGTCTTAACATTAACACGGGACCATGTATGTCCCAGAAAAAACAAGAGGGGAAAAACACAGAAGTAAATCACTTTGACTGCATTGATTGCAGATCGATCCACATGGCGAGCCAGTACATTTTAATGACAACGGCAGACTGCGGTGCACATGTGTGCATAGTAGTAGTATTAGTAATTGCTCTGCCGGCTAGTTTCGATCCTCCCCAACGAAAAATTATACAGTCACGAACGATCGACTGAGAGTTTCTAAAGCAATCATAAAGTATATGTTATGAAGGAACAGAACTGACGATATTTCAATGCAAATCGAGTTATAAGAAATTTGCGTTTCACCCCTGTACACATTGATTTAAACGGCAGTTAGCATAAGCTAGTTTAAAACTAAGTTGTTTATTTCATTATCAAATATATAAAAAATTACGGATGGTGCATTTTAATAGTTTAAACATGAAATATATACAGGGATTTTGCTCTAAAACCACCGTGTATATCCTCAACAAAAAAAAGATAAATATCACATAAGGATATACACGATAGTTTTAATTTATAACCGTTGTTTATATTATTTTGTACGATTAGGGTATACACAACGATTATAAGTTAAAATCGTCATGTAAGCTATTTCCCCATTTTTTACTTCCTAATTCTTTACCCTAGAACCACATACAACTTTTGATTTTGCCTCTTGATATCCAGACAACGTCATTCGAAGGAACGAAGCTCTGCGATCGTCGTTGTTTTCTCTCTTCTCTTCTCCGAAGTTCTTGCTCATTTTTCCTCCTCTTTAGTTCACCAGCGTCGGCCTTCTCCCTCTTTTCTCATTATATGTTCCTTAGTTCTTTGTTCTTCTTTCCTTTGAAGTATAATATTTTGGTATAAATTTCTCTATTTTCTGAATTTTGCTTTTATCTTACATTTTTGAGCTCCTTCATGTATATTTATACTATATATGATGTTGCGGCGTATATTTGTACAATCTATGTCATTAGTTTTTGAGTTGATATGTCTTGTGAAGATATATTATCAAACTATTTTTAAAAATAGAGTATATAAATAAAATAGATAGTATTGTAGAAATTACGGTATTGTTGCTAATGCAAATATTGTTGTGGTGTATATGTATTTTAGGTATGTTAGTGGTTTTTGCTTGCCTTGGCTAATATTGTTAAATTTCCCATATTTTTTTTTACTTTAGGGGATGAACTTTACTTATTTCTCTTTATGGATCATAAGTGGATATATGCAGGTAGGTTGTTTGGAGAATATATAGATGGTGTTTGAGAATTTCTTAAGATAGTTGTTGAATATTCAAAAGATAATTTGCGGATATCTTACTTATGTGTAGATTGTGGAAATACGATAAGAAGAGGAATAAATGATATATGAGATCATCTCATTATCCACAGAATTGATAAGAGTTATACTAGGTGTATACGGCATGTAGAGCCACTTCTTAATCAACCTAGTGTGGTTGACCACGATGATGTTGAAGTTGCAAATGATTTTACTTACATGGAAGACCTGATCGAAAATGTTGAACAACATTTTAGAGACCATCTAGAAATGTTTGAAAAGTTGGTTAATGATTTAGCGACATCTTTATACAATGGTTGTACTAAATTTGCAAAATTATCTATCGTGTTACAATTGTACAATTTGAAGGTGGGTAATGAATGGAGTTATAAAATCTTTACTTCTCTTCTTGAGCTCTTGAAAGAGATAATTCCAAAGGACAATGTGCTTGCTCCCCTTACTTATGAATCTAAGAAGATTATGTGCTCTATGGGTTTGAATTATAAAAAGAATCATGCTTATCCTAACAATTACATTTTGTATCGTAATGAATATGTATCATCGGCTAGTTATCTTCAATGTTGAATGTCACAATACAATAGGGATAAGGTTCCTAATAAGCTTTGTGTTACTTTCTAATTATTCCACAGTTTCGAAGCATGTTTTTAACGAGGAAAATTCATTGAACCTTATATATATGGCATGTAAAAGGAAGTAATTCTGATGACAAGCTTAGCCATCCAACAAATTCTCCCCAACGGAAGATGATTAATTCTGTATAGTCTAATTTTGGTAGTGAAGCTATAAACCTATGAGTTGCACTATGTTAAAACGGAATGAACCCCTTTATAGGAAACACCAACTATAGTTTATGTCCCGTTATTCTAGTGATCTATAATCTTCCCTCATTATTATGCATGAAGAGGAAATGGATGATGCTATCATTTCATATATATGTTATAAATCAGTTGGATAATAATATTGATGTTTATTTGGCTACCCTTATTGAAGATTTAAAGTATACGTGGGATTATGGAGTTGAAGTAGTGGATGCATGGAGCCAAGGTTCATTTAACTTGAGAGCAATGTGATTTTGTATCATAAATGATTTTCCTACTTATGGTAATCTTTTTAAGTTTGTGCACATATACTATGTATGTCCTATTTGTGAAGATACCACAAACTTTCTTCAGCTATTGAAGTGTAGGAAGATTGATTATCTTGGACACTGCAGATTCTTGACTATGAATCAAAATTATTTTAGGTAAAGAAAAGCTTTTAATGGAAAAGTTGAAAAAGAAAAATCTTTGAATCCTCTCATGGGATTTCAAGTATTTGAAAAAGTAAAATACTTAATGTGTCTTTCAGAAAAAAAAATAGTCCCTTCAATTGGGTGGAAGAAGAGATCGATCTTCTTTGACCTTCCATATTGGAAGTTTGGATGTAAATAGATCGAGTTTGGGGCTGGTTGAAATGCCCCGATATTTTTCTAATTTTAAATATTATATTTAAATAAGGTTGTATTTAAAATTTTAATTTAATAAATTATTTTATTAAAATAAAAGGAAATTTATTAGGGCAATTTAATAAGAAATTTTTATAAATAGGTTAAGTAAAGGAAATTTGGGCATATTATCTAATTAAAGATTTAAATTTGGAACTTATTTAAATAAATTATTTTATTCAAATTAAGAAAGATAAAATAGTTTCAAATGAATTGTAATTTTATAAATAATTAAATTAAATAAAATTTGAGTGATTATTACATTAAAATGGAATTTTGGAAAAATCCTTTAAAAAGCCTTTTTTTTAGCCTAAAAGGGATTTAAAAATTATTTTATTTAAATATTATTATTTTTAAATATCCTAAATATTTGGATTAAATTAAATGGACCCAAATTAATTATTTAATTTTCCTTTTTCCTTCCCTTTTTATTTTTTTCTTTCTTTCTTTCTTTTTCTTTCTTTTTCTTTCTTTTCCTTTTCTTTTCCTCGCCGAAATTGGGCCGCGCAACGGCCCAATCCACTCGTTTCCTTCGGCGCGGCCCAGCCCGCATCGCCGCCTGCCTCGTCCCTCCTCACGCTGCGTTTCAAATCGTTTTTCCAACTAAACGCTGCGTTTCACTTAAATTTTATAACCGTTACCAGCTAACTCAAGACGCCGCGATTCAGCCTTTTATTTCTTCAAAGCTCGTCGTTTCATTAAACGACGTTTTACGTCGCGCGAACCGCCCGGCCTGCTCTCCCTTTTTCCTTCTTTTCTTCCCCGCGAACCGGCCGGCCAGCCTCCCCCATCTTCTTCTTCCTCCTCCCGCCCGACGCCATAACCACCCACCTCCTTCCTTCCCCGGAAATGGCGTTGTCGGCCACACGTGGCGTGACCGGCTCTTCTCCCGCTCGTTTTCTTCCTCTCGGTCTGCACATTCATTTGAAACCAGCAACTGTCTCTCTCTCCCGCTCGTTTGCTCATTCCTCTCACGAAGGGTCGGGCAAAATTTGAAAATTTTGCCGCCCAATCGACACCATAACCATCACGTTTCTCACCAGCTTTGAACCCCTGATAACTTCCCCAACTCGGACTTAACCTCCAACATTATAAATACCTCTCTTATGGCCTGGGTTCGGGATTTTCTTTCCCGAAACCCTAAGCATCGCCTGAGCGCCACCGCTTCTTTAGACGACTCTTCCTCCATATCTGGCTAACTTCAACGCCTTCTCTTCATCCCAATCTCTTCCCTGCAACACCCTCTAATTAACTAGAACATCCACGACCTTCGATTCACCTTGTACAAACCTCCATAATCGTGTAAAGTTGGCTAGTTATCTCACCAGAAAATTCCACCCCGAGACCTTGAAACGCCAGCCACCACCACATCCGCCGCTTTTACCACCTTCCAAACCAACCATTAACTCCTTATAAATCTCCTCCACAGCCCCATAGATTTATTTTATTTTTCTCCTTCCTCCTCACCTCTTTTTCTTCATTTTTACCCTCTTAGATCCATTTTCCGGCCACCTCCGGGAGCCACCGCCGGTTCCACCCACATCCTCCGACTCAAGGTGAAACCCTAGACATTTTAAACACTTAGTTTTGAATTATTGATAATTATTGTATTTTTAGTCTAAATTTTAGTGTTATTTCAACTTTAATTATTATTATTATAATTATTATTATTAGTAATATTGACCGTATCTAATTTTTAAAATTTTGTTACAGGTATGGGAGTATTATTGAGTAAGAAATATTATTCATCTCGGCCTTTACTTATTTAATTAAATTTTACATGTTTAATGTTATTAATAATAATAATATTAAGATTTTTATTAGTAGTGTAATTATTGGATTGATATTGTAATTATTCCAGGAGGTTCATAAACTTAATATTTTAATTAATCCTCGCACTTTTACTTTTTATTAATATTATTAACATTTTTAACATTACTTCTAATCATATTATTATTATTATTATCCTTATTAACTTTATATTATAAGTATATATATAAATATTAATATCATTATTACATTTCGAATAGTGTTATTATTAAACGGAGTAATTTTGAAAGCCACCTTGTAATTTAAAGAATTATGGTATTATTAATATTAATATCCTACAAATAAGAGTGTTATTAATAATTTTATTATTATTATTATTATTATTATTATTAGTATTAGTATTAGTATTATTACTATTATTGTTAATATTTTGGTGAAGGGTAGAAACCCTTGTATCACCACCCTCTTCGAATGAAAATAATAAATTAATTGTAATAGTTTCTATAGTTAATTTTTAAGTAGTAGTATTTTAATAAAAAAAAATAAATCTTGGAATAAGTTAGAGGATAATAAAATTATATAAGAGGGTCTAATTCTATTATGCTTCGATATAATAGGCGAACCCAATCAAATCCCTCAACTGGAATAGGAGCGTGCACCAAGACCGGTGACGTTTTAGGTAAGGGTCTACTAAGGTCATTTATGTGTTTGCATGTATTATGAATATGACATGCTATGTAATCTATGTTCGTTATTCTTATTGATTATGCATGCGACATGGTTATGAAGTTGAAGTATGTTATTGTGAATGTCATGTGCCATGAAAAATATGTGTATGCTTATGTCATTAATGTATGACCTGAAGTGATATATGATTTAGGATTTGCATGTATGAGGATGGTACTAGGGTTTGCATGAGATGGCATGGTGCTAGGATTTGCACGGAAGGGAATGATACTAGGGTTTGCATGGAATAGCAAGAAGTTGAAAATGAATTTGCATAGTTAGATCATCAAAATGAGGGCCAAAAATAGGTGCTTGTGAGTTATTGTAGTGGAAGACAAAAATGGATGTAAGTACTTGAGATGTGAGTTGTGTTGACAAAATGATGTAGTAATCTTGGCGAGCTTAATCAGTTATGACTAAGATTGAGAAAGACTGTCCTAAATGAATGTCTATGGAAGCATAGTTGGTTTGGAGGGTGTGTCTTCCTTCTACCTCAACCAGTAAGGCTAAATTGACAAGTAAGGATACTTAACAATGGAGATTGAGCGATGAGGCATGGAGATCGGTGATGGAGATCAACGATGGATATTGGCAACGGAGATCAAAGAAGAAGGCATGAAGAAGAGTGACGATTGAGATGGAGGGCAGAGCATGAATTTACAAATTGTGGAATGAATTGTGGCAGAGATGAGGAGGAGGATGCTCTGTGAAAGGTAGATAGGAATGTAGGATGCAAAGTTGTATTTATTTACAACTTTTCAATCACACATATTCCTATGCATTCTATAATTTTTAATCTCAACTCTTAAGTCTTCTAGATTTGATGGTGGTTAAGGATTCCTACGTTTATATTCTAAGAATGAATTTGTACTTGATCTCATTTATAAGTGCGTGTGCACACACATACATCATTGATGGTGTATGTATGTGGAAAGAAATTGAAACAATGCAAAATATAGAAAATACTGGTAAACCATTAAAGTTGCATATGGAACGCGGAAAAATAATATTGAAACAATGCAATAATTTGGCAAATGGCAGTAGTTGGTATGTCACTTGGCGAACATTGTAACACTCCCATATTTTAAACTAATTTTTTATTTTATTTTGAAGACAATACATGAATGTAACAAATGAAAAATGGGGATATCACCACCATATTAAACATGGGAGATATCTGATCATCACTCAACACATATTTGAGGTAAGGTAAAACATAATGAATGAACAGAAAGAATGCATGCATTAATAATATCGTAATAATGAGGATGATAATAATATTGGAAGAGAGATAGAGAGAGATAGAGAGAGAGAGAGATTTATAAAACTAAATATAATAACCAAAACCAAGAGTTTAAATAGTCGGAAAGAAGTAAAAATATCTCAACACACTAGTCAGAACAATCTAAGTCAATTAGCCTATCTCTTAAATAAAACATAACATAAATCTCAATTCCCTAAACAATGACCAACTATTGACCCACATCATCTTCCACATAACAACTCAACCTTCTCTTAAGAGAAAGTTACAAAATGGAGAAAATAAGCATACATGTGAGATACATAAAATAATGCAAGGTAATCACTAATACCACTCTCATTATTAGATATAACATATTTCATTCTTTTATTTATATTGAGCTCAGGGATCCCGTTATTCTTAATCTGGTAGAATGGACTGAAACACCTCTAAGAAATAATACACCTAAACCATTATTATTGTCTGGTGGAACGGATCCAACATATACTAAGGTAACATAATCTTGAACACTATTTTTAAACCGGTGGAATGATATAAAACACATATCAGGGAAGACCGCACCTGATCCACTATTATTGTCCTGTGGAATGGACATAACACCTCAATTCCAACTCACACAATCTTCCACTTTAAGTAATTAATGTCTTATCCATTAGTTATATTATCTAAATTCACGTTATCATTCACATTGAGTTTAGGGCCCAACTATTCGTAATCCGATGTAATGGATTGATACACCTCTCAGGAAAAAAATACCAAAACCACTATTATCGTCCAGCGGAACGGACTCATAAAATATCCTATCCTAACTCACGTGATCTTTCACTTTAAACAATTAATGTCCTTATTCACGATTTGACTTGATAGGTACAAAACATAATTGAAGCAAATAAAGCACAACCACGTAGATATCAAGGTCATTCTCAAGGACATGTTGTTTCATATATGTTCTGTTGTATACCACACCAGTAAAGGGAGCTTTTAACAGGGTTTATATAAGTCTGGAACAAGCTGCAAAATTAGTAAGAGTCTCTTCCAAAAGCTAGGCAGAGGCAACATACCCTGAGCTACACAGCATTAAATAGTCACCGAAGGTCAAATCTACGAATTTCAGTGAAGAACATCCAGATATTGACCCTTAAACTCATGTTTGTCCTATAGACCCTGCTTACACACATATATATACATATATACATTATGCAATGGATGTTCACATTATTCTCTCTATCTTAGTTTGTCTTTCCCGGTCCTTGGGTTGGGCTAATGAGTACGAAAATAATCCAGTTTTAACATCGATTCCCCTAGATCATATGATATGAGGCTTGTCTATGTCCATATGGATCTCAAAATTATTGGTGCTATTATCTTCAGTCTCCTTAAGGACAACTAATCAAATACTGAGCCCAGCATATATTTTCGCAGTACTAAGGTCCACCTGGTCGACAAAGACTTAAAGCTGGAGGTAGACAGTGCAGTTGATCTCACGTCAAGCAACCTTTCAACTGCGAAAGGGACAATGATATTATCAATTCATTCTGATAACAAAGGACAAAAGTCGTCCAACCAAATCTTAATTTAGATTTAAAAAAGAAACCGATATTATAATTAATTTAAATTAAAAAGTATATAAAAATTATATATAAATTCGATCGGTTATTTTACTGGTCCGACTGTTATTTTTTGATTGATGAATTGATTTTTATCCTTCCTATCGATTTTAGCACAATTTTAATCGGTTTTAACCTCCTAAGAGCCTGTTCGATTTTTAAAACAATTGTTGTTTGCTGCTCTATACTCAAATAGCGAACATTCATAGTAAGTCAATTGAAGAAATTAGAGAACCAAGAAGAAACTCAGTATTACGTGCAAAGAAATTTGATCATGCATGACACAAGGAGGTAACGTTCGCCAGATTAGAAATTCCAAACCTCACTCATAGGTTATAATTCGATAGAAGTCGTTCACCCAATCAACCAACGTGAACCAATTCCATTGATTTCCTGCATTTCTATATTCCCATTATATACTATCGAGCCAGCGGTCTTGTTCAAATAATCACAACAAAAATTGACAGCCACCAAACACCAAACTCCACCCTCCTCCTCTCTTTTTCTTTACAAGCCCTCTCTATTAGACCAACAAATCAAAAGCTCTACGGCCCAAAACACAAACGTACTAAAAAAAATAAAAATAAAAAAATGGTTAACCTGGTCGAAGCACAGAAGCCCTTGTTACACGGTCTAATGAAAATGGCCGGAATCCGACAAACGTCCGTAGAAATCGTTCCCGGAACGGTGATGTACTTCTGGGTACCGAAAGAAACCCTTAAAAAGCCCGACAAAAAGGAGCAGCGATTGCCCGAAACTACCCGTCAAGCCGACAAGGGCAAAAACAAGGTCAGGAGCACTAAACCCCGTCGTAGTCCTCGTCCACGGCTTCGCAGCAGAAGGCATCGTAACATGGCAATTCCAGGTGGGAGCCTTAACTAAACACTACTCCGTCTACGTGCCGGACCTCCTCTTTTTCGGAAGCTCCACCACGGACAACCCTGATAGATCACCGGCATTTCAGGCGGAGTGCCTAGTGGCGGCGTTGAAGAAACTTGGCGTCGAAAAATGTACGGTGGTGGGTTTCAGTTACGGTGGAATGGTTGCGTTTAAGATGGCGGAGATGTATCCGGAGATGGTGGAAGCTCTGGTTGTGTCTGGTTCGATTTTAGCCATGACGGAGTCGATCAGTGAGACGGAACTGACGAGGATGGGAGTCAGTTCATCGTCGGAGCTGCTGCTGCCCGGAGAATGTTAACGGGTTGAAGATGTTGTTGAAGATTGCCACGTATAGGAAGTTGTGGTTTCCTGAACGGCTTCATAGAGATTACCTTGAGGTAGGCCGATCGAAATCAAATATTTATTTCTCTGCGTACTTTTTGTTCTGTCCGACCCCTTTTTCCCTAAATAAAACGGAAGGAGAACTCTATCTATGCATGCGGTACCTACTAACTACATAGAACATCGGTTCATTTGTTACATATGATTTGGATGGGATCCCCCCATATTTGCCGACATATATGATCTTATTACCGGCCTAATTGCAACGTATAAAAATTGTAGTATAGTAGTTAATTATGTCTCACCCAGCTAGCTGCGTGCAGCTTAATTTATCAGAAAATTCGGTCATTGATGAAACAGAGTGGCTAAACTAACTTCTCATTGATTTGTAGTTTTCCATCGAGATCAAATCCAAATCTCGACGTCATTTTCTTGTTATTGAATGGGCCTATTTAATTCTCTTAGGTTTCTGCAATACTCCGGGTAAAAATGGGACCAATTTCGATTCGTACTCATAAGGACAAATACTTATAATACTATCTTTTTTACTCTTGAAATCATTGCACTGTCTTTCGGCCAAATTTAGTATTTAACGTATTCATCATCTTTTTCTATCGGCATGATTCAGGTTTAGATCTTTACTTATATCTATTCTCTTTATAATTTTAAGAGTAATAATAAAGAATTTAGCCTATAAGCAATAGTCATTGATATATTTATTATTAATTGGGATTTTTAAAAACGGAGTCCGGATACTTCAATTTATCGGCCGTCAATGTTATTTGATATTTGATGATCCGATCCGATATTTAAATCGATCTGATTTAAAATATTAAATAACCGATCTGATATTTTTTATAAAATCAAATATCTGATCCAACAAATACAATCAAATATACGATCCAATAAATTATATATATATACGCTCTAGACATTATTTATTTTTCATAAAATTTTATTTTATATAATCATGGATGTGTGTGTAATTTGAAATGAGTGCTTATTGTAAGTAAATTTTATACTTTTTAATTAATATTTTGATTAAATATTTAATTATTATCCAAAATTTGAAATTATTAATTGAATATAATATAATTTAATACTCAAATCAAATCATTAGATCATATTTAATCAAATTGGATCAACTTTTTATTTTTCAATTTATAATTTTTTATTCAATATTTCTCAATTGTGGCATAGTTAAAAGTTTCGAATATTCGACGGATTATTTGTTATTCGATTTAAAACTCCGGATATCTGAAGTGTTAGATATTCGAAGTTTATTTTCGGATATTTGATTTTTTAAATATTCGAATTTTTTTACCAAACATCCGATTATCAGATATCCGAAACATCGAATATTCGATCCATGAACCTCCTTACTGGCTAGCTTATGGAAAGGGAAAATACACACACTTAATTTATCCCCAAAAAAAGAAAAAAAAAACCCAACTCTTGAGTTTATTGCTATTAGTTTGAATATAAATTTTAATTTTTTTGAAGGATATGTGTTTTTCGGAGAAAATTATATATATATATATATATATATATTTATATATATATATATATATATATATATATATATATATATTTGGCGAAAGAGTCGGATCCAAACTCCTCTCTAAAATTCGAACGCACCCAACCTAAGAATCTCTTATGATTTCTCTTGGCTGTTGAAGGGGTTTCTTGATGTACGTAATATAAGAAAAACTGAACCTATGAGACCTTTCAAGTATGTGTTGATCTTTTAGTTTTAATTACTAAACCAACTGTTTTTTTTTTATATCATAAAATAATATTATTTAGTAATATTATTTTGACGGGTAATGCTATACTAATTAGAAACATTTTATTTATTTATTTATTATTTTACTATCATTTAGTCTAATATTGTGTAGGTTTCGTGTATATCTAGACCTCGTATACTATTTTATGATTGCAAAAAAAAAAATGTAAGTGATTTGGTGTAAAGTTACCATATTTATTTATCTATTTAGTTTAATAATTATCTGTTTTACCTTCTACTGGAAACGTACTAGATTATGGCTAGACCAAAAGTCTTTTCTGCACGTGTTTTTTTTTTGTTTTTTTTTTTTGGTTTTTCGTTTGTGGCTTGAAATGTTGGTGCGTGGTTGATTAGGTGGATCGTGCGATCTTTAAGCGCGGTCCCCTGCTGTGTTTGCTGCTGCGTGTAAACATCAGCAAAAAATGACAGCAGTCTTATGATCAGAAAATTGACGGGAGTGGCTGAACCAACCATAACTGCATCATTAAAGAAAATAGTTAGCTACCATTTTAGGTGCGAAATTAACTTTGGATTATGAAAGGAGAATTGAGGTAGGAGACCAACTATATATCTCTGGACCAGAGTGTGGTATCTCACTCCGATATATGACGGAGAAAGCTTCATTTGATATTATTTTAATTTTATTTATATTGAGATGAATTAAGGTTAAAAATAAAAAAAATAATATTTATATTCGAATTCTCTTCTATGATATATATCAGAGGAAGGGTATTTTTGTCTAATTAGATAAAATTTTATTTATTTTTTTTCCCTTCACCTCATTATTCCTGAAATTAAAGATTAATAAAAATTAAAAAATGGAAATAAATGAAGAAAATATTTTAACTCTCATTAACGTAGATGGACTCTTTATTTTCATATACAGATAGATAAATAGAAGTAAATCAGTTAATTTACCTTGAAACAAACAGAGTATTAGTTCCAACTATTTGGTGGTCAGATTCGGAAGAAGAAATGGGAGTCAAAATTTTTTATTCATTTGGTATGTACAGTATAGGTGTGGCGTTTGTAAGGGTTAAAAATGAGAATAACACATAATCTGAACAGCCGTTGTTCCCTCCACCATTTTGCGATAAACCACCGTCATCGTCTGTCTCCTTCATCACTATCGTGATAGACAGACAAGTAAGACGTATGGACTTTGGATCAGCAGTAAAGTTCGATGGTTGGAGTTAATTAATTAATTAATAGGACTCGTGTTTAAATATTTCATCATGCAATACGTGATTGTATTGACGTAAAAATATGAATATACAAGTCCAAGTCCAAATCGGTTTAAATTGATGCTCTTAAAACAAACCTGTTATGAAAATAAAACCCCAACCACTAGATCACCACAGACAGACAATTCTGGTTCTGGAGCAAGCACTCTGTAGATTGCTAAAACTATTCCATTTTATTTAATTTGTTGTCAACAGGTGATGTTCACCAACAGAAAGGAAAGAAGTGAGCTACTAGAAGGTTTGGTCATCAGCAACAAAAATCTCGTCATTCCCAAATTCTCTCAGGTACATATAGTATATATATATATATATACTTATAAAATAGGAGGTTTCATTAAATCTTAATTATATATTCAAGCCTTTGGAGGAGGAGGGGGGTTTGCTCCGGTAAATTATAATTATAGTCTAGTGATAAAAGTCTCTTTCTATCTCTCTTTTAATATTATAACATATTTATAATGCAACCACTTATATAATATTTTATAAATATCTTTATAGGGACCCATTATGAATAAAAAATTATATATATCATTTATATTTTATGTCTTCCTTGTAAATAACATAAAAAGTTCTCAATCATTGTGAAAGCAGAAAATTCACCTACTGTGGGGCGAAAATGACAACATCTTCAGAATGGAGCTGGCGCTTAATATGAAAGAGTACGAGCAGCTCTTCGTAGCGACCTACTTTAATTGCAGCAAGTTGGCTGATTATACAACGAAACTGCATTTTATATCTCAGGACCATTCTAACATTTATTTTCTGCAGGGAGCTGGGAGAGAGGGCAACATACGAGGGCGTAAAAAAGGCGGGTCATTTGGTTCACTTGGAGCGACCTTGTGCCTATAACCGTTGTCTCAAGCAGTTCCTTGCTTCTGTTTATGCACATGGATCCCAGAAACAATAAGTGGCAGTACAAATTCTCTATTTGCCATTATCTGTGCTGTGCGTAATCCCGAGCTCTGTTATGATTCAAAACAATCATTTGCTTGTGCCTAGTCTTGAGTAATGGACATTAAGCTTAACTTTATTAATGTATTAATTGCAGTAGGTTAATTTAGTAACCGCATCTATTATTCAATTGGCGTGGAAGTATCGTATAGGTAACTCGATTGGCAATTGAATGACTGCTTCGTTTCAGCTGGCGTGATAATCGATCGTTATTTAGAAATTCAAACTTACCAATTCAGATGTTGGGAAAACTAAAGACCTAAGTGTGATAGATAAAAATATAATATTTGTTTCTCTATATGAGAATTAAAACCAATTCCTTCTTCTAATTTATTTATTTATTGTTTTTTGAATTTTGTTTGCTTGTCATTATGTGTGTTCATGGCTTAACAAAGGTGGGTTTCTCCCCCTTCTTCCGATATGAAAGCTAAAATATTACAGAAGGATCGAACGAGTCTCCTATATTTGCCGAGATGTATATTCAAGGGCAGAGTGTATTCTCATCGTTGCTGCTCCATACTCAAATATCGCGTAGCGAGCATTCATAATAAGTCAATTGAAGAAAATTAGAAAACGAAGAAGTTTCGCGCGAGATATTTGACCGTGCATGAAACAAGGAGCCAGCGTTATGTTTCCTACATTTCTATATTCTCATATATACGATCGAGCGAGCAAGCAAGCAATCTGTTGGAAACAAAAAAAGAGAAAAAAAAATATCTCCTCCGCGGTTGGACACCAACCTCCTCGCCAAATGCACAATTATAAACAGTATAAGAATAAATTGCTTACACAAATACATGATAATTTATGTAAGAAAGAGAAAAAAAAATTAGGAGCTTCCTACTTTTTACAAAGGATTATGAGATGATCTTTTATACCCATCTTTATTTTTGGCTAAGACACCAAACCATTATTGATTATCTCACTTATACACTTTTCTACCCGACCAATGAAAATATATAAATTATAACTTAATGATTAACTGCTATGCTAATGAGTATTAATTCCTTAATTATAAAGGATTTTCTAACGATTCCCTGATAGCCATTCTTTACTCACTAATAATTATTGTACATGTTCTTATTGTAATATCCCAAGTCGATACGACCACACGGAGGTCCTTTAGTAGCCACCTAGACACACAAAGGTTGCGGAGCTATCCTGAAGTACTTTTAGATTGATCGGCTATTCCCAGAGATTAACTCAAGTCCTTTCAACATATTCTATCCTCACTCATATACTTCTCCAGAAATTTTCAGAAATTTTTTAAAACTTACCAAGAAGGTCATCTATCCTAAAAATTACTCCACGATAAGTACGCTTAACTATGAAAAACTTATGACGGAATCAAAAGAGTAGTATACTATGTTGATATAAGTAGTCATATCGATCTATATAAGACTCAGCTTAATTTGGAGGTATTACATTCACCTCCACTCAAAGAATGCAACATCTTCATTGTGCCTCAACGACTGACTGCCTTAATATAATATATCTCAAGAGATCATCTCACTGTATGATTTACTAGCTCTTACAAGTTTATATCGCTGTTACGGTTTTGCTCTGATATTATTTGTAACACTCTAAGTTGATAAGACTATGTGGGGGCCATTTGGTATCCACCTAGACTCACAAAGGTTGTGGAGCTCCCCTATAACTCTTTCATATTAATTGGACGATCCCACAAATTAATACGAGTCTTCAATACATTTTATCTTTACTCATGTACTTTTCAAAAATTTTTAAAAAAATTCTAAATCTTTTAAGAATAGCCATCCATTCTAAAAATTTTTTATCAGTAAACACACTTAGGGCATGTTTGGTATGGGGGTAATAGGGGTGGAAAATTTTCCCCTCTATTTTATACCTCTTATATTAAGTATTTAATAATAATAAATATATTTTTAATAAAATACCCATTTTAGATTAAATTAAGATCTCAAATGGGTATTTATTAGAATAAAAATATTTAATTTTGAATAAATTATATAAAATATATAAAATCTGGGGGTAATTTTTCCACCCCTATTACCCCCATACCAAACGAACACTTAATTATAAAATTTTTAAAATAAAATTATTAAAAGAATAGTATATCATACTATTATAACTAATCATATCGGTCATTATAATATATAGCCACCTCAGTTTGAAGGCTTTATTAAAGTAACCCCACCACAATCTTATTAAAATAATCACAAAAATAAAATAAAAAATAAAAAAAATTGACTGCCACTAAAACACGAAACTCTAACCCCTCTCTTTCTTTAAAATCCCTCTCTATTAGACCAACAAATCGAAATCTTTCCGGCCCAAAATACATACATACTAAAAAACATAAAAATGGTTAACCTAGTCGAAGCACTGAAGGTGTTAGTACACGGTCTAATGAAAAGGGCCGGAATCCGACCAACCTCCGTCGAAGTCGTTCCCGGAACGGTAATCACTTCTGGGTACCGAAAGAAACCCTCGAAAATGTTGTGGGTCCAGCCCACATGTGTTAGTAAAAATGTGTATTTTATTTTGTCCTTATGAATAGGCATTTGATAGCATTTTACTAATCTTGGATTAAGTCCAACTCGGGCTTATTATTTGGGCTTCTTAATTAAGCCTTTGGTATAAATACTTGCTTTACAAATTAGGGCAAGGTGTGAGAGGTGTGAATTTAGAAAGTCACACACAATTAGAAGCAAAAGAAGAGAGGAAGACAAAGGGTTGGGGAGAATCGTGATTTGCGATTGTTCAAGAACAGCGTTCAGAAAATTATCGATCGCCGGAGTTTCCACCGTTGGATTTTGCTGAAATTTGGACAGATTGTTGGGGACACATAGGGCCTCATATTGAACGGTTGGATCATCGTGGTGAGATCTGGTTTGTCTGTTATTGCAGAGGGACTGAATCGCTGATTTGTGGTGATATTCTTCACCTTTGATCTCTTCTTGTTTAAGCTCTTATGTATGCTCTTGTTGGTGGGTTGTGAATTGTTGTGAACTGATTTGGATGGTTCATTTTGCCCTCAATTTATCATAATAAGAGAAGGAAATAGGGTGGACTCCTCAAACGTCCCGTGGTTTTTACTCTTCACATCGAAGGGGTTTTCCACGTATAAATCGTGTGTTGATTGGTTTATTTTTCTGATCTATTCATTTGTGCTTGCTGCCCATAATTGGTGATTTACTTTGGTGAATTATTTGTGGTAGATTTGGGTTATATTATTTGGTTGATTGTCTTGGTGTTGATCCTTGTGGGTATTGTCATATATTACCCGGGTCCTTTCAACTGGTATCAGAGCTGTGGTTTAATTTGACTGTTATTATGGAGTCTAGTAGTAGCAGTTCAATGGTTAAATTGACATCAACCAATTATTCCATCTGGAGACCGATGATGGAGGATTTGTTATACTGTAAAGACTTGTTTGACCCAATTGATTCAATCACAAATGAAGATGGCACCATTAGTAAACCTGCAAAACCTGAAAAGATGGAAGATAGAGATTGGGAAAAGATGAAAAGAAAATCTTTGGGGACTATTAGACAATGGGTTGATATTAGTATTTTTAACCATGTGTCTCAAGAGTCCGACCCATATAATCTGTGGAAGAAATTGGAGGGTCTTTATGAAAGAAAGACCGCTCATAACAAAGCTTCATTAATCAAGAGACTTGTTAATTTGAAACTGAAAAGTGGAAAGTCAGTGTCAGAACATCTTAGTGACTTCCAGGACATCATTAACAAGTTGACTACCATGAAAATTGTTCTTGATGATGAATTGCAGGCTTTGTTCTTGTTGAGTTCTTTGCCAGATAGTTGGGAAACTTTGGTTGTGACTATTAGTAACTCTGCTCCGGATGGTGTGCTATCATTGGATGTGATCAAAGAAAGCATGTTCAATGAAGAGATAAGAAGAAAGGAGATGGGAGTTGATAATTCACAAGCTCTTGTTGTTGAGAACAGAGGAAGAGGCAAGAGTCGAGGTACCAAAGGGCGTGGCAACTCAAAAGAAAGGTCCAAGTCTAGAGAAAAGGAGACTAGGACATGTCATTACTGTAAGAAACCTGGCCACTTGAAAAAGTTTTGCTACAAGTGGAAGAGAGAGCAAGGCAAGATGCAAAATTCACAAAAGGAGGGAGATGATAAAAATACTGCAGCAACCGCTTCTAAAAGGGATGATGAGATCGCTTTGATTTGTGCAACTAATGATTGTAATCATGTTGAGAGTTCAGATTCAGAGTGGCTAGTAGATACAGGAGCTTCATACCATTGTGTTCCCAAAAGGGAGTACTTTATGAACTACCAAGCTGGTGATTTTGGTAGTGTTAAGATGGGAAACCAGAGCTCAGCAAGCATTGTTGGGTTAGGTGATATTCGTGTGAAAACGAGTGTTGGGTGCATGCTTACATTGAAAAATGTGCGCCATATTCCTGATCTACGCCTTAACTTGTTATCTCCAAATGTCCTTGATCAAGAGGGTTTTCGACATACCTTTGGTGATGGCAAGTGGAAATTATCTAAGGGTTCTATGACAGTTGCTCGAGGCGAGTTGTGTTGTTCTTTATACAAGACATACTTCAATGTGTGTTTTGGTGAGTTGAATGCAGTGGAAGAAAAGAACTCCCCTAATTTGTGGCATCGAAGGCTAGGACATATAAGTGACAAGGGGTTGAAATTATTAGCAGGTAAAGCTCTTATTCCTGTTGATAAAACTATTTCTCTTGACCCTTGTGATCATTGTTTGGCAGGAAAACAACATAGAGCTTCCTTTGCTAGGAAGTCTACTAGAAGGCAAGATAAGTTGGAGCTAGTACACTCTGATGTTTGTGGTCCTATTGAGGTGGATTCTCTTGGTGGTAATAAATATTTTGTTACCTTTATTGATGATGCTACTCGAAAAACTTGGGTCTACATGATGAAGACAAAGAGTCAAGTTTTCGAGATTTTTCAGAAATTTCATGCCATGGTAGAAAGGGAGACAGAAAGAAAGCTGAAGCGCCTTCGTTCGGACAATGGTGGTGAATATACTTCTAATGAATTCAAGCATTATTGTTCACAGCATGGCATTAGACATGAGAAGACAGAGCCCGGCACACCACAACACAATGGAGTTGCAGAGAGAATGAACAGAACCATTGTGGAGAAAGTGAGATGTATGCTTAGAATGTCAAATCTTCCTAAGACATTCTGGGGTGAAGCAGTACAGTGTGCAATGTACTTGATCAACAGAGCTCCATCAATTCCTCTTGGCCTTGACATTCCTGAGAGAGCATGGAAGGGATGCGATCCCACTTATTCACATCTGAGAGTTTTTGGGTGTAAGGCATATATGCATGTGCCGAAAGAACAGAGGTCAAAACTTGATTCCAAAACTCATCCATGTGTGTTTGTTGGCTATGGTGATGAAGAGTATGGTTTTAGACTATACGATCCAGATAAGAAGAAGGTAGTGAGAAGTAGAGATGTAGTATTCTTTGAGCACGAGACGGGTGCAGAGCTTTTGAATACAAGGTACTCTTCTTCCTCAGAATTGTTATTTGATTCTACTGATGTTTCTTCTTCTACTACTTCTGTTGAGCAGCCAGCAAATGATTATGTTGATGTGATACCTGATGATGTTGGTGAGGTACAATCTAATGGTGGTGATGTACCAATTCATGATGATGGTGATCATTCAGATCACAGTGAGTCTTCATCTGATGAAGAAGAGCTTCATGAGGAAGAAACTTATGATGAAGAGGTTCATGAGCAGGGGGAGCAACCTACCCCTCAAGTGGAGGATACAGAGGTTCGAAGGTCAGTTAGAGAGCGTAAACCTTCAACAAAGTATCCAAGCTCAGAGTACATTCTAGTCACAGAAGATGGGGAGCCAGAGAGTTATCGGGAAGTACTGTCATCAGATGAGAAAAATATTTGGCTCGATGCTATGAAGGAAGAGATGGATTCCTTGAAAAAGAATGATACTTATGAGTTAGTGAAGCCTCCCAAGGGCAGGAAAGTCTTGAAGAACAGGTGGGTTTTCAAGAACAAGAAAGATGGTGAGAAGATTGTGAAGCGGAAAGCCAGATTGGTGGTTAAGGGATGCAACCAGAAAAAGGGCATCGACTTTGATGAAATCTTCTCTCCGGTGGTCAAAATGACATCTATCAGAACTGTGCTAGGTTTAGCTGCAAGTCTTGATCTTGAGTTGGAGCAACTTGATGTGAAAACTGCTTTCTTACATGGTGACTTGCATGAAGAAATCTACATGGAGCAGCCTGAAGGATTTGAAGAGAAAGGGAAAGAGAAACTTGTTTGCAAGTTGAAGAAGAGTCTTTATGGGCTTAAACAGGCACCGAGGCAATGGTACCGAAAATTTGATTCGTTTATGGTGAGTAATGGTTATAAACGAACTTCTGCCGATCCTTGTGTGTATTTCAGAAAGTTCCCTGGAGGTAAATTTATCATCCTTCTGCTATATGTTGATGATATGCTGATAGTTGGACAAGATGCAAATATTATTCAGAATTTGAAGAAAGACTTGTCCAAGTCATTTGACATGAAAGACTTGGGTCCAGCAAAGCAAATCTTAGGCATGGAGATTGCTCGTGATAGGAAAGCTGGGAAATTGTGGCTATCACAAGAAAAGTATATTGAACGGGTGCTTGAAAGGTTCAATATGAAAGATGCCAAGCCTGTTAATACACCACTAGCTACTCATTTCAAGCTAAGCAAGAGAGATTGTCCTACAATAGAGAAGGAGAAAGAAAGTATGTCATCTGTTCCTTACTCTTCTGCTGTTGGTTCTCTAATGTATGCTATGGTGTGTACCAGGCCAGATATTGCACATGCTGTTGGTTTGGTGAGCAGATACTTGTTTAATCCAGGTAAGGCTCACTGGGAAGCCGTGAAGTGGATTTTCAGATACTTGCGGGGCACCTCCAAATTGAGTTTGTGTTATGGAGGTGGCAAACCTATACTTGAAGGCTACACTGATGCAGACATGGCGGGTGATCTTGATAACAGGAAGTCTACCTCAGGTTATGTGTTTACATTTTCAGGGGGAGCCATTTCATGGCAATCCAAGTTACAAAAGTGTGTAGCATTGTCCACAACTGAGGCAGAGTATATTGCAGCCGTGGAAGCTAGTAAAGAGATGTTATGGATTAAGAGGTTCCTTCGAGATTTGGGTTTGAAGCAAGGTGAGTATGTAGTATTCTGTGATAGTCAGAGTGCTATTGACTTGAGTAAGAATGCAATGTATCACTCTCGCACCAAGCATATTGATGTTAGATATCATTGGTTGCGAAATGTAATCGAGGAGAAGCATTTGAAGCTGAAGAAAGTCCACACAGACAAGAATGGTGCAGATATGTTGACAAAGCTAGTCCCTAGAAGCAAGCTTGAAGTTTGTGGTAAGCTTGTTGGGATGAAGGTCAAGTGATCATGGAAGTGATCGTGTCTTCCCCGCATTGGGCTGGAGGGGGAGATTGTTGTGGGTCCAGCCCACATGTGTTAGTAAAAATGTGTATTTTATTTTGTCCTTATGAATAGGCATTTGATAGCATTTTACTAATCTTGGATTAAGTCCAACTCGAGCTTATTATTTGGGCTTCTTAATTAAGCCTTTGGTATAAATACTTGCTTTACAAATTAGGGCAAGGTGTGAGAGGTGTGAATTTAGAAAGTCACACACAATTAGAAGCAAAAGAAGAGAGGAAGACAAAGGGTTGGGGAGAATCGTGATTTGCGATTGTTCAAGAACAGCGTTCAGAAAATTATCGATCGCCGGAGTTTCCACCGTTGGATTTTGCTGAAATTTGGACAGATTGTTGGGGACACATAGGGCCTCATATTGAACGGTTGGATCATCGTGGTGAGATCTGGTTTGTCTGTTATTGCAGAGGGACTGAATCGCTGATTTGTGGTGATATTCTTCACCTTTGATCTCTTCTTGTTTAAGCTCTTATGTATGCTCTTGTTGGTGGGTTGTGAATTGTTGTGAACTGATTTGGATGGTTCATTTTGCCCTCAATTTATCATAATAAGAGAAGGAAATAGGGTGGACTCCTCAAACGTCCCGTGGTTTTTACTCTTCACATCGAAGGGGTTTTCCACGTATAAATCGTGTGTTGATTGGTTTATTTTTCTGATCTATTCATTTGTGCTTGCTGCCCATAATTGGTGATTTACTTTGGTGAATTATTTGTGGTAGATTTGGGTTATATTATTTGGTTGATTGTCTTGGTGTTGATCCTTGTGGGTATTGTCATATATTACCCGGGTCCTTTCAACTGGTATCAGAGCTGTGGTTTAATTTGACTGTTATTATGGAGTCTAGTAGTAGCAGTTCAATGGTTAAATTGACATCAACCAATTATTCCATCTGGAGACCGATGATGGAGGATTTGTTATACTGTAAAGACTTGTTTGACCCAATTGATTCAATCACAAATGAAGATGGCACCATTAGTAAACCTGCAAAACCTGAAAAGACCAACAAAAAAGAGCAGCGATTATCCGAAACTAACCATCAATCCGACGAGGACAAACTCAAGCCCAGCAGTACTAAACCCGTCGTAGTCCTCGTCCACGGCTTCGCAGCAGACGGCATCTTAACATGGCAATTCCAAGTGGGTGCCTTAACTAAAAACTACTCCGTCTACGTACCGGACCTCCTCTTTTTCGGCAGCTCCACCACGGACAACCCTGATAGATCACCGGTATTTCAAATGGAGTGCCTAGTAGCGGCGTTGAAGAAACTTGGTGTCGAAAAATGTACGGTGGTGGGTTTCAGTTACGGTGGACTGGTTGCGTTTAAGATGGCGGAGATGTATCCGGAGATGGTGGAAGCTCTGGTTGTATCTGGTATGGTTTTAGCTATGACGGAATCGATTAGTGAAAGGGAATTCACGAGGATGGGAGTTAGTTCGTCGGAGCTGCTGCTGCCGGAGAATACTAACAGGATGAAGATTTCGTTTAAGATTGCTATGTATAGGAAGTTGAGGTTTCCTGAACGGCTTCTTAAAGATTACCTTGAGGTAGGCCGATCAAAATCAAATATTGCTCTACATACTTTTATTTTAATATCATAAAATAAATATATTTAGTATTTTTCTAAAATTTTATGAAAACAATATTTAGTAATATTATGTTGATGGGTAATGCTATACTTAGGACCATTTTTTTTTTCACATTTTTTTTATTACTATAATCTAATCTAATATTGTTTAGGTTTCGTGTATATCTAGACCTAATATAGTATTATATCATTGTGAAAAAAAAATTGTCAGTGATTTGGCGCATATTTCACATTTTTTTTTATATTTTTGTTTAGTAATTTTCTGTTTTTACTTCGACAGGAAACGTACTAGATTATAGATCGAAAGTCTTTTCTGATCGTTTTTTGTCTTTTCTATTTTTGGCTTGAAATGTCGGTGAGTGGTTGATTAGGCGGATCTTACGATCTCACATTAGGCGGATCTTACTTCATGAGATACGTACAACAGAGAGTCCTTCCTTCCTATCGAGGGAGTTATTCTTCCGTGCCGGAGCAAGTGGGAATATAGTATTGAGTCGGTTCTATGTTGGATAAGTCAAAATCAGTCGGGACCTATTTATATTATTTAGATTCAAATTTAACTTAGATTTATTAAGTCTTAAAAGTCTCAAAAAATTAGACTCAGATCTAAATTTATCTAATCTAATTAATAAACAGATCCTAAATAGGTCCAATTATTTTTTTTAAAATAATTAATAATTTATATAAATACAAATATATTTATATTTTATATAACTTAATATGTATTTTTTGTTAAAAAAATCCTCCGAGTAAAAAAAGAAATATTTTAATTTTAATACTTTTGGAATACAATATTATACATATTGCTTATAAAGTAAATATATAAAAATAAAATTTAAAAAAATAAATAAGAAGCTCAAATAAGATTATGACAATGATGACAAACATAATATTAGTATGTATTTATATATGTATATAAAATAAGGTCCCGATCTACTCTATAGGTGACTTATAGGCCCTATAGGGGGTATCCATACATAAGGATTCGCTGTCATAGGTTGGGAGGGCACTGTGTCACCTTGTGCATCAGTTTGATCAATGTATTGTTATACCTCTGAGTTGGATGGTTGGGAGGGTACCGTAATGCTTTGAATGCCGGTATGATTGGTGTACTTTTATGTCTTCGGATTATTATTGTATCCCCTCGAATAATTAAAAATGGATGTAACTATTGTGTAAGAATATAAATGGATTGTTCTGGGCTTTCGATTCTGTAGTTGTTGTTGTGCACTCCCTAGTTTTGTATATGGTATGGTAGTTGCCTTAATGCCCTACTTTGGTATTAGAAATTAATTTGGATTTGTTAATTCGGTAGTTGCCTCAGTGCCCTACCTTTGGTGTTTGAGATTCATTTGATTCTGTGGGTTTTGGTCATTTTATTATCGCATGATTTCCTCAATATATTTATGTTTGTGCCTCATATGGCCTTGCATATTAGTGTTGTGTCATGGTTCACTCAGTACTGTAGTGCAATATTTATTTTGTAAGAATACTTTGAGGGTTTGGCTTGATGGCTTTTAGTAGGAATTGAGAGTTAGGATTATCCGGTGTTTATCCTTGTATCTTTTGATCCTAATATTTCCTTAACTCTTATGTCCCTTTCTATTTCTTCTTTTGTTATATTGTAACTCATTTCCCTTCTCTCTCTTTTTTTGTATTGGTCAGAATAATGTTTATTTGTAATAAAATTGCTATTTTATTCTTATTTTGAAAATGTTAATTTAATTATAGTAATATTTTAGCCTTAGTACTTAGTATAAGAATGATAGATGATAGCTAAGTGTAGTCATACCACCTATTATTTTTAAAATTATTGGAGGTATTACACCTTATCAGAGGTAAAGTTTGATGTTTAAAAATAATTAATAGGCCTCATATTTAAATATTTTCATCGTATTTTAATCATGCAATACATGATTGTATTGACTTAAATATATAAATATCCAAGTTAATATATCTACGATAATACCTTTAAAAGTCTCCTATGAATATATAAAACCCCAATCCTACCATGTGCCAAACAAAGCCGAGTTGGTACTATTAGATCACCACAGAAGGGAAATTATATAGCATTCGCTCTATAGATTGTTAGAACTATCTGAGTTTATTTAAATTGTTGTCAATAGGTGATGTTTACCAACAGAAAGGAAAAAAATGAGCTACTAGACGGTATGGTCATCCGCAACAAAAATCTCGTCACTCCCAAATTCTCTCAGGTACATATGGTATATATACTTATAAAATGGGAGGCTTAACTAAATCCTATTTATATATTCAAGCTCCTTAGGGGGTTGCTCTGTTGTACTGTAATTATATCCTACCATTGGATAAGATTTGACCTAATAATAAATGCTAACTTTTGGATATTAGAAATCTTATATTTGAAATCTCTTTTGGTATTATAATACTTTAATGATATCATTATCTATAATATTTTATGATTATCTTTATAGACCTATTATCAATAAAAAAAATATCCTACTACTTTAGTTCCTATTAACATCAATTGTTTTCAATAATTGTGAAAGCAGAAAATTCACCTATTGTGGGGAGAAAATGACAACATCATTGGAACGAAGCTAGCACTCAATATGAAAGAGTATATGACTAACTCTTCCTAGCGACCTACTTTAATTGTAGCACGTTAGTTGATTACACAATGAAAATTCATTTTATATCTTAGGACCATTCTAACATTTGCTTTCTGCAGGGAGCTGGGAGAGAAGGCAACATACGAGGGCATAAAAAAGGCAGGCCATTTGGTTCACTTGGAGCGACCTTGTGCCTATAACCGTTGTCTCAAGCAGTTCCTTGCTTCTATTTATGCACATGGATCCCAGAAACAATAAGTAGTGGCATAGTTTTAAAAATTAGACAGTTCATCACACCGGTATCATAACTGGTTCATTGGTTTAGCGATCAGATGAGTGGTTTAGATTGATTGGATCCTTGATATATATTAAGCCAAAAAATATAAAATATATAGAAAAAATAAAAATACATATGAATTTAACCTACTTCCAGTTAATTTTTTAAGTAGCTCGACCAACCGATTATTTGACTGATTTTTACTAATCCGATTAATTTTTGGTCAGTTTTTACTAGTTTCAAAATCCTAAAAATCGATATATAAAATCTAACTGATTTATCCATCAGACTAGTAGGTCCGATCTGTTTTTTAAAACTATTAGTAGTACAAATTATCTATTTTCCTGTATCTAAGTGTAATCACGAGCTCAGTTATAATTCAAACCAATCATTTGTTTGTGCTTAGTCTTGAGTAATGGACGTTAGGCTTACGTTTATTAATGTATGGTAGAAGGTTACATAAGTACTGCATCTATTACTCAATTAGCGCTAGGCTGTAGAAGTACCATATACGTAGCTCAATTGGCAATTACATTACTTCTTCGTTTTAGTTGGCGTGATATTCTATCATTATTTAACAATTGAAGGTTACTAATACACACACACACACACTATCAAAATTGTTCATAAACAAAAAAAAATATTAAAATACATGTAAAAAAGTGTCAAAGGTCCATTGCTTCAAATTTCTTTCAATGAATTAAAGAAATCAATTTATAGTTAGTACAGAGGAATTACAATGTTCTGTATACAATTAATTAAGTAATAAAACTTTCTACTTTCCTATGAAGAATTTTGCTCTTCACCTTTATACACCAGAGATTGATTAAACTTTCTGCTTCGTTTCAGTTGGCATGATAATCGATCGTTATTTAAAAATTCAAACTTACCAATTCAAATGATAGGAAAAGTAAAGACCTAAGTGTGATAGATAAAAATATAATATCTGTTTCTTTATATGAGAATTAATACCAATTCCTTCTTCTAATTTATATGAGAATTTTTTTGCTTGTGATTATGTGTGTTCATAGCTTAACAAAGGGTATTCTCCCCTTCCGATATGAAAGCTAAAATATTATAGAAGGATCAAACGAGGCTCCTATATTTGTCGAGATGCATATTCAAGGGCAGAGTGAATAGCATGTATTGATGTGCATGCAGAGTGTATTCTCATCGTTGCTGCTCCATACTCAAATATCACGTAGCGAGCATTCATAATAAGTCAATTGAATAAAATTAGAAAACGAACAAGTTTCGCACGAGAAATTTGATCGTGCATGAAACAAGGAGCCAGCGTTATATTTCCTGCATTTCAATATTCTCATATATACGATCGAGCAAGCAAGCAATATGTTGAAAACAAAAAAAGAGAAAAAAAATATCTCCTCTGCGGTTGGACACCAACCTCTTCGTTAGGGCTGTAAATGAGCTAAGTCAATTCGGTATTCGGCTTGGCTCGGTTCAGTTGGTTTGTTTAGTTAAATGAACTGAGCCTGAACCTCACTTTTGGGCTCATTTATTAAACGAGCTGAGCCCAAGCTCAAAAAAATGATGCTCGGTTGATTTTTTGGCTTTAGCTCGTAAGCTCAACTTATTCGTTTAGTTAGGCTCATTTAGTTAAAGGAGTCGAGCTCAAGCCTAGGGGTATTCGGCTTGGTTCGACTCGTTTACATCCCTACTCCTCGCCAAATGTAAAATTATAAAACAATAAAAGATTAAATTGCTTACACAAAATACATGATAGTTTATGTAAGAAAGAGAAAAATCACGAGCTTCCTACTTTTTACAAAGGATTATGAGATGATATTTTATACCCTTCTTTATCTTGGGCTAAGACACCAAATCATTATTGATCATCTCACTTATACACTTTTCTACTCGACCAATGAAAATATATAAATTATAACTTAATGATTAACTGTTATGCTAATGAGTATTAATCCCTTTATTATAAAGAATTTTCTAACGATTCGCTAATATCCATTCTTTACTCACTAATGATTATTGTACATGTTCTTATTGTAACCCCTCGAGTCGATATGACCACATAAAGGCCACCTAATAGCCACCAAGACCTGCAAAGGTTGCGGGGCTATCCTAAAGTGCTTTAAACATATTTTACCCTCACTCATATGCTTCTCCAGAAACTTATGACGGAATCAAAAAAATGGTATACCATGTTGATATAAATAGTAATATCAATCTTTATAAGGCTCTGCTTAATTTGAAGGTATTACATTCACTCCCACTCAAAGAACGCAACATTTTCATTGTGTCTCGACGACTGACTGCCTCAATACAGTTTATTTCAAGAATCGTTCCACTATATGATTTACTAGTTCTTCCAAGTTCAGATCGTTGTCGCGGTTTCGCTCTGATATTATTTATAACACTCTAAGTCGATAAGACTATGTGGGAGTCGCTTGGTAGCCTCCTAGACTCACAAGGATTGTGAAGCTACCCTAGAACTCTTTCTGATTAATTGGATGATCCCATAAATTAATACGTGTCTTCAATATATTTTATCCTCACTCATACACTTTTTAAAAATAAAATCTAAATCTTTTTAAAAGAGCCATCTATTCCAAAAATGACTCATCAGCCACACTTAATTGTAAAATTTTTAGAATAAAATTATTAAAAGAATAGTATACCATACTATTATAACTAATCATATGAATCATTATAATAGATAGTCACCTTAATTTGAAGGCTTTATCAAAGTAACCCCACCACAATCTTATTAAAATAATCACAAAAAAAAATTGACTGCCACTAAAACACCAAACTCTAGCCCCTCTCTTTCTTTAAAATCCCTCTCTATTAGACCAACAAATCGAAATATTTCCGGCCCAAAATACATACACACTAAAAAAAATGGTTAACCTAGTCGAAGCACCGAAGGTGTTAGTACACGGTCTAATGAAAAGGGCCGGAATCCGACCAAACTCCGTCGAAGTCGTTCCCGGAACGGTAATGCACTTCTGGGTACCGAAAGAAACCCTCAAAAAGACCAACAAAAAAGAGCAGCGATTATCCGAAACTAACCATCAATCCGACGAGGACAAACTCAAGCCCAGCAGTACTAAACGCGTCATAGTCCTCGTCCACGGCTTCGCAGCAGACGGCATCGTAACATGGCAATTCCAAGTGGGTGCCTTAACTAAAAACTACTCCGTCTACGCACCGGACCTCCTCTTTTTTGGCAGCTCCACCACGGACAACCCTGATAGATCACCGGTATTTCAAACGGAGTGCCTAGTAGCGGCGTTGAAGAAACTTGGTGTCGAAAAATGTACGGTGGTGGGTTTCAGTTACGGTGGACTGGTTGCGTTTAAGATGGCAGAGATATATCCGGAGATGGTGGAAGCTCTGGTTGTATCTGGTTCGGTTTTAGCTGTGACGGAATCGATCAGTGAAAGGGAATTCACGAGGATGGGAGTTAGTTCGTCGGAGCTGCTGCTGCCGGAGAATACTAACAGGATGTGGATGTCGCTTAAGATTGCTATGTATAGGAAGTTGAGGTTTCCTGAACGGCTTCTTAAAGATTACCTTGAGGTAGGCCTATCAAAATCAAATATTGCTCTACATACTTTTATTTTGACATCATAAAATAAATATATTTAGTATTTTTCTAAAATTTTATGAAAACAATATTTAGTAATATTATTTTGATGGGTAATGCTATACTTAAGACCATTTTTTTCACATTTTTTTATTACAATAATATAATATAATATTGTATAGGTTTCGTGTATATCTAGACCTAGTATACTATTATATCATTGATAAAAAAAATTGTTAGTGATTTGGCGTATATTTCGCATTTTTTTTTATATTTTTTGCTTAGTAATTTTCTGTTTTAACTTCGATAGGAAATTTACTAGATTATAAATCAAAAGTCTTCTCTGATGGTTATTATTTTTTCTTCTTCTTGTTTTCCGTCTATGGTTTGAAATGTTGGTGAATGGTTTATTAGACGGATCGTACGATCTCAGTTCGATGCACGTGGACTTAATGAGATACATATACATACAGCAGACAGTCCTTCCACCCTATCGAGGGACTTATTCTTCCATGCCAAAGCTAGTACTTAGATGGGGTTCGACAGAAGGAAAAGAGAGTTGGGAATTTAGGAAAAACAATAGTATTAGAAATTAAAGGA
This sequence comes from Tamarix chinensis, assembly GCA_030549775.1. Classification (NCBI taxonomy): domain Eukaryota; kingdom Viridiplantae; phylum Streptophyta; class Magnoliopsida; order Caryophyllales; family Tamaricaceae; genus Tamarix; species Tamarix chinensis. The sequence goes on along the minus strand of CM060179.1, from coordinate 7,384,450 downwards.
TGTAAATTTATTTATTTATTTTTAATTTTTATGTTCGATATATAATAGGAATAATTTAAAAATAAAAGTCTAATGTATTTGATATGTGAAAATGAGATCAAAAATAAAATAGTTAATTTATTCAAGTATTATTTTAAATTTATAATGTTTTCCTCTCTAGTTATATAGAGAATTATTTTTAGATTATTTTAGTATTTTAGGTTTTTTATTTAATTCTTTGTCATTTTAAAATGAGAATTACTAGTCCCCTTTGAAAATAGATCTTGAGGAATTGAAGACTAATTATTTCCATTTTCATTCCCATTTTTACTAAACAAATAAATTTTAAATCTTGTTTTCTATTTATATTTCCAACTCCCTATTTTTACTAAACAAAGACTATCACGTCCCCTATGTACACATGCTACATCACATTAGCCTTTCCTTTGCTACTTCCAACTATTTGGTGGTAGAGTTGTTAAAATTTGGCCCAATCCATCTAACTTGAAACTAATTTGACCCGATATAATTTATTAATATGTTCTGACCAGAATCCTACTCAAAATTGACCATTTTGATGTTGATCCAATTACAATTGACTCAATTTAAACCCTAACCCAACCCATAACAAAACATCAACCCGATATGTCATCTCTTTGATTTGATATCAACTTGATTCAACAAGATCAAACTCAATAATAACTAGTTAAGTTAATAAATAACAATTACACATATCTTATTATTTATTTAAAGCTTTTAAAAATATATTAATTTATAAATTTTACTTAATTTTCTTACTTTTACGATAGACATACTTAATCATCAACGATATTCTAATTTTACCAATTTTTTAACATAAAAATATAACATTAAAAAGTCATAGTAATAAATAAGTAGCAGTTAATAACATATTTTTAAATATATATATTTACATGAAGTCAAACTTAATGCTTGCTTATGAGTTTAATGCGTTATATTAATTTTGGTGGTTAATGTCCAATTTGACCTAAACCCAAGTGATCGAATCTGATATTAGCTTGGCCCAAACTTGACCCATCAAGGCCCGAAAAGACACCATCTATTAAGTTAACCCAAACTTGATCCGTCAACTTCACTTGAACCAAAACTCACTTGAACACAAGCTAGTTAAGCCCAAACCCGACCTAACCTAATTTTAACCTAACATAACAAGCTAACCTAAAATGATCCAAATTGAACCCGACTTAGTAAAATAACTCGATGCAACATGTAATTGTAATGACGAAAACCCAAACCCAGCCTGACCAGAACAATAAAATGACCAAAACCCGACCCACAACTAACCACACTAAGGAAAATAACTAGCAAGTAACCCGACCTAAGGATGACTCTACCCGATGTAACCCGACTAGCCTTGTAACACTCCAAAATTTACTATTGAGTATTTTTATTTTAGTGGATTCATAATAACAATATAGTCGGATACTATTGCCATACTTGATATAAGTTTAGCTTACCATACCATCCTTAAATTGAATACAAGGCAAAACAAGTAAAACTTAAACATGATAATATGAGAATGAGAGAACATAAAATTATCTATGAGTTTGGATGTTAACTCCAAATACGATATCAAAGTACATCAAAATGGATCTCATAAAACTAAGAATCTAAAACGGTATATGAGAAAAGGCTAAAAACTTGATAACATGACTCAATGCCTAACCCTGATACATAAGAATCACTCCTCCACAAATCAAGCATCATAAACATCAAAGTCATCTAATGAGTCCTCATTGACATGCACAAAAATATATGGGCCTTCTATTCATAGGAATAAGAAATACCCTTAAAAGGGATGATCAATATGTTATGTACTAAGTAAGGTGACAATCACTACAAAAAACTAGGACTTTAATGACCAACAATTTTGGTCGTTAATGGCCAAATTTTGGTCGCTAATGTCATTAACGACCAAATAAATTGTTGGTCGTCAATTGTCATTATTTCTCCATCGCTAAAGGCTTTAATGACCAACCGAAATTTTTTGGTCGCTAAAGCAATAGCGACAGCATATAACGTTGGTTGCTATAAGTAGTAGCAACAACGAATAATATTGGTCGTTATAAGCAATAGCGACGGCGTATAACATTGGTCACTATAAGCAGTATCCACAACAAATAATGTTGGTCATTATAAGCAATAACGATGAACAAAATATACCATCGTAAATAATATTAGCGACTAATTTCACACCAATAACAACCAATTTTTCCCTCACTATTAAAATCCCTGTACCTGTATGCATATATATCCCTTTTAACGTATGGATATAATTTCTAAATACCTGTCTACAAACATTCAACTAAATATTCATACAAATAATTTGTATCAAATATCTGGTACAACAAAATATTTGATTAATTATAAATATATTACAAAAGAGTTATAGGATACCATTGCATTACAAAAATATCATGGCTACCCGTTTAACCGACATAGAGAGCCAAAAGTAGGATTCCTGGTTAAACTGACACAAAAAATTCAATATGAAGACGATATCTTGATAGTAAGGCCGATTCTCATTGCTACTCTTGCTTTCCTGGGACAAAAGAATAGGGTCAAAATATGACAGTATATTATGATAATAGGGTCGGAACTGAACCTGCAGAATATCTATTTGCTTCCTCTATAACTGGTAATTTTGATATAGGCCTCTCAAAGTCTAAACAGCATAGATGGGTAGAGAACAAACCTCATATTTCTGTACTAGGGAAGTCCACAAGGACTTGCATTGTCCTGGAGTTTGGTCAACTCCATCAACCAACAGGCTCGCCGATATCTCTTTCCAGAGAGCCATCCTTCCTCTTACAACTTGGAACCTAGTATGCAAGTCTCCTCTTAATCTAATCAACTTCTTGACCTCCTTTGGTTTCCATTTATTACGCTTTTTTAACTTCGAAGGTTTTGAAGCTTTGTCAGAGTCACCTTTGTTGACCTCTCCATCACTTAGGTCATCTTTTATCTGATCCCCCAGCAAAATGGAACTCTTGTTGTTCTTGGTCATCTGATCAACAGGTCATGTCTTGGACTTCATACAAGGTTTCCAGAAATTATTAGAAAAAATTGGGTTAAGAGAAGAGGTTCGTTCCACATCAGAACTAGATATGGCACTCTCTTCCTCCGACTGGACTCTTTCCATTTCAAAACCTTCTGCAAGAGAAGAGTGGAGGGGGGGGGAACTATTAGAGAAATCATGCATGTATCTTAGATCCGTATAACTCAAGAATCTCACTCTTTTCAACTAAGGAAAGCTATGTTTCTAACAATGACTTTCCCGGTAATATTTGCACATCTAGTTCAGTAGCCAACTCACAACAACACTATTCTATTTGTATGTTAGAAACAAATAGGGTTGGAAGGCATCATGTTGTTGGTAAAACATGCAATTCATTTTAGCCCCAAAAAAAGCATGTAAAATTGGTTAGTAAATGCATGCAGTCACTAGTTATTTTCCCAATAGGAGAGCCTAGATTCCACCATCCTTCCAAACTTACAAAATGGTAGAGTTTAAGGTTCCGCTCTAACTCAATATATCAAATTGACCATCCATTGAAAAGGAAAAATGAGTCAAACCATTTGAGAGCTCTTACAAGCTCAACAATCATCGAGTAAGAGAGACAAGCCTCAACATATTATCCAAACAGGACCATTCTATAGCTTTGCACGGGTAAGCCCAAAAAAAAGGTGACAAGATGAGATACTCCTAAGATCCTTAATTAGTATAAAACAATCCATCAGGGAAAAAATCTCTGAGAAAGAATATGGAACCTTCTGCCTCATGATGTGTGGGGAAATCCAGGGAAGTGCTATCACTGCTTTCCTCATCTGGAATTGTTCCCGGTCTCCTATTATTTTTCTGCCCATCAACTGCTTTTCTTAGTGCAGGGAGTCCAAACCCAACCTGTGACTTTCCAGAGAGACATTCATTGACCTCCTCAGATAGCACAGCAGTTGGGTTCATTGACCTCCTTATTTTCCCTTTCAAGCATTCCTCCATCAATACAAATCCACAAATGCATCTATATAGTAAGGTACTTAGTAAGATATAACCTCTATATACACTTAAAAGCATTTCATATTTGAAGAAGACATATCTATCTCATGACCTCAATAATTGTATTTATCATAATTTCATATATACGTACTATAAGACACATAAGCAAAAAATATCCATAGATCACAAAAAAAGATTTATAAATTCCCTTTATAGTAGTAAAATCCCTAATACACCCCTAAGAATTTAGTTAATTTGTACTGATTCATCCATATATCATCCTCATCATACGTATACCCAAATACTTAGACCTTAAATAATTGTTACCAACACTATTTTAAGATGACATTAAAGTCATTATCAAAAGTAGGTTCTAGCTTACACTAACTTATCAAATTATAACTTTGTTTCTACTGACACAAAACATATTATCCATATAATGACAATTTTTAAAGCTTACACCAAACTTAGTTACATATTATCTATACCAAACATTACATCCATGTCACTATAGTGTTTTAAGTTAATGCAAAACATATTATGTGGACCAACCAAAACAATACCACCACATTACGTTGTACACACCCACAACTCATATTCTTATGCCATGGCAATAAAGATAGCATACATTATATACTCAATTGATTAAAACAATAAAGAAAATATCCAATTTAACATAATTAGGGTTTTTTTAGCCTGGACTACAAATCTGCTCAAATCTTGCTAAATATTTAAATTGACGGATTGACAATGAATTCATTTCCAGGTATACATTCTTATGATAGTTGTTGCCTCTAATTATGATTTGAGTGTGTACATTGGATGTGTCATTTCTAGGTCATTCTGAAATGCATTGTTAACACTCTTGTAAAGTCATATGTTGGGGAGCATTGTTAGTCTTCGCATGAGAAATTGTTCTTATTTTACACCATTATTTCTTTACATTTGTTTTATGATTTTATTTATACAATAAACATTTATTCTTATTCCATTATGTTCTAACTTATTTCATTTAAAGAGTTTTCTCACCCTTTGATTTAGAGTTTAGAAAGCCTTATGTATTAGTCTTGAGTTAGGTGCTAACCATACTAATTCCTTGATATATAAGTATACTTTCAGCCTTGCACACAACATACATTAGTACTCATGTTAGATATGAAGATCTCATCCCCACTTTTCTTCAGCTTTTATAATTCCTTCCAAATGAACAAAGTTTTGTGGTGATGAAAATTTAAATATTACAAGTTGGTAGCATAGTTTTATTTTAACATTGATTGTTTCAAATTGGAAATGAATTGTAAAAAATATTTTCAACGAATTATTTAAAGATATTAATATTTCTACTTAAGTAACTCAAAGAGTTATGTTCTACTTTCTTTGTTAGATGAGCATTAGTTTGGGGTTTTGCAACAAGATTTATTTTTTATGTTATAGTTTTGTGCTACGATTCACTCTCAATATTCCTATTATTCTTGTGTTATTAAGTTTGATCTAGTTATTATTTGACCCCTAGTATATCTAAATTAGAATTATAGAGATGTTTGGTGGACTTAGCTTATTTTGTTTATGCTAAGTTATTATCTAGAATGGTCTTAGTTTATTTTTTTTATGCTAAGTTATTATCCAAAATGGTCTTTGCTAAGTAAAATATAAGGTGTGATTGAACTATGAAATGTATAGGATGACTAAGAGATAGTTAGTATATAGTTGATATAATCTAATACATTATGGTTTAATGCATTTGATGCTAAGGAATGTGACATTACAAGCTAATAATGAGCATTTAGTTGTTATGACTAGGGCTAAAATTTGTTGATGTTATAATCTCTTCAATATTTCCCTAAATAAAAATATTTTCTACAATTATAAGGGAGGAAAATTAGAGTAATAGTTGAAGAAATGTAATGAGATGATGAGCTTTTGTAAGGATAACTAGCTGGGGTTACAAGAACATTAAATTGATGCACGGACATCAAGTGTGCTTTCTTAGTATCACGAGTTCTAGAATTAGTATTAACACGATTGATACACTGACATCTAATTCAATTTGTATTGATTTTTTTGAAATGCATAGTTCAATAATTCCTCAACCCTAGTAAAATATGTTGGATCATGAAAACGCTCATCAACAAGGCCAATCCATTCCTTATTGGGTGCCATTTTCTAAAGGAAAAAAAGGGGCATAAACATAAGAATTAGAAAACAATTTCCAATTAGATAAAACATGCACACTATCATTTTGAAGAATACACGACAAGGATTACAAAATATAATACAAAAAATCATTAATAAAGTATTAATGAAAGAAATTGAAAGCCCAAAAGCACACCAATTATATCATATTTTATTTCTTGTTAAAAAAAATAATGTCAATGTTGATCATCATCATATTCTTTATCTAATTTTATTAACTTGAATGATTATAAAATTCTTAAATGAATTAATATAGAAAATAATCTAAGGACATAAAAAAAGATTACAACAATATAAAGTGATGAAGAAAACCTTCAGCACCACCATCCATCAAAATCCTTCCTAATATTTTACTTTCAAGATAGCATCTATCGTATACTCAATTGATTAAAACAATAAACGAAAGATCCAATTTAACATAATTAGGGTTTTTTAGCCCAGACTGCATAATTGGTCAAATCTTGCTAAAATATTTAAATTGACATGTCGAAAATGAAATTAAACATAATCTAATACAAATTATATAATCAATTGAATAAAATAACTCTAATTACACAATCCAATTTAAATTTGCAAGAATTTTAACCTAAGAATCCAATTCCGATTAATTTCGCACAAAATTTTCAAATTGATAGTTTTAACATGAAATTAGATACATTTTAAAGGATATTGTAAATTCAATTTATCTAAAATAGCTAAATCGGATAAAATCGACAAATCCGGATATAGCCGGATCACAAATCAAATTTTCACAAATCAACCATAACCAATACAATTAACCATTCCAAATCATTCATACAACACACACACACACACACACACACACACACACACATATAACTAAACAACTAAATTATCTTATCATAAGCTAATTCATTTAAAATTAATCAAAACATAAGTTAGGGTTTGAGTATTTATACCAAACGAATTGCAGCGAAATTGGAGGGAGTGAGGGGTGGTGGAGCTTTGCTGGTGGTCAAGGACCACTCGCTTGTGACGAGTGGCGCTGGAGCCAGACGGGTGGTGGCGCGCCGCGGCACTCCTCGTGTGTTGCTGGTGGCTGCTGCTGCTATATTAAAGGAGGACGACGACGAGGTAGAGCAAGTGTGGTGGTGTGCTCGAGCGGCAGTGGCTTGCGTGGTGGTACAGCTTGGGTTGAAGACGTAGAGCAGGAGACGGCCAAGGCAGGGGACGTCGTCAAGCTTCGAGGGTCAGGGAGGGGAGGAGCCAAAAATTGAAACGATATAAGGGTAGGGGTAGGGCGCGCGGGTGAAAAATATTTTTTTTTAAAGAAATTTTAAGGATTTGAGGGATTTATGTGTTTTTTTATTACATTTTTTTTTGGATTTTAGATATTTGAAAAAAAAATTATTATAAAACATATATATATGTATATATGGAACTAAAATATTTTTAGCGACCGATAAATTAATGATTAACGACCAAAAATTATATTAGTCGCAATAGATATACCAATAACGACGACTTTTTATAGTGGTCATTAATAATATATCAATAAATGGTCGTTAATGCACCAGTTTATTGTAGTGAATATAGTCAAGCAAGACTACAATTGACATAAGATCATATAAATTACTCATTAGGCAAAAAGCTTAAATATGATACGATACAAGAGAACAACCGAATTCAAACTTCCGTCATCATATAATATCACCATCCATTTTATTATTTACTCAAGACTCCACTATTTTTAATTTGATAGAATGTACTGAAACACCTCCCAAGGCAACACATGCCTGTCCACTATAATTTAGTTAGTGGAATTGACTCAACACCTCTTAGAGCAACACACTCCTGGTCACTCTTCTTAAACTGATGGAATGGTTTGAAGTGCCTCATAGGAATAAACTATAACACCCCAAAATCACGACTTGAAAATTTCGTTTAAATTTTGTTTTGTGGAAGCGATAATTATAAAATAGTGGGTGTTACCACCACACTCAACATAAGTCCGGCCTCCTCACCTTCCTTATGTCAAGTGCTAAGGCTTAAAACAAGTTAGACCAAACAAAAGCGAGATAAAAATAATACACACTACCCTAAAAAGGGGTTTTAATAACGGTTATTTTATAGTTTTAATAACGTTTTTAAACCGTTATTAAACCGTCCATTATTAAATCTTTAATAACGGTTCATAACCATTATAAAAAATATAAAAAAAACCAGCGAATATGTACATAAACTTTATATTTAATAACGGTTTTCAAGTAACAACCGTTGTTAAAAAAAAGGTTTTGATAACGGTTCTTCTGTAAAACCATTGTTAAAAACAAGGTTTCAATAATGGTTTTCAAGTAAAAAACGTTGTGGAAAACTAGGTTTTAATAATGGTTATTACAAAAATCGTTGTTAAAACATAATCGAATTATGGTTTTAGTCATTGATTATGCATTTATTAAACCCTATTACGTATTAAATGAGCAAAAGTTTGAGATTAAATGCACATTTTTAATAATGGTTTTCATCAGAATTGTTATTAAAGCCTAAGTTTTAATAACGGTTTTCAGCAGAACTGTTTTAATAATGGTTTTAGCAGAACTGTTATTAAAGCCTAAGTTTTAATAACGGTTCTGATGAAAACTATTATTAAAACTCTATCATCCAATTAAGGTTTCTAGGATTGATTATACATTTATTAAACCCTAATATGTATTAACTGAGCATAAATTTGAGATGAAATACATGGTTTTAATAACGGTTTTTAATAAGAACCGTTATTAAAACTATAGTTTTTTTTAATGTTTTTTTTGTTTTGTTCCTTCCCACATACAGAGTTGTATGTTCAAATAATTACCAAATTTGCATTGTAAAACAACATCAATTCATAACAAATCTGCAATCACACCATAATCTCAATTAATCTCTAATTGGTATGCATCTCTTAATACACCGGACATACTCAGGAATTAAAATTAGTAGGCATACCACAACTTGGTAGCTCTAAACCCCAAAGTAAAAAGTTCATAAATCTAGCCTAGAAGACTAAAAGACATAGACGAAATACAAACCTAAATATGCATGTAGAATATATAGATCTCTACCTAATACCGAATGAATGAGTGCATGTGCTTGGCCCATTGGTCTCTAAATTCATCAATTTCATCAACATTGTATTGCTGGTCTCGTGCATAGTCATCAGTCAAAAACTACAATGCCTAAGTTTCGATTAATATACAATTAGCACTTACGTCAAGTACCAAACATATATGTCATGATTCATTAATGGAAAAATATCGAAAAGCAAACATACATGGCTTGATGTTGACCGATCTGTTCTGGACTATCATATCCATTGCTCTACATACATAGTATCCACAATCATTATTATTTTGTTGTTGTGGACACTGTTAAATGAATTTAGTTAGCTCTCTAACTATTAGCTATTAATTTGAATTAAAATTAACGGTTGGTTATCAAAGGAGAGTTGAGATAGGAGATCAACTATATATATTAGGACCAGAGTGTGTGATATCTCAATCCGATATACGATAGAGAAAGCTTAATTAGATACAGTAGAAAATCCCCTCATCCCTAATGAGGGACTTATCCTTCACTGACCGAAAGGAGCAAGTACTTATTGCTTACAACCCCTATGGGCCCATGGTACATCATATTAGCCCCTCCTCTTCTAAGGTTTTTTTTGATTAGGATAGATTAGGACAAGGGTAAATATTAATAAATAAATTAGGTAAAGGAATTGAAGTTGAATCGTAGTAAATGTTTTAAAATATTATTAGAATAAAGTTAATCTAATTTGGGTGAATCAGATTGAATATTATTTTATTTTTGATCATACTAAGGTAAATTAAGGATAAAAATAAACTAAATAATATTTATACCTGAATTCACTTCGATAACATATACTTAGGGAGAAGGTATTTTTGTTCAATTAGATAAAAGTTCATTTATTTATGTTCTCCTTTATCCCATTACCTCTTAAATTAAAGGTTAATAAAAACGAAGTGAATCAGACTAAATAATTTTTTTAACTCTCATTAATTTATATAGATTTTTTATTTTAATGTAAAAAGGGATTAATGGAGGTTTATCACTTAACTTATCTTGTACTATTAGTTCCAACTATTTGGTGGTCATATTTGTAAGAAGAAATTGGAGTCACCATTTTTTACTCATTTGGTATGTATAATATAGGTGTGGTGTTTGTAAAGGTTAAAAATGAGAATAACATATAATCTTAAGCGCCATTGTATGAGTAAAAATTCCCTCCACCATTTAGCGATATAAACCACCGTCATCGTTTGTCTCTTTCATTATCACTATTGGGCTCTATAAACACCTAACCGTAGCCGTATAACTTGTATAAAGTCATATTCTTCGGTTTCCTATAATTTACTATGATAATAGTCATATATATATATATATATATATATTTTGAGATAGACAAATAGGACGTATGGATTTTTGATCAGCAGTAAAGTTCGTTGTTTGGAGTCATCATGCAATATGTGATTGCATTGATGTAAATATATAAATAGCTAGGTTGATATGCCTACGATAATATCTTTAAAAGTATCTAATGAATACACACACCCACACAAGAACAAATATATTAGTCCAACTCCAACTCGGTTTAAATTGATGCTCTTAAAACCAACCTAATATATAAATAAACCCCAATCGTACCAAACAGGGTTGAATTGGTGCCACTAGATCACCACAGATAGACAATTATGAAGCAAGCACTCTATAGATTACTAAGACTATCCCATTTTATTTAATTTGATGTCAACAGGTGATGTTTACCAACAGAAAGGAAAGAAGTGAGCTACCAGAAGGTTTGGTCATCAGCCACAAAAATCTCATCATTCCCAAGTTCTCTCAGGTATATATAGTATATACACTTATAAAATAGGATGTTTCATTAAATCCCAATTATATATTCAAGCTCCCCGAGGAAGGGGGTTTGATCTGGTGCATTATAATTATAATCTATCATCGGATGAGGGTTGAACTAGTGATAAAGGTTCAAATCTCTTTCAATCTCTCTTTTGATGTCATAGCACATTTATAATGTAACCACATATATATAGTATTTTGTAATTTTCTTTATTGTACGGACCCATAGTGAATAAAATGTATATATGTCATAATATTTTATGTCCTCTTTGTAAATGACATCAAAAGTTGTCAATCATTGTTAAAGCAGAAATTCACCTATTGTTGGGAGAAAACGACAACATCTTCAAAAGGGAGCCGGCGCTTAATATGAAAGAGTATGAGAAGCTCTTCGTTGTGACCTACTTTAATTATAGCAAGTTGGTTGATTATACAACGAAATAACATTTTATATCTTCAAACCATTCCCACAATTATTTTCTGCAGGGAGCTGGGAGAGAGGGAAACATATGAGGGCGTAAAAAAGGCAGGTCATTTGGTTCACTTGGAGCAACCTTGTGTCTATAACCGTTGTCTCAAGCAATTCCTTGCTTCTATTTATGCACACGAATCCTAGAAATAATAAGTAGAAGTACAAATTCTCTATTTGCCTGTATCTGTGCAGGGTGTAATCCTAAGCTCTGTTATGATTCAAAATAATCATTTTTTTGTACTTAGTCTTGAGTAATAGACATTAAGCTTAATTTTATTAATGTGTTACAGTAGGTTATTTAATTGAGAAACCTCATCTATTATTCAATTGGTGCAGAAGTACCATATATGTAACTCAATTGGCAATTGAATGGCTATTTTGTTTGAGTTGGCATGATAATCGATTAGTATTTAACAATTCAAACTTACCAATTCATATGTTAGGAAAACTAAAGACCTAAGTGTGTGATAGATATAAAGATAGTGTTTGTTTCTCTATATGAGAATTAATACCAATTCCATCTTCTAATTTATTTATTTATTGTTTTGTGAATTTTGTTTCCTTGTTTGTAATTATGTGTGTTCATGGATTAACAAAGGGTATTCCCTCCCCCTCCGCTCGATATGAATGTCAAAATATTACAATAGGATCAAAATATGAACTCCGTTATAATTCAATATAATCATTTGTTCGTGATTATTCTTGAGTAATGGTTGTTAATGTTAAGTTTATTAATATATGAAAGAAGTTTACATAAGTAATGAATCTATTATTCTGTTGGTGCTACAATTGAAAGTTACACACACACACACACTGCTCTCTCTCTCTCTCTCTCTCTCTCTCTCTCTCTCTCTCTCTCTCTCACACACACACACACACACACACACACACACAATCAAAATTGTTCATAAAAAAATAAAAAAAAATATTCAAATATATGTAAAAAAGTGTCAAAGGTCCATTGCTTTAAAATTCTTTCAATGAATTAAATAAATCAATTTATAGTTTGTACGAGGAATTACAATTTTCGGTATATAATTAAGTAGGGAACAAAACTTTCCGCTTTCCTGTGAAAAAATTTTACTCTTCACCTTTACATACCAGAGATTGATTAAACCAAATAATATTTTGCACATAAAGCATTCAACTCAACAAATTAACAATGTTAAGCTAAACCTGGCTTTGATTTTGTATCAAGCCATACGTATCAAACTACAATAACATATCTTCATCTAAAGTATGCTTGGATTTCCTCTAGACTCCTTCCTTTAGTTTCAGGAAGCCAAAGTGCTACAAATAAGGCAGTCAGTATTGCAAATCCTGTGTAAATTGTAAATGTCCCTGCTCCATAAACAACAACCAATTGATTAGCATCATTAGAAATTCTACCATATACACAAGAAGTACAAGGTGGAAGAAAGGTATGAAAACGATGGTGATGAGAGAATTGATCACCTCCACTACTCCAACTTAATAGTAAGTTTGCGGTCATTGTAACTGCCCATGCTGCCAAAAAGTTTGCTAATGTCGCTATGCTACCAGCGAGACTCTTGATATTTACCGGAAGAATCTGGAATCAGAAACCGTGAATGGAAAATAAGTGATTCAATACCATACCATATATTAAAAACATTATTCATGTCCTTCCCTTCCCTCCTAAACTGTACTCCATAAGATGGTAGGTAGAATGGGAATGAGATATACCTACCTCAGACATGATAATCCAAGGAATTGGTCCAAGTCCTAGAGAAAAGAAGATCACCATAGCCTATGTACACACACAAAGTTTAAGTGTAAGTTTAAGCGTAAGTGTCCTCTTAATCAAATATGAGAGAGATAGAAGTTCCAGCAGATGCATACCACTAGTCCACTAAGAGAGAGTATTCCTAGCATGCTATAAAGACTTGAATCTTCTGATACCACTTTCTGTCATACATAATCATATGAATACTAATAAGTATATCATAAAATGAAATTATGATAAGCCTCTGCTGAAATACACTTATGTAAGGAGGAATAAGACCAAATGAAGGGGCATGTGGGAGCACATGGGGAGGAATATTGCAGTGCACCAGCTAAGTGAGAGTGACTGTCGAGTCATCTATACTCTATTCTTTCTATTTCTTATGAGTTTGTTAGAGTCAATTATTGGGGAAATTCTTATGCTCTTAATATTATTTATTTTCCTTTATTTTATTAGATAGTTATCAGTTGGTTAGGGAGTTCTAGCTGTATATAGGTGATCAGGGGGTATGAGGGAGAGTTACGCAATTTTGAGGCTATTGTGGGAAGTGTCAAGTCTTCATATAACCTGACACCACTTTCTATCATACATAATTAGATGAATACTAATAAGTATATCATAAAATAAAATTAAGATAAGCCTCGACTGAAATACACCTGTGTGAGGAGGAAAAAGACCAAATGAAGGGGTGTGTGGGAGCACATGGGGAGGAATATTGCAGTACACCAGCTAAGTGAGAGTGACTATTGAGTCACCTATTCTATGTTATTTTTACTTCTTAAGAGTTTGTTAGAGTTGATTATTAAGGGAATTCTTATTCACTCAATGTTCTTTAATTTCATTTATTTTATTAGATAGTCATTAGTTGGTTAGGGAGTTCTAGCTATATATAGGTGATCAGGGGGTATGAGGGAGAGTTATGCATTTTTTAGGCTATTGTGGGAGGTGTCGGGTCTTCATATAACATGGAGTATTGCTGCATTCATTGAGAATCTACAATTATTCCCCCTTGATCACTTGAAAATAATCTATGAGTCTATCATTCTGCCATTACAGCTCTCTTCATGGCTCCAAGCAAGGTTGAGGACTTGGTGAGTGAAAGGAGAGAGACCCAGTGTGATAGTATGAAAATGGGAGAGAGAAAGGTTCTATTGAAAAATGGATAGGAAAATTAGTTGGAAAGTTAGATTCTTACTTTAAACCTGGTGGCTCTAGTTCATTAATCAAATAGGAAGAGAGTGAAGGAAATGAGGCTCTAAATACCCCATCATTGACTGACGGTATTCTAGAGTTGAGGGTTGAGGCTCGACCTCCACCCTAGTTGGAGTTCCCCACATTTGATGGGTTGGGCCCTAATGGTTGAATCTTTAAGGTGGAACAATATTTTACACTAGATCAGGTGAGCAACGAGGAGAAACTAGATGTAGTGGATATGGCCATGGAAAGGAAGGCTCTAGCTTGGTTCTAGTAGGATTAGGATAGACAATTCTTTCATTCAAGGCTGGGCTTCAAGGAGGAACTACTAACTCGATTATGATCATGCCATGAAGTCTCACTCTATGAAATTTTTACGGCTGTGAGATGAACTAAGATAGTGGAGGCATATAATGAGCAATTCGAATTACTAGCATCCCCTCTTCAAGGGCTATTGACCAAATATATCCGAGAAAACACTTTTCTCAATAGATTACAGTTCTAAACTCAAGTAGAAGTTCAAATGATGAGACCTAAGGGGTTGATCGAACTCATGGAAGCTACTCAAATGGTGGAAGACAAAAATCAAATGATATGGGAGACCAATCAGGCTAGATTTGGAGGATTGGGAAGTTGAACAAGGGCAATCGGTGGCCTAAGTAATCATGCAATGCCAACCTAGGCTGGCAATAGGCCCACTAGGCTCGTTGGGAATGGGTGAAGGCTAAATAGGTCAGCTCCTATGAAATTGGGTGGAGAGACTACAGTTCAAGGGTCCCCCTAACACTTATCAGCTAAGTGATGAAGAAACCCAATAACAATAGAAGAAGGGGTTATGCTTCAAGGGTGAGGAGAGGCTCACCCCTGACCATGTGTGAAAAAATTACCTACTTTAGATGCTCTTGGTGGAAGGCGAAGAAGAATTGGAGCTAGGGAAGGTGATCAGTAAGGAACATGAGATCAAGGAAGAAGAGCCAAGGGAGGTGGACGGAGTAGTAGAGCTCTCCCAGAATTTAGTTGTAGGAGTTATTAATCCCCACTATAAAGCCACATGGGCAAATTAAAGATGAGAGGGTGGTTATCCTAATTGACTATGGAGCCAGCCATAACTTCATCTCTTAGGAGGATATGAAGAAGCTCTCACCCCCTATATCGCGTGCAACACCTTATGGAGTCTTGTTGAGAACATGAAATTCAATCACTACTAACAGAGTTTGCATGTGTGTTTGGGTGTTGCTACTGGAAGTTGAGGTAGTAGAGGAATTTTTGCCTTTGGAACTGGGAGGTACAGAAGTAATCTTAGGAATACAGTGGCTTGAGAAGCAAGGTCTGATGTAGGTAAATTGGAAAAATCTAGTGATGAAGTTCATAGTGGGCTTGACATCAGTGGCCTTATGGGGGGAACCTAGTTTATTTCGTGCCCAAGTTTCCTTCAAAGCCATGCTATGAACCATGACCAAGGAAAGGTAATGCCTTTTACTTGAGTTTTACTTGGTAGAAGTACTAGAGGAGGAAGTGGAAGGGAAAACAATAGCTTTAGAGAAAATATTAGAATTGGTTAAGGTATTCTCATACCTCTTGTCTACTAGAGTGGGAGTTGGATAATCAGATCATTTTACAGCCAGGGACAACTTTGGTGAGTGTCTGACCTTATAGGCATTCCCATGATCAAAATAATGCAATTGAAAGTCTTATTGGAGAGATGATGGTGGCTAGAATAATACAACCCACTAGGAGTTGTTTCTCTAGTCTTATACTTTTAGTGAAAAAGAATGATGGAGGGTGGTAGCTCTACGTAGACTACAGGGTCATGAACAAGGTTACAATTTACAACAAGTATCCGATACTAATAATTGATGAATTATTGGATGAACTCCATGGTTCAATGATCTATTCAAAGTTGGATCTTTGTTTAGTTATCATCATATTAGGGTAAACCCAGCCGACATATCCAAGACAACATTCTACACCCATGAAAGAAATTATGAGTTTCAGGTAATGTCGTTTGGATTGACCAACATACAAGAAACCCTTCAAGCCATGATGAATAAGGTATTTAAGCCATATTTACAGAAGTTTGTGTTAGTATTTTTTGATGACATCCTAGTATTCAGTTTGTCCTTGGTTGAGCATACGCAACGCTTACGAATGTTCTTCAAAGTATTAAAGAAACATGAGTTTTTTTTTTTGTGAATGGGAAGAAATGTATCTTTAGACAACCAGAGTTAGAGTACTTGGGGCATATAATTTTTAAGAAGGGGGAGGCAACAAACCCTGGTAAGGTGAAGGTGAATGAGGAGTGGTTCATTCCCAACAACCTTAAGGATTTGAGAGGTTTCCTTAGGCATACAGAGTATTATCAAAAATTTTCTTATGGGTACAACCAAATTGCAACCCCACTAACTGACCAACTTAAAAAGGATAACTTTGGGTAGACCTTCAAGCTCAATAGGCATTTGAAGCACTAAAATCAGACATGTCTTCGGCACCGTATTGGCTTTTCCTAATTTTTCAAAGACATTCGCCATTGATATTATTGCCTTCGGGGTAGGAATAAGTGTTATCCTAATGCAAGAGTAGTGGCCTATTGCTTATTACAAACAAGTATTAGTTAGAGGGAACATTTTAAGTTGGTTTATGAGTGAGAGTTGACGACCATAGCATGCTAAGTTCATAAATGGAGGCATTACCTCTTGGAAAGAATATTCCAAATCGAACTGATCAATGGAGACTTAAATATATCCTAGAATAGAGGCTATCTGAAGGATAACAAAAATGGGTTGCTTAAGTCTAGAGTTGTTATTTTGACATTGAGTATCAAGCAGGTTATACTAATTGAGCAGCAGATGCTCTATCAAGGCTAGAAGGTGGCAACTTTGATTTGGTATTAACTGAAACATGGATAGGGGATTGGGATGAGTGGTCTAAAGAGATTAACTGAAAACATGGATAGGGTCCAAGTATATACCACAGATTCTCTCAAAATTTCATGGGGGAAATATTAGGGGTCACTTGGGAGTACTCAAGACTTATCAGTGTGTCACATGGGAGGTTTATTGGTCTAGAATGAGGATGAAAATCAAGTAATATGTGTCAACGCGTGTCCTCTACTATAAAACTAAAACATCTACCCTATCTCTAACGAGACTACTACAACATCTTCCTATAATCGAGCAGATTTGGGAAGATATCGCAATGGACTTCATCGAAGGACTACCTAAGTCAGAGGGGTATAACTACTTGCTATTGGCGGTGGATCATTTGATTAAATATTCTCATTTTATACCACTAAGGAATCCATTCACAGCTCCCACCATCATTGCCATATTTGTGAAGGAAGTAATTCAACTCCATGGGATAGCCTAATTAATAGTCTCTGACCGAGACAAGGTTTTTATTAGCAATTTTTGGGTTAAAATGTTTAGGCTGCAGGGTATCATTTTGAAGAGGAGTTCGGCCTACGATCCTCAAACAGATAGACAATCTAAGGTGGTAAATAAAACCATCAAGTCATATCTCAGGTGTTTTTTAGGAGAGCAACCCAAGTATTAGGTGAGATGGGTACCTTAGGCAGAGAATAGATATAATACTTTGTATTGTACTACTATTCACACCACCCCATTCACAATAGTATATAAGTGAGAACCACCACCTCTGATCAAATACGAATGGAGAATCTCTTTAGTAGCAACTGTAGATAAGGAATTCAAAGCATTATATCAGATTCTAGAACTTAAGCTTTACTTGGAAAAATCCTAGCAGAGGATGAATGCCCTAGTTGATAGGAGGAGGCGTGATATAGAGTTTACAGTAGGGGAGTGTGTATACGTGAAGCTCATACCTTATCAATAGAAGTCATCGGCTAAACATTGAAATGAGAAGTTCTCACCATGATATTTAGGGTCGTATCATGTGAAGTCTAGAGTGGGTAGTGCTGCTTATAGTTTGGAATAGCCAACTTCCACATCAATCCACCTAGTATTCCACATTTTGATGCTAAAGCAAGCTCTAAGGGCCGGTCACCAAGCCCAATCTATTCTTGATATCCTCCCTAGATAATTAGAGTGGGAGGCACAACCAGAAGTAGTCCAAGCATAGCGATACAACTCCAAGGGGCAATTGGAAGTTCTGATTGAGCAATAGGGACTACCTTCTTTTGAATCATCATGGGAAGGGTTTGATATCATCAACGAGCAATTTCTTGACTTTCACCTTAAGGACAGGGTGAAACTTTGGGAGGGAAGTATTGATAAACCTCTAATGAAATACACCTATGTAAGGAGGAATTAGGGATGGTAATGGGTCGGGTCTGGGCTGGGTCCAGCCATATCCAAACCCAGACCCGTTTATATTACCTAGACCCAGACCCGTCGGGTTTCAAAAGTTCAGATCCAGACCCGTCGGGTCTCAAAAGTTCAGACCCGGACCCAGATCCACCGGGTCTAGCGAATAAACGAGTCCTAAATGGGTCCGACTATTTTTAAAAAAATAATTCATAATCTATGTAAATACAAATATATTTATGTTTTATATAACTTAATATGTATTTTTTGTTAAAAAAATCCTTTATGTGAAAAAATAAATATATTAAAATAGTTATGTTAACTTTTTAAATAAGTTTTTAATGCTTTTAGAATACAATATTATACATATTGCTTATAAAGTAAATATATAAAAATAAAATTAAAAAAATGAATAAGGAGCTCAAATAAGATTATGACAATAATGACAAACATAATATTAGTATGTATTTATATGTGTATATATATAAACACACATACATATATATACTAAACGGGTCTGGCGGGTCGGGTTTGGGTCTAGAACTACTAGACCCAAACCCAGACCCATTAAGGTATATATGGACCTAGACATGTCGGGTCCAAAAATCATGGACCCAGACCCGCTAAAAATAAGGCGGATCTAACGGGTCCGGGTCGGATCCGATACCCATTGCCATCCCTAGGAGGAATAAGACCAAATGAAGGGACTTGTGGGAGCACATGAGGAAGAATATTGTAGTGCATCGGTTGAGTGAGAGGAGATGTAAAGTCACCAATTCTCTTTTATTTCTATTTCCTAAGAGTCGGTTAGTGTAAGTGATTGGGGGAATATCTTATGCTTTCAATATCCTTTATTTTCCCTTATTTTATCAGACAATTATGAGTCGGTTGGGGAGTCCTAACTGTATATAGGTGATCAAGGGGTATGAGGGAGAGGTATGCATTTTTGAGGCTATAGTGGGAGATGCTAGGTTCTCATATAACCAAAAAGTATCACTATATTCATTGAGAATCTATTAAAACCCCCTTGGTCACCTAAAAATTATCTCTGAACCTATCGAATTATCGATTAGTGAACCTAGAGTGATTGCATCCTTTATATGCCGAGGTCGGCAAAATATACAGAGGTATATAATTCACCTCGAGATAGAATGCAGCTGCAACAAGCACAAGGCTGATTCCCACTCCAATAGATGATATCATCAGGAGGACCGTCTCCCAGCCTTGTCCATCAACCAAGTGGCTACCCCAGTAGCAACAACCTGGATGGCCCCGACACCAAATGTGGCCACATTACCACCAGAAACTCCTGCAAATATTTCATCAAAATGTGAGATCTATCCAAACATAATATGCGATAGGGGGGGTTCTTTTATTTCCATGGAATCAAATATGGGATGCCCCCCTAAAATATCCTTCATAATGATCGCAATTCCAAAGCCTTTTTAGGGAATCCATACAAGTTGACAGCCATCAATATAATAACCCACAATAATTGCCAATATGGAGGAAGTGAAATCCATATTATAAATTTAGCTTTCTAACCTGCACGTTCAAATATCGTGCTGGAATAGAACAGAATGCCGTTAATACCACTAAGTTGTTGGAGCAAAAGTAATCCAATGCCTAGCTGCAAGACATGAATTGTCCCATACAAAATGAGAACAGAAAGCCGTTAGCATATCTTCGTGACACTTATAGAAGAACACAATTCAAGTCCCAAACAAACCATTCTACCATCAAAGGGAACCAGTATCGTCTTCGCCTGAGAACCGCAATGTTGATCGTAGTCCTTTTGCTTGATGATGCCACTGATCTCTGCAACAAGACACAAAGAGACAAAATTTGATAATACACATCCATTGATCGTAAAAGAAATCCATAATTCATTTATTTAAACAGTCTGCATATTTGTAATTTAGCATCATACATGTTACGGATGCAGCAAGTAGATAACAAAAGCATACTTTGATCTCAGCTACTTCAAGGGTAATATCGGCATCAGATCCACGTAGGACTTGTAAAGACGTTTCATATTGCTCATTCATCCCCATTTTGGCCTGGAAGTAATAGAAGAAACAATAATGATTAATGTGATGAATGACTTGCAGGTGGAAACCCATCTTCGAAGTTACTAGTTATTAGATTGTTTGGTTGATCTTACTAACCAGCCATCTAGGGGATTCTGGTATGAAAAATAGACCAGGCATAAGCACTGAACAGGGCAAGATACCTGCCGCATAAGAAAAGGTAGCACGTTGGCAGCTATAAGAAGTCTAGAGAATACCAATATTCTTGATAGTTAAAAAATAGAAAATGAAACCTCGAAAAGAGAAACACATTCAATGAACACACCTAAAACTGCTAGACCTCTCCAGTTGGTAAAAATCCCAAGGAGGTAGACCACCATTACTCCAATCGTGATTGAAAGCTACAGAAGAAACCAATCAGTGATTAAGTTCTCTAATACATCTGAACACCATCAGAAATGTATCATAAGAGTAGAAAATACGGAACCTGGTTCACGCTTCCAAGGCTTCCTCTCAAGTTTTGAGGCGCAATCTCAGCAATATATACAGGCACCTACACATCCTTGACATACCATTAAAAAAAAAATTCCTTAAAACAACACCACTTAAAAAAGATGCACACCTCCGTATCATGAATATATATAACAAAGAAAAGTGAGACTACCGTGTAGGAAATGACACCAACACCAAATCCTGCCAATAATCTTCCCATATAAAGAAATGAAACATCCTAACAGAAGAAGCATCGAGTATTAGTCGGAGTGTAGGACACACAATACAAGTAATTGGATCACAAGTAGATTGATATAGATCTGATCAGTGGTTTACTTACCCTAGCAAATGAGATGGCCAGCCAACCTATTATGTTAGGTATCGATGCAATCATGAGGGACTGCAGTTCAACAGCACCAAGCAGAGTTAGAGACAGAAGACCTTACACGGAAGGTTTTTGTCACAGGTCTTAATGCAACAACTGGATTAGGCCAACCCCTAGCCTAGCCAATCACTATAGAGGTCCAATAACATTACTCAAGGACCCGACCCAAAAACAACACTACCTATGTAATTGCTATAAATATGACTTACCCATTTGACAACTAGCGTTGCATGAAGACGACGGGGACGGAAAAAAACGCCGAAATGTCATTTCTTAAAACTTTAGAAAACGGAAATGATATAAAACAACCAAAAATTTATATATATACACACACTATATATTTATATTTTAAAAATCGACCAAATCTACTAAAATTAAGAGATAAAAATAAAAATAATCCTAAAATTACTACCTATATTAGTTGATCTTAATCATTAAAATTCTTTTAATAAAGAAAATTAATTAAATAATTTTAGTATCAATTCCAACACCGAAAAGTTTTCGGGACATTTTGGGGACGGAAACTAGCACCTAAGTGCTGTTTCCATGCATCACTGTTGACAACTAGGGGATAGTGGTTAGTAGATAGCAAAAATTATTAGTTGGTTTAACCAGCTAATAATACTAACGATAAAATGAGTTTGGTAATATTTGTTGATACCGATGGTTATTAAGGGACTGAAAATAAATAAATAAATAAACTACTTTAAAACATTTTTTTTTTCATGAAAGAACTTTTACATTCTACACTACTAATAAGAAAAACTCTACCAAATACTTGAATTAAAGATTTGATACTTCTAATCTGCCTCGAATATGTTAAAAGGAACTATAAATCGCGTTTTACTAAATAAGTTCATAACGCGGGATACACATATTACAGGACAAAAACTTTCTCCACTCTCCTACTCCTCTGGTCACAAAATATGTAACCACCGTTTTCATTTATGCAAAAGTGCACGCCTCTTATCATTTTCAGGACATAAAACTATATTTTCACAATACAATAAAATAAATATGTGAACCTTCTAGCCCAAATCGCCATCACCCTATTGTCTACGTATCAAATGCATGTCTCATACTTGGCTCATGAATGAGGTCTACTTTCAATCTTTCATAATTGGAAATAGAATCGGAAGCAGCTTGCAACAAATCAAGAACATGAATTCGAGTAAAGATAAAAGAACAGAGAGACATACCCCTTTGCGCCCAATGTATTCAGAAATCTGACCGCTAGCTATTGCGCCAACCATTGCACCCACATTTGCCAATGAGCCAAACACAGAAAACTGTTTGAAGACGACAATCAATTCAATAGAGCTTTAAAGCGATTCAGTAAGTATTCATTCATGTACCAAAAGAAAAACCAAATCTAAATGTCACACCTCTGAAACCGTAAGTCCTAGATCCTTCACGATTTCTGATTGCGTTGGCGACGAATACCCAAACTACGTTCAGACAGATAATTATCAATGACCCTTAAATAATTATAAATCAAATAATGAAAGAAAAAGGTGAAAAAAATTGTAGAATGTGGGGGACTCATACGGTGTAGCCGAATTGAATAGGACCGAGAGCGACAACGAGGACGCAAAACAGAACAGAAATTGATGATTCACGAAGCTGCGTTGCGGAGCTCATGATACTTGATTGTCTCGACCCTAATTTATACCAACTTCCGGTATGTAAGAACGGCTTCCGTAGCTCAGCCGACGGCCTCCCATCCTCCGCCACCACATCATCTCTCGACGAACTCATCTTTCACGACGTTGTTTCTGCCCTTCCTTATTTTTTTAGGTTACCTTCGTTTTCCTTACTCCTTGGTTAATCTGATCTCCCAATTGAGAGTGCGGAAGGGGAACGGCATTGGCTGATTAATATCAGGAATTCGTAAACATTATTTAAAAGAGGAAAAACTATTATTTAATTCAGAAAGGTTTGCAAGTGGGCTAATTTTAGTGATTAAAGAAAACTCAGATATTATTAGAGTCATTGTTAATCTTTGGTCGAGAACAATGATATCTTTTGGGATTTTTTCGGCTTTTTAATAATTAAAACTCAAAAGGGAAGGAGAGAGAAAGTGACAATCTGTTAGTAATGGTATCCATGTCCAAAGCTTTCAACGGCTTTAGAACCGAAGAAAGACTATTTTGGCGCCACATCAGGTGATTGTTCTAAGTCTGCCTTCCCGGCCTTATCACTCAATTTCCCGTTACTTTCATTCATTCATTTCGTGGTCACCTTAAGTACAATTTAACAATCAAATTAGGTGATGATTAATTCTTCATTAAACTTGATATGATTCATCACTGAGAAAAAATACTAATCCGCCCGATTCATAATTGAAAGCCTATACTATTATATTTCTCTAATTTTTAGTACTAATTATCAATGAGAAATGATAAGTAAAATGGATAACAAAATATTTAATGTTATATATATATATTTCTTATATTATGATACAGAAAGAAAGAGTGAGATTATTCACATTTTAGTCGTACCAGTTAAAATAAAGTATTTTCAAATGATAAAATAAAATAAAATAATTTATTCTAAAATATCAATATACATTAATTTATTTTAAGAGATTATTTTTCCAAATGACATCTTAATGAGTGGTAATACTTTTTCTTTGGTTATTTTTAGTAATTTATGATGAAAATACTAAATCAAATATAAATTAAGAGCATTGATGATTTTACTAAATTGATGATGAAATAATTTCATGTAAATTGATACTATATATATATTATTCTTTTTAATTTGTTAAGAAAATTTTAAAGTAAATTGTGATTATAAATAAGAATTGTTAAAACTTTATATGAATAATTCAGTTGAAATAATTTATTTGTTAAATAGAGCCTTAGCAGTCAGCATACCAGCAGTCGCTATGATTTATTAGAAATGGAAAGGGCTTTTAGTTCAATATTTATATTTCATTCAATTTTGCTGATTTAGTATGCGCCCTTTAATCCTTATCCCTTCTTTTGGAATTATTCAAACTAGAAGAGCCTTGACGTGTCTCGTATGCATATCTTATCCGATTCATATTATTACTATTATTATTTTATTATTATTATTATTATTATTATTATTATTATTATTATTATTATTATTATTATTATTATTATTATTATTATTATCCGCGTTTCCTTTAACATTATCACTTTTAAGCCCAAAAAATACTCATCGTGGTCACAGATGCTGTCTCACCGCACCAGTCATCCTACTCGGCCTTCCTTTGAGTAAACAACGTTATTGTACACATTTATATGTATATAGTAATAGTAGCACTCCATGACGACGGAAGGGCAATGCAAATCAATGACTCTTTTTGTGATAACAAAATTGGCTTTGCAAAATGGCTCTTTTTTTTTTTCTTTTTTTTTTTTGTGGTGGAGAGTAAGCCAACCAAAAGTTGTTGGAGGTTATATTATATATGCATATTTACCGACTAAGGGTAAGGATATCATCCCTTCTTACCAATATATATATATATATATATATATATATAATTAAATTTATTTAGAGCATGGGCGAGGGAGTTTGCACTCCACGCATGGTTCCAATAAATAACTTCAATGCTATGATATTGCGCTCAAGACTTATGTCCACTACAAAGCCAAAACAAGATCCGATCTACAGGGGGTCCTAGGTTGAAAAAATTTTATAGCCCTATATTTTATATGTGTATAAAACTTTTACTTAAATAGGAAATCGAACATCTGACCTACTTTAATAAGGTTTTCTTATTCTTATTATCTAACGAACTATGCTAGCTTAGATTTTTATTTTTATATTAGGTTTCTTTATATATATATAAATTTGGGGCCCATATTATTTGGGGGCCCTAGGCCCAGCCCTACTATGGCTATAGTCATGGTCGTCCCTGAATCTAGCACTTCTCCTTCAATGTACTTACCAGCGATGCAATTTGATTCAACAATGATGTTCATTTTCGATCTTTGGTTAACCTATTTGAGGTTCATTACCACAACAAGACCTTTAGCCTCCCCAACAGACAAGGCTTTTTATGATCGTTTGCAAGCTCATCACACCTCACATTATGATTATGCAAACTACAGGTCCCCAAAAGCCCAAGGCTAGTTTACACTAGTACATAAACAACACTAGTACATAAACAACCTTAGATGATGGTGTAAAAATGGAAAAGATATGCTTTTAGTGAAATAGACATACATTAAAAAAAATTAAATCGATCACAAATATTATATAAATTCAACAAGTTGTACTATCATATAGTTATCATAAACATAAGTTTTAAAAGTTCAAAGCATAAAAGCTTCATTTTGAAGACCAAAACTATTATTTTTAGCTCCAATATTTTCAAAAAACCCTTCCACAGGTTCTAATAAGCAAGCCTAAAAAAATGCCTGAAATAAAATAAAAATCATCTAAAATGAACAACTTAGTTAAAAAGTATGCCCACCGGAAGATTATTAACAAATTACAACTATAAATGTTTACGATTTGCAATGTTTCATTTGGTATAAATTTCTAAAAGCCTAACTTCTAAATTCATTATATTTTGTATATATTAGGTTTAATTAAGATAAATTCGTTGTCCAATTATGTATGTGTGGGTTCTATGATGAATATTCACGAGTTAATTGTAGTGTATATGGTTGATTTTATGAAAATTAAAATTTTGATCCGGTTATATTTAGTTTTTTGGGTTCGTCTGATTAAACTATTTTGGATAAATTGATTTTACAATATTCTTTAAAATGTATTTAAGTTTATGTTTGAACTATAAATTTAAGAAATTTGTATGAAATTAATCAAAATTAGATTTCTATGTCAAAAGCCTTACGTATTAAAATTGAATTGTTTTATTCAATTAATGTTCTAATATACTTTGAAATGTATTTAATTTTATTTTGGTACTGTTAATTTGAAAAACAAATGTGTGAAATCCATCAAAATTGGATTTGTAGTGCAAAACTCTTACGGATTTAAATTAGACCTATCTAGGCATAATTTTATTAAATTGGTTATATAATTTACATCAGAATATATTTGATTTCTTATTTGAATCATTAATTTAAATATTTTAATGATATTTGACCTAATATGCATTCTTGACTTAAAAATCCTAATTTGGTTAAATTAGATTTTTCCTTTATTATTTTTTTATCAATTGATTATACAATATGTTCTAAAATAGGTATAATTTTATTTCTAAACATTGAATTTAAATAAAATAATAAAATTCAATAAACTTGTATTTTTGGGAACAAAACCCTAACTTTCAAATGAAATTATAAAATTGGTGATTTATATAGTTTTTTCTTCTGAAATAATTTTATAGAAATATTTGAAATGGCCTTAATTGTGTCCTAACACCTTCAATTTTGATTAATAGATTTAAATTGTCCAAATGTATATTTTGGTCTTGAAAACCCTAACTTTTAAAATTGATTATCTTAAATTGGCTATTTGTAAGAATATTTTTGTTGAAATTTATTATTTAAATGTATGTAAAATTGGTTTAATTGTATTTTTAAGCTATCAACTTGAGATAATTATATTTAATTCATTAAATTGTACTTCAAGCTTAGAAACCCAAATTTTTTGATATATTTTTATGAAAGTGACTTGCTTATGCTACTTTTACCTAGTTTATTATTGGATTTAATTTGAAATCATTTGGATCATGTTTTTTATATTATCGGTTTGGATGAGGTCTCTAAAATTGGTTGGTTTGTCTTTTTGGTTATAAAACCTAATTAACAAGTCATTTTTGATAAAATTAACCTATCCTCTATAGTCATTCCTTTAGTTCTTTAAATTGATTTGAAATGTTCTAAGTGATCCTTGTTAAACTCGATTTGATTAATACTTAATTTTGAATCTTAATGGAGCTACACTATTGAGTCTTAGCTTTTGAACATATTTTTTCAGAAAGATCGTTTAGGCTTTTCCATGTTGATAAAATTATAATACTTGATTTATTGGCTGATAAGGTAGTTTCCAAACCTAGTCTTACAATTTCTATCGACAATCTAGGAACATAATATTATAGATTCTTATTTTACTTAGCTAGCTTTGAAATTAGGTAAGTCTCTACTTACATTTGCTAATTGTGGAATCATGGGATGTATGTCATCTTAAAGTTGAAGGTGATGAGTATCCTTTATGTGAATTAAGTATGTCAAGTGTATACCATGTCTTTTATGGTACTTCCATTTATCTATGAGTTCATAATTTTCAATGCAAATACATGTTAGCATGACTCTCAATTATTGTATGAGTTCGAGTATATAAATGGTTAAGCATGATTATATGGTTAACATGTTTAGCTAAATTCTAAAATATTTGGAGATTCTAAAACTCATTTTGGCGTGTCTAAATTATAATTGGTTTTCAAAAATTATACAATTGGCTAAGTATGGATTGAAATTATGTGATGCATTATATTATAATTTTATGTTGTGAAATTGTTAGGCTTTAATGCCACTCAAATTGTTTGGTATTAATGTCATACAAAATTATTCAGCTTTAATGCCATTTGAATTGTTTGGCTTTAACGCCTCTTGAAATTAATATGCTTTGATACCATTGGAAATTGATTATTATTAATGCCACTTGGAACCACTCAGCTTTAATGCCACTTGGAACCATTCGGCTTTAATGTCACTTGGAGCTATTCGGCTTTAACACCACTTGAAATGGATTGGGTTTTTTTGGTAATTTATTAAAACTTTATTACTAAAAGGAAAGAGGTACAAGAGTTTCAACTTCAAAAACCAAAAGGGGCATACCCCTCAAAACTCATATAATCCATCTAGCAAGACTACTTAGGTACTTTTTAATATGAATATTTCTTGCATCATTGAAGCTAACAAATATTTTAGAGATAATCTACTTGATAGTAGCCGTAGGATTCCTTTGGATAAGTTAGAAAAATACCTTATTTCAATTGATCCAAATATGGTAAAGAAGGGAATTGAAAATGGCTCTCCAAATAATCTTTTTTCCTTTGCTTACGGTTCTTCTAATCGACCAATCCTTGCAACTTATCCAATCAATGGTATTTATCACCAATTTCAGCCATCTTAAAACATAATTCCATAGGACTTTAGCTCCATGATAGTATAAGAGCAAAAGGTTGATATCCTCTTCATCATCCCTGCACACCTCACATATGTTATCTGTAGTGACCCCCCAACTTGAATAACTTTGATTTCAGAAGAAGGGCATTGTGACACAACATCCATGTAAAGAACTTGTGTTTTTCAGGGCCACTATAATTCCAAACAAAATCCTTCCACTCAAAATTTGGCATAGATTTCCTGATCAACTGATACATTAGTTTAGTGCTAAAATTCTTAGAAATACAACATCTTGCATAGCAGGCTTTAATATTTTCTTTGACCTTAAGAAGTTGCCTAAAAGTCCAAGAGTGATTAACTTTTTCCTTCATTTGCCAAACATCATTCCCTCTGATATATCTTTCATGCATCCACTTAACCCATAGGCTTTCTTTGAATTCAATGAGCTTCCAAAGATATTTGGGCATACATGCTGAGTTCCAATGGAGGAGTTGCGTTTAACTCAGGCCTCCCTCTTCTTTTGGAAGACATATTTTTGATCAGGCAACAAGTGCTTTATACCTCTGGGAATCCATATTATTCCAAAGAAACTCTCTACAAAGACTCTCAAGATAATTAATAACAACCTTAGGTAGGAAAAATATTTGCATCCAAAAATTTTCAATGCCAAAAATAACAGATTTGAGTAGTTGTATTCTCCCAACAAAGCTCAGAAGTTTAGTAGTTTAGGATTTAAGCTTATGGGTGATTATGTCAATCAGAGGTTGATAGTGAGTGATCTTGAGAGATATTGGATTGAGAGGAATACCCAAATATCTGATAGGGAAGAGCCCTTCTTTGAAGTTCAAGGAAAGCAGGATCTGGGATTTGATATTCTCACTAACACCACCAAAAAAGACACTGCTTTTCTCAGGATTTGCTTGCAGACCTGAGGTGAGGTAGAATGTGTTCAAAATCCCTTTGATCAGTTCTACAGACTAGAGGTGGCCTTTGAAAAAGATTAGAATATCATCAACAAAACTAAGGTTGATGATTTTTTCCACTTTGCAATTAGGGTGCCCTTTGAATGATTTCTCAGCCCATAAGGATTGTAACAGGCGGGAAAGGTACTCCATAGTCAGCACAAAAAGTTAAGGAGAAAAGGGATCACCTTATCTCAACCCTCTACCACCCTTGAAAGGATTGCAAAGCCTTCCATTGAAAACATGGAGAATTGGGTTGTTGAAACACACTACATTATCATACGGGTAAAATGACAAGGGAAACCAAAATCATAGAGAATTTGCTTAATAAAGCTCCACTCCACTATGTCAAAAGCTTTCCTTAGATCCACTTTAAGCATCATCATTGGGATAATATAGCTCCTATTATATTTCTTGAGGAGCTCTTGTGCCAAGAGAACATTTTCACCAATCCACCTCCATTCAACAAAAGCTGTTTGGGATCCATGAATAAGAAAGGGGATAGTGGTATGCAACCTCTTAGTTTAAACAGAAGAAATAATTTTGTAGATAACATTGTAACAAGAAATAGGCCTATAATCATTTATGATAGTGGGGGAATATTTTTTGGGAATAAGATACAAGAAGGTATTATTCATGGTTTTCAGCAGGTACCCAGTATCCCAAAATTGTTTCACAGCAGTAGTAACATCCTCTCCCACAATGGACCAAGCATATTTATAAAAATGAGCAATGAAACCATCAGGCCCAGGAGCCTTATTGTCTCCCATCCTATAAACAACATCTTTGATCTCCTCTATGGTGACTTGAGCTAAGAGAAACACTATATGGTTAGTACTTAGGGTAGGTCCATGATTAATAATATCAGGATGAATCATTTGGAGGACACTTGTTGAGGATCCCAATAAATTTGAGTAGAACTTTTGAATTTTATTGAGAATCTCCAGCTGGGAAGTTATTTTCATTCCTGTATTATCAACTAGGGAAACAATATTATTGAACCTTTGCCTCTTATTAATTATTGTATGGAAAAAATCATTATTTCCATCTCCCAATTTGACATGATGGATCCTTGCTTTCTATTTCAAGAAATGTTCTTCAAGGTTAACCTGTTGCCACCATTTATTTCTAGGTCTTTTCTCTTGAAGTTTCAGGTCATTATTTGTAGGTGAAGATTGGAGGGCATGGCTTTAGTTAAGCCAGTCTTCTTTTGCCTGAGTCACTTTTTGATGAAGGTTGCCAAGATGCTCAAAGTTGAATTGCTTTAAAGCCTGTTTCAGATATTTGAGTTTTGCAAGCAAAATGTACTACTTGGAGCCATAAAAAGGTTTGTTCTAGGACTTATCTACATAGTGTAAGAACTGAGGAGAAGAAGTCCAGAAGTTAAAGAATTTAAAAAGGCTAAATCCCACTATTGACAGGCTGCTAATCCTTTAAATGGAGTCTATAGTGATTAGAGATACTATCCTCAACAACCTCAACCCAAACATGATTAAACTACTCAAAACATTCATGGTCACCAAGGGCCCTATCAAGCTTGCAACATACCTATGCATGGCATAACTAATTATTAGACCAAGTAAAAATAGGACCAGAGGTTGGTAGTTCTCCTAAACCACAAGAACATATGCAATCAGCAAAATCATCAATGTCAGCAGTATGGGTATTGCTCCCACATTTTTCCTAGCCTAAGAGAATTACATTAAAGTCTCCAATAACTAGGATTCTTTTCTTGACAACATGGAAGTTAATAAGTTGAGACCATAAACATTGCCTAGCTCCTCTAGGATTTTGAGCATATACCAAAGAGAGATGATAAAATTTTCCATCATTCATCTCAACATGACAATGGATAACTTGCTCATACACATCAAGAACCTGGATCTTCAAGATATCAACTCTCCAAAATATCCATATTCGGCCATTATAATGGGTAGAGTAATTATGAATGACAAAAAAATTGACCATCAGAACCTTTCAGAACAGCAAGCATATTTTTTCCTTGACATGAGTTTCTAGTAAGCAAACACTATGAAACTTATTATACTTAATACACCTATTCACCAGCCTTTGCTTCAAGGGACTATTTAGACCCTTGAAATTCTACACTACAATATTCATGTGAAAGATAACAAAGGGATAGTAGCATTCTGTCTACTATCTCCCTTAGGCTTAAAAAGGATTTCTTTTCCTTTCTATTTGTCAATATTGTTTAAGAAATTTTTAGCATGTATAGGGTCACATATGGTAAGAATATCATCATCAGTATATGTAGAAGGTGGATCTGCATTAACTTCCATGGTGTGCTTGGTTAATTTAGAGGGTTGATCTCCAACAGGTTTGTGCTCAATTTATGGTATTATTTGATGTTCTTGTGGAGGATTTTGCTTTTTAGCTTGCCAAAATTTGTGGAAAGGTTTCCCTTTCTCCTTTTCTATTATTGTTTTTGGCAAGTGTGCATTCTAATCATGTCTAACTCTATCACACTTTGTGCAAAGTTTGGGCCTCCATCCATAATGAATTGATTGCCTCCTAATATTCCCATTAGGTAAGGTAATTTGAACATTTTCAATAATATGCAGGCTCACATCCACTTCTATAAGGAGCCTAGGGAATGAAACCCTGGACTTTGTAGCTATAACCATATCAGCACAAATTGGAACTCCAATGTAGCTGCCTATTCTACTAAGGGAATCTCCAGACCATTGAGTTATAGGGAGTTGAGGAAGGGTAATCCATAATGGCATTTTCCTCCATTCTGCATTATCAAAAGATTCTTTAGGATTCCATTTATTGATTAGCAAGGGTTGGACTCCATAACACCAGTATGGCATCTTCAAGATGGATTGATAGTCAGTTTCATTTTCAAATCTGAAGAGGAAATACCCCTGGTCATGTAGGAAGATTTGAGGGGGAGTCGAAATTTTAGTCCAGGTTTCTTTTACATATTTGACCATTTGAGGATGTGAAGGCTGATAGCCTGCAACCATCCCCACCAAGGTGAACACCCATTTTCGTTCCCCAATGTCGATTTCATATTGTTGCAATTGTGCTTGTGCTTTCCCATTAACAATCATAAGGGGAGAAAAAGAAAGATTAAGAACCCCTTCTTCTCTACAATTCTTGAGAAGGATATCTTTCCAACTTTCTGAGGGCTTGATTTTAAGATTGTTTGGATGGTTTTTATTTGGTTTGTCCATATTAGGTGTGCAAGTAATTGAAATTGAGTCAACATTCTCTATGGTTGTTTTTGCAGTTGAGGAATCAAGAAATACATCATTTGAATCATTTTTATCCTTCGATATCGGGGCCAATGAATGGAAAAGAGTTCCCTGCAAATTAGAATTGTCCTGATCATCACCATTACCAGAATCTTGGGCTTGTGTGTGCATCATCGATGGTTGATCTTGGCAAGCCGAACCACTAGTCTACCATGCTTTATAACACATGTTTTTCCCTATTGCAAGGACAAGGAGGCGTGTAGAGGCGCATTTTTTCCAACCAAAATTTGATTTTTTTATATTATAATGATCAATGGGATAAATATATCAGTTTTAGTGCCACTTGAAATGGATGTAATAATGGAAGTGTACTATGTTGATGGAAGTGATTTAATTGTTGTTACGTGGGCCTGATTTGTTCTTGGTTGAATATTTAAATAAAATATTAATCACTTAAAGTTAAATATCTTAAATTGGAACTTTTACCACTCGGAGTAGCTATCCGAGTTAGGTTTAGAATTCACTTGGTATCATTTTGGATGTGATTTTAGGTACCTTATGAGGTTCGGAGTTGCCCTCTTCTACTTTATAGGTGTATCAAGATATTTCAGCCTTATAGGGGATATGCATACTTAAGTGATTACATCTCCTATTTATTGGTGTTCTGGTTATATTTTTAGGCGGGCCAACTTACACTAATACCATTCAAGTAGTAGATTAGTTGTTATGATTTCTTTGAGACTCCATTTTCAAATTAAAATAATCAAATGGTTGTGATTGCAATAATTTAATACAATAATTAATTATTCTAGTTCATTTATGGAATTCACATTTCATTATCCTATACATGTTGCTTAGTTGTCTTCCTTACAATTATACTACCATATGACAAATGTTCTTACCTTGTTATCTCATCATCCATTATAATGGCATATAGGACTTATATGTTGAATGCTATCATGTAGCATAGTTGTATTATTAACAATGAGTTCATGTTTCACTATACACTCGTACTTTTATGTTGTCATGTCTAGCCATGTGTTTATAAGCATTATTCTATGATCCCATATTTTATAGTATGTTATTGTATGTACTTATGTATACCTTTAATATTTATGACTATCATATTCTATGTTAGCATGCTCTACTTTAGTTATCACGTGTGTATCTTGCTATATTCATTTCATGTATGAATTTTCTTGATACCTATTGGAAGAAATATTAATGTTATTCTATATACTTCATGAAATCCAATGAGTTGTTGCATAAGTGTAATGGTGAGTGTATCCTAATTATATTTGAGCATGGGTGTCATAAGCTAAATATTTTCATTACTTTAAGTGTATCATGTATCTTCCATAAGTTAGGTAGTTTTTATTTAATCAGTATTGGATTCGTACTGAATCTACTAATATTACTTTGGTTGAATCAGTCTTGCAACGATCCTCTAATAGTGGAGGAGCAGACCTCTCATGGAAGCTTGAGATCAATTGCTATTGTTAGGTTGAAGACTTGGGCTTTCAAAGTAGGCCACCCATAATTTTTATCCCTTAGAGATTTATCATTATATATATATATATATATATATATATATATATATATATATATATATATATATATATGAGATTTGTAATGGTTGTATTGAAATTTTGATGGTTTTGTAACCAAATTTTTAGTTTCCCTTACCTTACTATGTTTTCTAAAATCTAGGGTTATTTCACAAGTTTCTCTTGATAATATTAGCAATGATTTTATTTGGTGTAATTGTTTTCTTTCCATATATCACTGGATATCTTCTTGTGAGAGTTTATTCTTTTGGTGTAGATGATATTTAAGTTTTAGCTTAATAGGTTTAGAGTTGCATATAACATGAGATAGGCAATGGACATTTATCTTGTATTATGTGTGGAGGTAACATTCCCCATTTTCTAATCTAACTAATCTATTAATAATAGAATTTGGGTATAAACACAATAGGTTTATTTATATTTTATTTATAATAGAATTATGCCAAATTGATACTATAGAAAATCATTGCTTTTATTACTTTTACTTAGAAAATGAAAGTATGTAATAATACATTTCTATGTGAAATTTTATGATTTGTAAGAAATTTACGTTAACATGTTAGAAGTTAGTTATCATGAATACTTTGGTAGTATTTAAAACGTGAGGATCTATGTGTAATATCCTAAATTGAGGGAAGTGTTATAAGGATTGATCTAGTTACTTATATCAATATGGTACACTATTATTTTGGTGATTTTATCCTAAGAACTTCACAATCAAGCATATTGGTTGTGGAGAAAATTTTAGGATGGGTGACCCTCTTGAAAAAGTTTTGTAAATTTTATAAAAATTTCTCAAGAAGCACTTGAGTGGGGAAAAATCTTGTTGAAATGACTCGTGTTGATCTATGCGGCCATCCAATCAATCTTAAAGTGCTTGAGGGTAATCCTCATGTTGTCGTATCGACTCGAAGTGTTAAAAATGGTATCAAAGTAAAACTGTAACCATGAGCTAAACTTGGATGGGTCAATCAGGCACCTCACGGGATGATTCATGGGATAAACTATATTGAGATAATTAGTGGTTGAGGCACAATGAGGATATTGTGTTCTTTAAGTTGGGGTGAATGTAATACCCCAAATTAAGTGGAGTATTATAAAGATTGATCTAGACACCTATATCAACATGGTATTCCATTCTTTTGGTGATTCCATCCTAAGAACTCTATAGTTAATCGTGTTGGCTGTGGAACAATTTTTAGGATGGGTGACCCTCCTAAGATGAAAATTTGCTAGGAATCATGTGAATGGGAAAAAACATATTGATATATAAA
Source organism: Tamarix chinensis (assembly GCA_030549775.1). Lineage (NCBI taxonomy): Eukaryota > Viridiplantae > Streptophyta > Magnoliopsida > Caryophyllales > Tamaricaceae > Tamarix > Tamarix chinensis. The sequence continues at coordinate 7,348,663 of CM060179.1, read as the reverse complement.
TTGTTGATTTGTAGAATTTTCCGATCAATCCAAAAGTGATCTATGGTAGCCCCCACATAGTCGTATCAACTCGATGTGTTACAATATGCATGTGATAATATATATAAATTGATGCAAGACCACACTCGATATTTTTTTTCAATAATTGATTCCATTAAATTAATGCTTCAAGTATTAAATTTAAAGGTGTTGCAAGACCACACTCGTATTTTTTATAATTTACTACGTTATTTGCTATTCTTTTTTTGGGTGATATGGACAAAGATGTAGCCGAGTATGCTTTACCAAATGGTGTTGGAACTTGGCTAATTTTCAGCATCTCTTTCCCACATGTCTACTAGCAGAAGTTGCTAGCATACATTCTTCTTTTAATGAAGGTTCGTTGGATGTACTATCTAAGATCTCACAAGCACCACTTTTTCCTCTATTCCATCTGCCTATAATCCCTAAATAGAGGGAGATATGAACAGTTATGAAACCTCCAAGTGGAAAAATAGTTAGTGCTTTAAAGTAAGTCATAGGGTCATAAGTTTTCCATGACTCTCCTCTCACGATGCCCTACTTAATAATGTGAGACATATAGTTGGACATATAACCAATTTATTAGAGTTATGATTCTTTTGGATATGGATAATCTTTGATGCATGTTTTACATGATTTTCATCACAATAGGGAGTTTTAATCATGCATTATTCCATAAGAAGAAGCATTGTCCTTCTTTTACATGAATGTGTATGGTTAGCCTAGTTCAAATTTGGCTAAGTAATATGTGCTTGTTCCTAATCACCCTTAGTGGGCCACGATCTTTGCTATTAGAATTTGAAATCTATGGTAGGTACGTAATTGATGAGTTTTTGAGGTGAATTTATATCCCTTAACTATTTTTCTAATTTTATCAAGCAATTAGTGAACAATAAGAGTGAGGCATAGGACTAAGTACATCCATACATTCCTTAAATTCTAATCCTATTCATAAAATTTTACATAGGGTAGGTTAAACAACACTTAAGGAGAACATGGTGAAGATCAATATGTAAGATAACACATATGATAACTTAGGTAATATTGCTTCAAGAGGCATAGCCAAAGACTATTATGGCAGGTGGTTTTTTGGTTTCATAGTAAATGTTGGTTATGGAAAAACATTAGTAGTTGAGTGATGGGCAATATACTATGGTCTACGTTAACCTAAAGAATAGAATATTGCTAGAGTTCGTATCTCAAGTGGTTGACTGACTCTAGTACAGCTTCTTACTAGGCCAATTTCATGATTCCATGCCATCTGCTTGCTAACCTATTATAAGCTTCTCATGCTTTAATGTAGGACTTCACTTCATGTGGCAATGTTCACAAATTCCACGAAAGTAATTATGAGGCTAATAATCTTGCACAATTGGGTCATGGTCTTACTTTTAGCATCAAGATTCATGTTACCCCTCATGTAGCTATTACTAATGAAGTGTCTTTTAATAGAATTGGTGACACTATGGCCCGACTTTGCTTAGATAATTCTTAAGTTGTACTCGACCTAAAAATAAATAAAAGGAAAGAAAAGTTTTGAACATGAGACTTATATTTATAATTCATATTATCAATGTAATCTTGAATTTTATATGTATATAACAAGATAAAATGAAAATTAAAAAGGTTAAAATAATAAATAATATAAACATCTTATTTGGCAGGTGAAAATACCACGTGACGAATAATTCAACCAAAGATTTTTTGGTGTCTAATTTTTTAATCTTACCTAGTAGACTAATTAACTTTGGGAAGGCTATTATAGATACTCATATATATTATATAAGTATAAAAATAATCTCTATAGGAAAAGATATAAAGCATGGAAAACCTTACCTCCTTAGGGTATGCTTAAATAAGGGGGGAGTGATTAAGGTAAAAGATTTTACACCTTTCTTGTTTGATATGTAAGGGTAAATAACCTAAGAGAATCTTCCTTTTTAATGTTTGGCTTAAGAAGAATAACTTACATTAGATTAATATTTTATTATTATATTAATTATTTTAATGATTTTTTATTTTTAATTATATATTGTAATGTATATTTAATTTACTTAATTTACTTCAATCACATACAAAAATCATCTATTAATATTTTTTATTAGATATTAATAATTATTTATTATATACATCCAAATTTAATCTTAAATATTTTTAATATAACTACTATAAAGTAAAATACCATATTATAATAACTAAAAAAATATATCTAAGAGACTAATCAAGATGTATCACAACAATATCCAAAACACAACATTTAAAATAAATTCACATACTAAATATCCAATAACTAAAAAGGCAGTAATTATCCATTAATATATAATAAAATTCTAAAACTTCATCTAGAAGCATTTTTATAACCTAAAACTCATCTAACAACATCCTAAGATAATCATATTTCTCATCTTCATCCTTAAATTGACAGAAATTATGTACATCTTCTTGAGTCATTTTTTTCATTAATTTTATTATTTCCATTGAAGATATCCTATGGACTGCTAACAATTCTTCATAGAATCCATCTTTATAAAATCCCGGGCTTCTATCCAACATACTAACCAACTCCTTAAACCACTCTTTCTTATTAATAGATATTTTCCTTATAGTTTCTCATATGATACTATGTGTTGATTCCATTTCGTTTTTAGCTCTAAATATACTTAAACTACCTACATTTTAACTTTATATCTTCCTCTTGCCCCTAGTGTAGGATGCTTAAGGTGATACAACATCAACATCTTCATCATTTTCATCATCCTCATGTATCATATGAGCATTATATTGGATGCTTATCATATAGATTTATGTGACATATTAAGATCAACTCTATCGGTAATAGTAGTAGCACTAGCACCAACAACCCTATCTTTAGCAAAAAAAAATTCAATATCATCAAACAAGGGAAATAATTTCATGTATAACCTCAACGTACCTTTGTGACTCTACAACAATAAAAATAAAAGCATAAGATAGATCCACACAAATACAATGAGAAGTGAAATTAACATTTGTATGATCTGGATACAACAACACGAAAACAAATATGCATATCGATATCCAAATATGAGAGAACTAAAATGAAGCAAAATTTGAATTAAAATAGTAATAAATGATATATGAATATAAAATTCACAAACGAAATAAGATTACCTTAGCCCATTCATCAAATAGTTTTCAATCACTGGCCACCATCTTTTGTTTCTCATTCCATCCAAAGTCACTCCATTTCTCCTTAATTTCAAGAATGTATTGAAGTGTTTTTTCAATTAGTCCAATATCGAATCAATATTCATGGATTTAAATTTTGAATCATGCATCGCTTCAGTAAAAAGCTTCTCCAAATAAAATAGATATCCAGCTTCAAATCAGCCTCAGCCTTCCACCTTCCATCTTGAGACATCTCTTTCAAAAATCATATCAGCTTCTCATCCTCATCATGTCTCCAAGTCCTACTCTAACCTTTTTTTAGTAGTTACTGAATTTAAACTCATGATACTCACTATTATATATTGTTCACAATATTAAAAACATACAAACAATTAGCCATATAATATAACCATGATATAAAACTGTAACATCCCCAAATTTTGGAATTTAAAATTTTTGTTTTAAGAAGTTAATAGCGGAAGTCAAACCACAACTTGAGGATGCCACGCTGCATCCAACATAGAAGAGGCATTCCTTATTCCCAGTCCATGTCGGGTGTAAGGCAAAGTAACATCATAAATAGGAATCATGTGTGGGAAGTACTTGATTCCACCGCGATATAGGATACGAAAAAAGAGATAAGGGAATAAATAATAAAAATATAGGACTAGGAATCCAAAGAGAGAGATAGAGATATCCAGATAACCAAACCCTTTACAATATATTTAGTGCTCACCCAAGACAAGCACATAAAGCTAACAGTCATTACTCACCTGCAAAACACTGCTCCATGAAACGGATGGTTAGTACACTACATATTAAGTAAGGGAACAATACTATCAAAATTAGAATACAAGTAGCATATGCTTTTACATTAAATGATAAAGTAATACAACCAAGTAAATGATCATCTCATAAGGCATAATATGATCCAGCCCTTTTATTAAGTATAGTTCATTTCATTCTTTTATGTATGATGAGTGCAGGAACCCCACTATTTTTAAATCAATGGAACGGTTTGAAAATTCTTAGGGATAACACAGCCAAGCCACTATTATTCGGTGGAACAGAGGTGGTAACATCTTCTCAGGACATAACGATCCTGAGCCACTATTATACTCAGTGGAATGGGAATAAATCATCTCCTCGGGACAGAATACTCCCGAGCCACTATTCTACTCAATGGAACCGAAACAAATCACCATGGTCTTGACTCATGCATTCTTCCACTTTAAATCATTAGTGTATATTCCATAGGTTATCAAGATATGTTTTATTTCACGATGAGTAGGTTCCCCACTATTCTCAACCGATGGAATAGTTTGACGCTTCTTGGGGACAACACACCTAAGCCACTATTCTTTTAGGTGGAGTAAAGATTAAAAATATCATCTCAAGGTAAAACGCTCCCGAGCCACTATTATACCAAGTGGAATGAATATATATATATATATATATATATATATAGATTTAAGAAAAAAAATCCCATGGCACTACTCACATGCTCTTTCACTTTAAGTGATTGGTATCTTATTTAAGATTGATTCTCAAGCGTAGAACACTGTTAAACAAATATGCATATAACATAGGTCCAAATCATCAAGTCTTTGCATAACACTTCACATGAAATTCTCATTATTTCTAATACCAATAGATAAACTCTAAACCCTAAAGATGGAACAATAATATTAACATCTCATGATAGATTGCCACAAAATTTACTATTAACATTTATGAACCCCAAATAACGATAGTACTTCCCTGAATTACTCAAGTTATTATTATTATCATAATTTAAATCTCCTAACATATAAATTACCAAAACTTTCTTAATATCCTATAATGACTAAGTTAGCCTTTAAACACAATTAACACCTTTATTTTATAAAATATTATAACTTCCATACATATTTTTCCCCTCTCCAAGTCCCCATATATCATCATACCTCTTGAGAGACCTTAAGCCCATTTACCACAACACATTCAACCTACATTTCATACCTTAAGATATAATTTCACAAATATGACCTTATCCTCATTAAATCCATATTTCATACCTTAAGTTATATTTTCACAAATATGACATTCTCATCAATCAACCCATAATCCATACCTAAAGATATAATTTCACAAGTATGTCATTATCCTCATGCAACCCATATTTCATACCTTGAGTTATATTTTCACAAATATAACATTATCATCATTCAGCCCATAATCCATACCTTAAAATATAATTTTACAAGTATGTCATTATCAACCCATATTTCATACCTTAAGTTATATTTTCACAAATATGACATTCTCATCAATCAACCCATAATCCATACCTTAAGATATAGTTATATTTTCACAAATATGACATTCTCATCATTCAACCCATAATTCATACCTTAAGTTATATTTTCACAAATACGACATTCTCATCATTCAGCCTATAATTCATACCTTACTCACAAGTATGTCATTATCATCATCCCACCCTTATTTCATACCTTAAAATATATTTTCACAAATATAACCTTATCATCATTCAACCCATATTCCATAACATGGATATAATTCCACAAGTGTGATATTGTCATTATTTCAACTATAGATATATTTCCATAAGTGTGATATCATCATTATTCAACCATAGATATATTTCCATGTCATAAGATGTATTCTTACAAATATGAGATTATCGTCACAATTCATAACATAATTATATCTCTTACTAACTCTTATTTTCTTTCAGCATAAATTCCTATCAGCATAAATTGTTAATATCAACATATGATGCATAATACAACAACAATATCATGGAAGACACATTTAGCCATACAAGCAACCATCATCAAAAGTCCTAACTATCAAATAGTATCCTTACCAACTAGGACACCAGGCTCTAAGTATGCAAATCCTAGACTCCCTCTAAGATCACCAGAAGATCAACTATGAAAACAAGATAAACTATGATTAAGATTAGTGGTTAAAAATTAAGAGGGAGATCATGGTAAAGAAGGGTAAAAATGGAATTTACCGAAGTCAAATGGATACTTGAATTGTAAATAAGTGTAGAAGAATGTGTGGTGTAGCTATGGTTAAATTTCGGTGGTGTTTGGACAAGATTTGGGGTGAAAATAGGGTTGCACGGCTAAAATGGGAAGTTACAAGGCCATATGGTGCAAAAGTTGCACGGTTGTGCAGCACTAGGTCGAGAGAAAATAAAACACATGGCTAGGTGTTATAAAAGTCACACGACCATGAAGAATCAGGGCGAGAGGAAAAATTATGCACGGTTGTGCGGAAAGGGATTTTAAGTGTTGCACAGCCATGCAATAGGCTATGCACCGGTCGTGCACACTGCGCTGCTGCAAGAAGAAGAAGAAGAAGAAGAAGAAGAAGAAGAAGAAGAAGGACAAAATGGTGGAGCTCAAATAGAAAAGGAGGAGAGTATGGAGTATATATATATATATATATATATGGTCATGTGTGCATGTGTGTTTGGTGTGTCGGGGAGAAGAAAAAGAACAGGGAGGATGATGGCATGCGATGAAGGTGATGATGATTGTGCAGAAGCAGGGTGAGGGTGATAGTTCCAGGGGATGGTTAGGGTAGGGAAATCTGCAAGGTGAAGGTGGTGATTGTTGATGGAGGTGTTGCATGAGAAGATGAAAAATGGCAGGGGAAGGATGGTGTGCGATGGCTGAAGTCGGAAGGGATAAGGGTGCAGAAGGAGAAGAAGAAAAAGAAGAAAGGGAGGTGAGGTGAGGTTGATGGATGATGGAAGTCTATAGAGGATAAGATGGGATATGGTGCAGGTGGTGGTACAAGTTGCAAGTACAACTTGCATAAATTCAGAACTACAAATGATGTTAGTGGGAGACGGAGAAGAAGGAAAGAAAAAAAAAGGAAAAAAAGGAAAAGAGAAAGGGTTGAGGGGATTAGTTTAGGATGATTTTATATTAGTTAAGGGTAATTAGGGTTAGCGGAGATTTTAGCATATTTGATTTCGGTTTACAAATTACGGTTTATCAAAGTTAAGGTTTTCGAAATCGGTTAATGTTTCAAGATTAAGGATTGGGTTAAGGCTAATATAGGATTTATTAGTATTAGAACCAAATTAGGTGATATTGATGCGGGATTAGATTAAACAAATTTTTGGGGTACAACAAAAACATTGATAAATCATTAAAAATATATCAATATGTCCAATTATCTTAATCTCATTAATTAAAACCATCCAAAAGTCTCTACAAGATCATCAAAACTACATTAAGTCAAGATTACCAAAATACTACATCAAAGCAAATGTCCAAACACTACAAAAAAAATATACAAAATAATCATCATCTCATTCATGTCCTACACAAGACCCCTTCGAATTCGCTAATTATCAAACATCTGACGTGTGATACCATCTCTCCAAGCGGTCCACACATTTGAGATATCAACAATACAAATTAGATTATATTCTTCATTATGTTATCTATGAAACTGCTCATTATTTCAAACTCTAACTTTTGTTCCATCAAGTCTCACCTTATTTCTTTATGAATGAGCTTGTAAAGAAGAAAACATGTAGTTACAATTTCATCATGAGTGCAACATCATAAAAACCTAATATTTTACTCAATATCCCATCACATTTTCAATAATCCAAACCACCTCTTAATAAAATATCTAGTGGTTGAGTGTTTCAATTTAAAGAACTCCTTTGGAGATTTTGGTAGATGCTCATCCCTCCACTCATTTTAATGATAGTTTTAGCCCTATAAGGAGCAAGGAAGACATCGCCATTGGTGTACCCGGCATCAACCAAATAATAATATCCTATGTACAACCAGAAAAAAAAAAAAAGAATTATAACTTTTCAAATGCTAAAAATTTTACAATGCTACACAAACCTCTTAATTGATATCTTCTACTAAGAGCGTCTCTCAATATTCTATCATCTACGGTAGAACCTTCCCACCCTAGCAAGAATTAAGTACATTGCATGTCAATGGAACATGCATATAGAACTCTAATTGCCAACTCTCTCTTCCTTATTCGATATCTTGGTTGTTCCATATCTGGTACTCTAACATTGATGGATGTTCCATCTAATGCTCCTAGATAGTTCTATTAATTCATGTTGGACTAAAATTTTAACTGATTATCAATATGAAATCCTAGTCACATGTTCCAATATATATTAATAAAGTAAGGTCAAATTCCACATTAAACCATTTCCATCTTTTATTTGCAAAATTTTCTGACACTGGCTTTGGAGCCATCATCAATACCATATGCAAACGTAAGACAATTCTAAGCACGTGGTGAAATTTTCTACTTATGGTTTATGTGGATCTTTTCAATATTCTCAAACTCATCCTATGTTTATGATCATGTGTTAGTATGTTAAAAAAGATTGCAACCTTTACCGCAATCTTCAAAGCTTTGTACTCTTTTAAACCACATTTATTTTGAAGTAACCCATGCAACACAAAGAATGTATGCCTATCCATATCAATACAACTAACATTAAAATTAAGAAATGTATCTACATTCTTAATTACTTTCTCATGAGTTCTTTTAGCTTAATGTACAGTCCTCTTGGGTTCTTTGATATATTCTAGTACAACAAGTAGATAATTTAATAATAATGTCATATATTGATTCCTCAATCTAATAAACCAAAATTTTTCCACTATATTCCTTTCCATCCTTAACAATGGCAAACAAGTCATGAATGCATATAATTACATTAACTCATGATATTACGACAAAAAAAATATAAACTAACTTTATTAGTATTAGTATTAGTATTAGTACTGGTATTATTTATCTTCCATTTATTAATCAATTTGATACTATAATTATTAATATTTTAGATCATGCACCAAGCCAATGAAACAATACACACATGTATGCCCATTGGCTTCTACTAGTTTATCCCATTAGCTATGTTTTAATTTACATAGGATGATTTCACCACCTTTAATTCTTCCATCTATAAAAGTGCATAATGTTCTACATATAATCATATATAATAAAGCATATTTATATATAGTATTTTAGCCAAAAGAATCCATTAAAAAGTTTCCTAGTTAGCTATGATAAATAGATCTAGACATATATTATGAGAAATTAAACAAACCACAATCCATTTCAAAATAGCTCCCATAATACATCAAAGAATTAAGGTTTAACACAAGTCCATTATGTATAATATAATATAATCTATTAGTATGTTAAGACTTACTATTAAGTACCATGTGTACAAAACAAAAAGAATTTGATAATTCGTGTTCAACCTACATGAAAATGAACATCAAATATCAATTTTTTTCCTGTTGTAATTAGGTTGTCTTAATATGTAGCTAAAAATGATTATAAGAACATATTGAGAAAACAATTTTATGGCACACTCACATTGATTACTGTTCATGCCCAAACAAAATTTTCTTAGTACTTCCAAAATCTTTTTGCTTATAGTGTTTCAATTAATCACACACATTTATCCTATATTATTATTATTATTATTATTATTATTATTATTATTATTATTATTATTATTATTATTATTATTATTATCTTTATTGCTCTTATTTAAATGGTTTGACACTTCCAAAGAATTAGTTGATATATATATATATATCCAACTTTATAACAAATAGGATAAAGCAATGATCTTAGGCTTCTTACAAATAATTGTAAATATGTCACATTATATGGTGTTGAAGGACATGTATATTGGAACACTTACGATCATATAACCAAACCACAAAAATAGCTAAACACACAAAGCATGAGCTAACGCCCCAATCATCAGATCGAGAGATTCACTAACACCGGTGGTGTAACACCCCCAAAATTCACTACTGAAAAATTTCGTTTAAATAAAAGTAAATTAGCGGAAGCAAATTAATAAACCGTGAACTTTGGGATTATTACCGCCACACTTAGTGCCAGACCGGTTCACTCATACCGTTCCAGTACCAAGTGCTAAGGCTAAAGGAGTGAAATACAATTTTTCAAGAAACTTAAGCATAAATTAATCAGAGTAGCGCGGTAAATAATTTATCAGAGTAAAATCCACCAGTGGAGGTTACAAAACTACACTATATTGAATTTATGAATTTTAAAGAGGCAAATTAAAATCTTAACAAGTCCGAAATAGTTCCTTACGCTCATCCCCGAGGGCCACTTGAAAGCATCGAACATGATCTGCAAGGGGCACTACCCATTGAATAGGCAGGGGCCCCACGAAGGGAACCCTTCAGTACTACGGTACTGAGTAACCCTTTAAAAACGCGCTTAAAGACAGGCACGCAATGTCACACATGATATAATAGCATAACCGTACATAACGACATATGTAAATATAACAATCAGATCCATACATTCATGTATTCACCATGTCAATCAGATATTAATGGTGTATATGTCACCTTCATCTTTGTCCATTCACATACTTAACAAGTTAACTGAAAACTAATAGGCCATAATGAATAATCGATACTTTAGGGCCTTAAGGCCATTAATCCATCATTAATCAATCATCTCAAATTTTAAATGTCCATGTGAGTGCGGGAACCCCACTATTATAGCCGGTGGATCGAAAATATATACAGGACAAAACGCTCCTGGCCACTATTATTCGCCAGTGGGTCGGTCTCCATGGCAGAACGCTCCTGGCCACTATTATTCACCGGTGGACCGGTCTGGCCCCGACTCACAAGGTGTTCCACTATAAGTGATTAGTATCTTCCCCGTATCTTATCAATTTTATATTTTGTTTGCTGAGCACGGAATCCCCCACTATTATAGCCGGTGGACCGGAAATATATAAAGGGCAAAACGCTCCTGGCTATTATTCGCCGGTGGTTCGGTCTCTAGGGCACCCCGGCTCCTGGCCACTATTATTCGCCGGTGGACCGGTCTGGGCCCGGCTCAACATCTTCCTCTTTAAGTGATTAGTGTCTTAAACGTATCTTATTCGGAAGTGTTTCACCCTTGACATGCATGGCTAACTATATCCACACTTGTCCTCCCAGGAGGGCCCGTCCCATATCTTGAGGCTTCTGCACCTCCTAACTCGATGTTCTCCAAAAACCCTAACTCGGGCCTATGTGGTCAATCCTTCTCTATCGTACACATCCCGACTATTTCAACATCACGACCCTTAGATCCAATCCTCACTTTCTACCCCACTCATTCTCTTTTACTTTTATTATTTTCTTTTTCTCTTTCCACCTTCTCACATTAGGGTTTCTTCCTAAACCCTAGTTTGGTCTCCTACGCACCCTTATACCGTCCCACGTACTATTTTTCGTCCGAAGCTCCCAGACACCCAAACGACACTTCTCTTACCTTCCTCACACCCGAGGTAACTTTCCATACGTAAAGTCTGCCTCCATACGGACTCTAACCATCCAATGCAAACCCTAGTTTCTCCCGTACCTACATTAGCCAACTTACTTCCCTTTGGTCATCTTTCTCTCTCATTACTCTTTTTCATGCCTCCATACCCAATTACCACATTAATTATCCTAGCATGCATGTCCCTAAGGGCCACATCACATCACATCATAAAATATAGCATATCCATATCAGCACATACCAAAAGGGCACATGAACACACCTTAGTTCCAAGCCATATCACACATGAGACAATTAAAATAATAACATATAGATCTCGACATAAAAATTATACAGGGCATTCAAGGCATGTAGGACATATAGCACACATTCGACTTTAACTACACCCTTACTCGGTTTAGGTTACCGAGCTATCTTTCACATAAATTAGGCCACTAAACACCCTTTATAATCGTTACACTTAATATATTTCCCATCTAGTTTGTTAGATTATCAATTTACCCATTTCCTTTATTATAATCAACAAATCACCCATTAGTTGGTCAAATTACCAATTTACCCCGTTCATTATCCTAATTACCAAATTACTCCTCTAGTTGGTTAAATTACCAATTTACCCTTTTATATGATCATAATTACCAAAATACCCTTCTCCTTTATTAAAATTACCAAAATACCCTCTAGTCGGTTAAATTACCAAATTACCCCTCACATTTGTCATATTTACGATTTTACCCTTCTCCATTATTAAATCATCAAATTACCCTTTAGTTATTTAAATTATTATTTCTACCCTTCTCAATTATTATAATTACCAATTTACTCCTTTCCAATTTCCACTTTTACCCCTTTGATTTACAAATTACCATTTTACCCCTTCACCTTCAAATTTACCATTTTACCCGCTTAACTTCCAAAAATTACCATATCGCCCTTTTACTTATAAAATTTCCATTTATCCTTAATTAGGAAATTACTATCTTACCTCTTTTAATTCTCAAATTTCCATTCTACCCGTTATCACAAAATTACTATTTTACCCTCTAATTATAAAATTACAATTTTACCCTTTTATTACAAAATTACCAAATTATCATTTTTATTACAATTTACCAAATTACCCTTTCGTTACAAATTTACCAAATTGCCCTTTTATGATAAAATTTCCATTTGGCTCATTTATTACAAAATTACAACTTTAACCTTTTAATATAAAACTACCATTTTGCCCTCTTCTTACAAAATTACCATTTTACCATTTAATCATAATTACTATTTTACCCTTTATTCATAAAATTACTATTTTGCCCCTTTAATTACAAAATTACCAAATTACCCTTTTATTTCAAAATTACCAAATTTCCCTTTTAATTCAAATTTACCAATTTATCCTTTCACTTACAAATTTACCATCTACCCCTTATTACTCCACTTGTATTAAATTATTATTATTACTACATAAAATATTAACTTTAATCCCTCATCTTTGATTCTTATAATTAATGTAACATTATTATAGACCATAACCGTGTACAAGATACATTAATAAAATTCACTAAGGCTCACAAAATACTAATCATGCAATAAAGATCACAATACCATAATAAAACATGGATAATACTTAACATTTTCATTAATAACCAACTTCTACCTTAAACAATTTCTCCAAACATGGCACATAATCTATCATACTTCCTTTTCATCAACCAACTCAAGAAAACATATATAGTATACTAGACAACATATATTAAACATAATACACATTAAAATTGCCTAATGTGCTAACATACGTTAATCCATATATTTAAGCGGGATTTAATGGTTACCTCAGTTTCGCAAAACGAACCTTCCGGTATTCCGGTTAACGGTTCAAGCTTTGATTACAAAAACCAATACCTAAAAATAATTCAAGGCTCATTAGATTAGAAAAGATAAAAACCAAATCATAAGGCTTATAACACTTAATTACTCAAATAATTAAACTAAAATATTTTTATACCTTAAAAATATTACACAAGTAAACCAAAGAGGGCAGCAGCTCATACTGCCCATACAGGATGAGCTGCATGCAGAGAAGAATAAAAAAGAGGGGCTCAAAGGTGGTGGAAGTAGGGAAAATGGGTATTTTCGGGTTGGTGGTTTGGGGCTAAGAAAGGAGGGGTTTCGGGGAGGATTTAGGGCAAGGCAATGGACCAGCGGTGGAGAGGGGGTGTAAGTGGTCGTTGGGGAAGGGTTAACGGCGGCTAAGGGCAGCGGAGGCGGCGGCAGCGAAGCTGCGAAGGTGGCAGCCGAGGAGGGAGGTCAAGATGGGGCTGGCGAGGAAGGAAAATGAGGAGGAAAAATGGAGGATTTCAGGTGACGCTTTCGACCAAAGGAGGATTGGGGATGGTAGAGGGGGTTGCAGAGAGTAATAAGGTGGCTCAGGTGGCGGCGGAAGCGGCGGGACGGCGGCGTAATGAGGCGTTGCAGGGCGGTTTCCGATAAGGGGGTAAAGAAGAGAAAAAGAGGAGAGGAGGAAGGATGGGGGCTTCGGGATGGCTTGATGGGACTGTGATGGTTCGAGGGTGAGGCAGAGGGTGGAAGGAGGTGGTGCAGGTGGTGGTTGAGGCGGCGGAAGTGGCGGAGCGGCGGCGGCGAAACAAAATAGGGGGAGAGAAGGGGGAGAATAATGGGAGAAAAGGAGAGGCTCGGGAGCATGGGGGAGGCTCGAAAAAAATGCAGAAAGGGTAGGGAAGGAGGAATAAATAGAAGAGGATGAGAAGGGAAGGGATAGGGCGGCTCGAGGGGTGTCGGCAGGGTGGTAGGGGAATGGGGTTGCAGGGAGAGGGAGAAAAAGATGGGCGGCAGGGAGAGGGAGAAGAGAGGGAGACAAGGGTGGTGGGACCGGTATGGCCAGAAAACGACGAGAAGGAGAGGGAGGGAGACAGGGGAGGTCAACGGGGGAGGGGAGCAGCAGGTCAGGTGCAAAAATCTCGCCGGTGATGGAGGAAGAAGACGAAGGAAGAAGGAGGGAGTGTCGGGGGGGCTGTGTGCGCGAGACAGACCGACCGAAGAAAAGAAAGAACCGGCCCGGTCGAAGAAGAGAGAAAAGAAAGGAGGAGGGGCGGCCGGCTACACGTGGGAGAAGAAGAAGAAAAATAAAGAAACTGGGCCAGGCCCAAGCGCCGGGGAGGGAGAGGGCAGGCCGGCGGCCCAAGGAAGGAGAAAGAAAAAGAAAGAAAAGGGAGAAGAAGGAAAAAGGGGAAAAGGGAAAGGAAAATTTGTTTTAATTAAAATAATTTAATTTATAAATAATAAGGTAAAATATTTTGGGTAATAAATTTATTTAACCATTTAATTGGAATATAAGGATTTAAAAGGGATAATTTTAGTAAAATAATAATTTGGAAAATTATTTAAATAATAAGAGTATGATAAAATAACAAAATATTTATTTTAATTTATTAAAATATTTATACCAAATTTCATACACTCAGAAATCCATAAAACAATTAAATTAAAAATATTTAAAAGCTAATTTATCCAAAATAAAATTTATTTATTTAAATATAGGGTTTTAAAAATCCGGGGGATTACAGGTGGAGAGTCAATAGAATAGTTTAGGACCTTATCAACTTTAAGACCATCAAAACCCCAAATGTGTTCATGATCTGATGGATGCACTCATAGGATACATTAAAAATACGATGTAAATAATGACAACTTGTCTTGATTACACTGACCTCAATGTTTTTAGACATCCAGCTAGAATAATACCACAAGTGCTAGGCTAGATAGTACCTTAAAACTTATTTCCCTTGTTTGAATTGGTTCCAATATAAGGATGAGAAGGATAAGATGAAATTGCGATGGATTTACCGGTTCAAAATTTAGAAACACATCATTTTTCAATTTGCATACCATGTCTACTATTTAATCAATACCCATTGATGCCAGAAATCAGAATGTAGGGATCAATTATGTATTGGTTCTACCACTGAATCATTAACATCCACACATTTAGAAAATCAATCATCTTATTATAATTTTATTCAATCAATTCACTATACTCAAAATTGACACTATCTAATACTAGATAACAAAGAGAGAGAATAGAGATAAAGAGAAGGGACCCTACAAAACTAGAATATTAAGTAGCAGAGAGGATAAGATCTAACACAAATAGAAAGACTCATAGCTGGAGGTTAAAAAAAAGGGGATTCACTCACAAATATTTAATGCATCAATTTCAAAAACCCTAATTCACTTGACCTTACAAAAATGTAAATGCTAACAATGCTTGAAACAAGTCAAGGAAATTAGATAACAAAAATATGAATCTACAAATAGGAATCGGATAATATTAATTTGAACAAATCAAAGCTCCAATAAGCATAATAGCAAGAGTAGAAAATAAAGGGAGTGCATTATGAGTGAAGAATATATGGAACGTAAAGGAAGTCACAAGCATGTAAGAGATTATCGTTAGTGTTGGATTAATGAAGAAATAAACAATGCTAAAGGAGGCACTGGAGATGTTGGCACAGATGAGAGGCTGACGAGGATAATTAGGTGGCGAGGAGAGGTATACATTGAGGGATAGTGTTGTGGAGAGACACACAATAAAGAGACATAAGCATTGAGGAGTGTGGGACCAGGAGAGGGTCGAGAGGTAGGTGTCGAGGAGGAGATGTTAGCCAGGATTTTAAGTTTTTAGGCTTTATTACCTAGGGGTCCAGGTGAGAGATTATTTTCCATATCCTAGTAGGATATGTTTACCCCTATAATAAAAGTGTAACACCCCCATTTTTAAAACACAAAAACTTAGAAAATAATTAGGAAGTTGAACAAAAATGAGGGTATAACTACCACATCTAATGTAAGCAAACACCATGGTTCCACTTACACTAGATGTTAAAGCTAAAACATAAAATGGAAACTGAAATAAAATTCCACACCTTCTTAATATAATAGGATACCATTATAAGGTTTTACTAATACTAATAAAAATGAGAAAATTCAATAACTTTTACTACATTTAAAACTCACCGAAATCAAGATACCAATAAAATATAGAAATCTGGATGCCAAAATACTCTCTCAACTTATCCTGCAAGTATGCATCCATCCTCAAGTATGGTCACAATATACTTACACAAGACTATATCCTCCACATATACATTATGGATCATTGCAACCCCATTTAAAATAATGACAAGTTAGCTAAAGAAGGAACATAACCCATTATTTAGAAGAAAAATATCATAATTTATAAAATTACCGTAACACATCAAATACAACCACATATGAGTCAAATGATGAAGAAATTATTAGTTCTCTATTCATAAAGCCTATTTTAGTGGTAACTACATAAACACACCATCCATTTTTTATCTATTGAGTTTGAAAAACCCAACCAAAAGGGTGACCTGGAAAAAAAGTTTGAAGACATCCAAGGATAACCAAAACTAACAATAGGAGATACACCTCCTGGAAAATTCTGGTGGTCCTAGCACCAAAGTTTAAAATCTAACATCCGACATCCAACCCTTAAATGTTTACACCCCCTAAGAAGTCCAAAGATCCTACAAGAGTAGACATGAAACCTTACTAACTCTTGGTTAGGTAAATAATTCAAGTGACTACATGTGACTACAAACTAAAGAAAGGTTGTTGCCAATCCCCAACTTCAGGAGGCTAACTTTAGAGGACCCTAAGTCCAATTGAAATCTTCCATTTAAAGTTGTAGTGTCTTAGTCAAAGTGTCTGTATAATGTAACCAAATCACAAGGCCATTTATAAAAATTCTTATAACTACCTTTCTAAGATTAGGTACCATCCATATTGGGTACTTTCTAAAAATAGTAACTTCTATAAATAATAATTTTCATTAATTTTACTATTATCAAATAAGGCCTTCCATAATACCACTTTGCAATTTAAATAGTTTCCAGAAAAGTTGACCACTTAGGTCATAATCCAACACCCTTATATTTTAATACCAATTAGAAAAATAATGATTATGTATATATTATAATATTATAAGGTAACATGTGCCACAAATTTCATATGACTGCAAAAAAATAATTAAAATAATATAAACACTATACATACATTCCAAATAAATGAGTAAAAGCAATGATGAAACCTATATAAATAACTTAAGTTCATAAAATTCATATTTTTGATAAATTCTATAGCCATGTCAGCAAAATATAAAGATTTTATAAAATAAGGGTTACCACAAATATAAAATTTAAAATGCCTTAAATCATATAGTATAAAAATAGTATTGCATATATTAAAATGTGGTTGGTAATTTAGCTCTAAGTAGTAAGAAAAGTAAGTGGGTTGCTTAAACCACAACCCAATCAACAAGTTCTCACTATATAATATCCTATAAACTTATAACACTAACCATCAATATAAAAAAATATACTAAGAAAATAATTATACTATAATAATTAGACTAGCCTTAGAGTATATCTCATTATTCTGATGTTATTAGTTATATCCTTTTTATTGTAAGATATATAAATAGCTCGATAATAATAAGTCAATAAATAGATGTGATAGATTACAAATTTTCCCACGTAGCCCAAAACTTAATCCAATAGCATCCGCTTATTGAAAGATGCTCTTACGAAACTCAATTACTTTACTATTGAATTAAATAAAATTGTACTCGAATATCATATGTATATCTCATACAGAGCTAACCTAGAACCTTGTTCGTTTTCACCATTTTCTTTGTTCATGACCTTTATAAGATGTCATTAGTGTCATCCTAATGCTAATTAACCAATTAGTCAACCATTCATATAATATATTGATGATCATATTAACCCAAAATTTATTTAGTATAAAAACAAGACTTCAAAACAATTATAAATTTATCAATTCAACCAATCCACGTACCTAGCCATTAACAAAATCCATCAAATTATTGTCCTCAATACCCAAGTTCGTCACCATGTGCTATTGTATTATGCTAATACTAATATCAAGCTATTATATAATTTCAACAAATGAAGCTTACTATATATTGAAGTCCAACATGAACCACTTGTCTAATTTAGGACATAACTATTGGACAATGGAAAAATAACTAGTGTTTTTTGCTCTTATTGCAGGTTTTTCCTTGTCCCACATTGGTGGGAAGGAATTTTTTTTTTAATTTATATACCCTTCTACCCACCTTAGTGTTTGAGTTATTAATATGAGCTTAATTGCGCATGTGGGTGTAAGCCCAAGCCCAACATTCTTTTTACTGAAAATTTATTACATTTTAATGCTTCTCTTTTTACTCGGTCTTTATTCATATTGACTTTTTCCTACTTTGAATACATCAATAAAGACTTTTATTGCACCGTTTCTGATTGACTCTTTTTCACTTTGCACGCATCAACGCACTCTTTTATTGCGTCATTGGTGGACTGATTCAACAGGAATCGGTGGACATAGGAAGAACTTTTTTGCTCTATATATACTATGGTATTTTACTCAGTAAGACCCATAATACAACCGAGAAATCTTTCTAATCTTTCTTTCTCTATCTTGAAATACATTTACTAGGCAAAATTCTATTATTTTCATACTCTTCAATCTTGAGTGTACGAGATTAGAGAGTCATTTTTTAACCTGGGGGGGGGGGGCTAGTATTATAAGATTACACCGAAGGATCGGTCGTAATTCACTTTAGGGCAGTATTTTATTCGCAACACAACAACAACTTTCGATAAGTATTTTCATAGCTTAATTTCAATTCATAAATTTACCTCGTAATTGCTATTACTGTATATATATTTTCCAACAATAACTTCCCAATCAAAAGAGGAAGAAAAAGGGCCTCCTGATACGAACTCGGAACTAAGCTTTGTATAAAATATTTGGAATATAAAATATAGTAGATGCAATATTAATTCAAATTACCAAACAACTAGTACCATAAAAGTAAAATTTTTCTCAATTCTCTTAAGCATATGAATGAATTAAGGTGTAGAGAAAAATACATGATTACCAAAATACCAATAGCTCCTATATCGTGTATCTTGAGATGTATCTCCACGCCCCCCATTTTTCTCTTAGGGTCTAAAGACTCTAAACCTTTTTTATCAGGTTCTAATTTTTTTTTTTTTGATAATTTCATAATGAAGTATCAAACAATACAAACGACCCCATTGGCACAAGGAAATTTGGACCTAGAACAGACATCACTAACTGGAATACTCCATCTATAAAAAAGCGTGCACTTTATGCACTAACTCCTCGATTCTGTATGGAAACTCCTTACTACTAAATTTTATCCAGAAGCCAACTCGCATTTTGATAGTCATTAGCATCCACTTGGTGCAGAACTTTTGATTGTAAAAAACCACCTTATTCCTGGACTCAGAACCTATGATTGTGAAAAAGGCAGCCTGCCAAATGTCTTTCCCCCGTCCTTTGCTACGAGCACCTAACCAGGCCAAAGCATTCTTATCCATTGTTTCTGACAACACCCATTCACACCCGATCCATTCATAGAGGTCATACCACAGTCTCCCAGTCACTTTACAGTGCAGAAAGATATGGTCACTCGACTCCTTATCTACCAGACAAAACGGACAACTTGCCTCGGTTTCTTCAATAATTCGCAACCTAACCAATCTATCTCTGGTATTTAGTTTGTGTTGAACTGTAACACCCCAAAATTCACTAAATTTTTTTTTAAGCGGAAGCAATTAAAATAGAAATACTTAAAACTCGTGAATTCTGGAAATGTTACCGCCACACTTAGTACCAGACCAGTTCTCTCCGACCGTTCCAGTACCAAGTGCTAAGGCTAAGAAAAGATTTACATTAACTCAAACCAGTGGTTCATAAAAGAACTCAAAAGATCATACATTAAAATCAGAGTATGCATAAATGTTTATAAACGTAATAAAATAGAAATCAGAGTGCGAAATCAAAGAGGATAAATACTCCAATACAAAGAAATAATAGTAGGAAATAAAATTACATAAAGGCTGAAATACGGCCACGACACTCTCGAACTTGAGCCAAACACTCTCAACACATAGTCCCACATGATATCTCACCCACCTGCACAAATCAGAAGGGCATACTACTCGTGGGAATGAGCAACACCCATAAAAGGGGTGATCAGTACGCTACGTACTGAGTAAGGTAACCGAGCACTAAGGCCAACACATAAGCACATAATCCATGCAGATAATAACAGGGCAATCCAACATAACAACATAAGGTATATGAACAATTCAGGTAAACGTACAAAGGCCCATGAATAATCTAGATTAACTGTTTAATTAATCTCTTAGTAGAATCTGATTCACACCATGCCCTTTTATCAATCCATGTAAGTACAGGAACACCCCACTATTATTGCCGGTGGGCCGGTCACTTGCGGGACAAAGTCCACACCACTATTATTAGCCGGTGGACCGGTCACTTGCGGAACAAAGTCCACACCACTATTATTTGCCGGTGGACCGGTCTGGCTCCTACTCACATGGGGTTCCACTGTAAGTAATTAATATCTTTTAAGTGTCTTTAACAAACTCGGGTTCGTTTTTATTGAGCTCGAGTCCCCCACTATTATTCACCGGTGGACCGGACACTTGCGGGACAAAGTCCACACCACTATTATTTACCGGTGGACCGGTCTCACATAGGGTAATAACCCTAACCACTATTCCTAACCGGTGGATCAGTTGGAATCGGCTCAATAATATTTCGCTTTAAGTGATTAATATCTTAAATATTTTATTCAAAGATTTCACCCTGGTCGTGCATGAATCAACACACATCACAAATCACAATTACCCTTTAATCACCAAATATACTTGATACGACAAAAACCCTAAGCAGTTGCACCAAACCCTAATCATCCACACGAACCCTAGCTCGGTTTCCTACGTAACGTACCCATATAATGTTCCACGCACTATTTTCCCTTCAAATGTTTGATTACCCAAAACAATACTTACATTACTTTCCTCAAATCCCAAATCAGCATTCCATACATAAACTTCACTCTCATACAAACTTTACACATCCCATGCAATTATTAACTTCCATGCAAACCCTAATACCACCATACAACCATTAACCATTATGCAAAACCCAAAATCTCATCATACAAAACCCTAAATTCAATCAACATAACCCAAAGATTCATTCATACCAAACCCTAGATTCAAACCATATACAACCCAAAGATTCATTCACACAAAACCCTAAATTCAATCCATACCAACACAAAGATTCAAATCATATAAAACCCAAAGATTTTTCCACATAATACAATTGATTAGATTCTCCCCTTTCATAACCACAATTTAGATTCCACCATACAAGACTATAAGTTAGATTCTCCCACATAAAATCATAAATTAGAATCTCCCAAGCAAAACCATAATTTGGATTAATTGGATTCCCCCAAAAAAATCATAAATTAGATTCTCCCAATCAAATCATAAATTAGGTTCTCCCATATAATATCATAAATTACATTCTCCCCAAATAACATCTTAAATTAGATTCTCCCTAACAAACCATAAATTCAATTCTCCCATATAACATCATAAATTAGATTCTTCCTAACAAACCATAAATTCAATTCTCCCATATAACATCATAAATTATATTCTCTATACAAAACCTCAAAAATCATAAATTAGATTCTCATACACGAAACCCTAAAATTCTCCATTTTATTCCTCTACTCATGAATAAATGGAATACTTAGGTCAACTCACATCCCTTAATCAACTTCTTTCTCCATCCTCCTTTTTCATCATTCTTCCCCACACAACCACATCGACATTCTCACATGCATGTCTTACAGGGTCACAACACATATCATCATACATAAATAATACACATGCCATGCAAAACATTCTTCAACTCCACGTCATATCATCCACGTTATATCACATACAGAATGATCATAATAATACATAGGATACATAGCATGCGAAGCACATAATGCATATAAGCACACAAAAGGCCTTAGCACCCCTTACCTGAAACGACACCGGTATTGGAGCACGTTCCTATGCCTCCTTAGAACTTTGACCGAATAATAACATACTAATAAAATAACCTTAACAAAATTATAACTTTGCTAAAGACATAAAAATAATAGAGATATTATAACCCTTCATAATATAGGGTTAAAGACTTTACCCTAATAATAATAATGATACTAATATAATAATATCAAAATTAATAAAACTACTATCAATGAGAATATAAATAATAATAACAACAACAATAATAATAATAATAACAATAACAATAACATATAAGTTTTCAAATAACTAACTACTTACCATTTATTTAATATTAATAATAAAATTAATAACATATATAATAATATTAAAATAATAAAGATAATGATACTATTATTATTAATGGTTATAAGAACAGTAGAAATAATAATACTCAAATAAATAAGTGCAAATGTTAATACAAAGTTAGGGCCTAAGATTTTCTAGAATAAATAATAAAACGCTAATAATACTTATTCTAATAATAATAATAATAATAATAATAATAATAATAATAATAATAATAATAATAATAATAATAATAATAATAATGATGATTATAATCCTATAATAATTCAATTAATAACTTAAACTTCAAAACTAAAAATAAATTATTTTATTACCACTCTCCACCCAGCAAGTACAATTTAGCATAAATTTTACATCAATTAATAATAAAACATATTAAGAATATAAATATTAAGAATAATAATAATGGTATTTATATGCAAATAATTGAAATAAATTAAATCAAGGCTTATAATAATATGAAAAATGGTTGAGAGGGTCTAGGGTTCAACCTTAAGCTGGTGGGGATAGGTGGCATCGGCGGTGGTTCACGGTGGCGGCGGCGGTGGCCGGAAAAATAGAAGAATATAGAAAAAGATGGATGTTGGGAAAAAGATATGGAGAATTGAGGTGATATAAGAGGTGTTTATTGTTGCCCAGGAGGAGAGGGACAAAATGATGTTGGTGGTGCAGCCAAAGGTGGCGGCGCACGGTTGTGGAAGGCGGTTTAAGGCTTCGGGGTCAAAATTCCGGCGAAACGAGCATCTAACTTTGCATGATTATTTAGGCTCGTACAAGAAGAATCGAGAGATGAAAATAGTTTAGTTAATTAGAGTAAATTTCAGGGAAGAGAATGAAATGTTTCGGTGGCGCTAAGGTTGGCTGACGGCGGCGGAAGAGGCGTCTGAAGTTGGGGTGGCGGCAGCTCGGGCCGAGGGTTTCGGGGAAGAAAAATCTTCAAAATTCCTTCAACTAGGCTATTTATAGACGTTGGAATGGATAATGAGGAGCTGGAGGTTGACATGGAAGTTTTAAATGCAAGAATTTGGGTGGCCGGTGGCGGTAATTGATTGGTCGACGTTTGGTTTGCTTCGAAATTTCGAGAGGTTGGGGAGGAGAAACGGGCGAGAGTTAACACACGAAAATTATGCCAATCTATTCCTGGAGTTAAGAGGAAGGCAATGAGACAAGAAACGGCCGGTATTATTCACCGTAGCAGGAGAAGCCATTGACGGGGAGGGAGTAGCAGCGGCGTCGACGGAGGAGAAAGGAGGAAGAAGGAAGAAGAAGAGGAGGCAGACCGGTCGGCCGGGGAAAGAAAAGAAAAGAAAAGAACCGGGCCGGTTTGCGCGCGGTGAGGGCGTCATTAAACCGAACGACGCGTTTCGGTGTAAACGGAGCCAAAACGCGGCGCGGCGGAGTCGAACAAAGGAGGCCGCGCGGGCGCGGGCTGGGCCGAGGGAAAGAGGAGAAAGGAGAAGAAGAACTGGGCCACGGCTGGCCCAGTCGACGAAAAGAAGAGGAAAAAGAAAAAGAAGAAAAAGAAAGAAAAAGGAAAGGAAAAAGGAAGAAAGAAAAAGAAAAAGGGAAAAAGGAAAGGAGAAAAATAATTAGATTAGGGCCAATTAAATTAATCAGAATATTTAGGATATTTAAAAATAATAATATTTAAATAAAATAATACTTAAATTCCTTTTTAGGCTAAATTAGGATTTTTAAAAGATTTTCCATAAATTCCATTTTAATTAGCAAAACACCCAAATTTTCTTCCATTAAATTATTTATAAAACTAATATTAATTTGGAACCATTTTCTCCTCCTTATTTTAAATAAAATAATTTATTTAAATAAATTCCCAAATTAAAATCCTTGATTAGTTAAAATACCCCAAATTCCTCCTAATTAAAATACTTATAAATTTAGTCTTGATTTGCCCTAATTAATTTTATTTTATTTTAATTAAAATAATTTATTTAATTAATCTTTATGATAAAACCTCATTTAAATGTAATATTTAGAATTAGAAATTTTCTGGGCATTTCATGAACCGCGAACCATGACAAAAGCGCCATCCTTGGAGGAGCTGCACTGCCCCACATCAAACTCGAGCTCAGTGAAATCTGGCCCACCGCAGCTATCCTCTGATACTCAGCCTGATAGAGTGATCTCACAGAGAAAATACCAGAATCATCGCCTCTCCACCTGATCGTATCCTGCCTGCTATCGCTCATTTGAACCCTCTGAATGGTTGTTCTCAGGTGCTCTGATTGATCCTCTTCTCATACGAACATGTTCTAATATGTTAACCAAAACTTATATAATAGGGGATTACTAGGGTTAAAGAGATAACTAGCTATTTATATGGGCCGGAGTGTTAGGATTACGGAGGATAGACTTAGCAAAAGATAAGTTCCAAAACTTATTTATTTACCCAAAGATAATTGATTGCTAATATAAATTGAAATGGTCAAAGTCATATTTATTATTAAATTTCATTTACTATATATATAATTAATAACTATTTATGAAAGGATAAGGTCTACAAGTAACTAATTCCTTATATAATTAAATAAATAGATGAAAATAGGTATATATGTATGTATCCTTCACACATTATTATTATTATTATTATTATTAAAATTATGAAGTATTGCAAAAATTCCCCCACACCAAACACGTAAGTGAAGGGAATTAATTTTTCCTTTATCCCCATTCCAAGCATGGCCTTAGAATATATACTGTGTGTATGGCCATCTTCTCCATGACGTTATAATATGAGTTGACCGAACTATGTAATGCTATATACATTTGAATCATTTAAGATAATTTTATGAAAATCAAATGTCATCAAAGGATCGAACCTTTCGAAAGGGCATATATAGACCATGTAAATGGTACACTTGTACAACTGGCTAGCAAGCGATCTGATAATTGCTCGTAGTACATAAAATAATAGACAAATGCCAAGACAAAGCATCTTCGATGCCCTTCGAAATCCCTCTAACGCTAAGTCAAATACAATTAGATCCGAGCACTCGGGGAATTTCTTTCGCTTTAGTCATTGCACTAAAATGATGCACCAAATGAGGTAAAGAATATACAAAAACGGAAAGTCGACTTTAGGAAAATAAAGATATATGTAAACTCACATCCATCAAATAGTAGGCTAGTAGCGTAGTAAAATATTCTTTTAAAAATATTCGTCTGACTTTTGCTCATCTATTCTTTGTATCAAAAGGCGTAATCCCCCACGCTCCCAGGGGCCCCCGCCAGCCGGCCCGACAGCCATCACGAGGGAGGTAAATCACGATGACCCAGCGCCAAGCACATAGCAGGTCCAGAGCCGGGGCGCCCACAAGGAACCACCCTCACAAACGGAGGGTTGAAACTCCCACACTGCAGCTTGTCTCCCGACAGAATCGAACTGGAGACCTCCTTGTATCACGTACCATGCCTTGACCACTAGGCTATGCCCGTGCGGGCTTTTGCTCATCTATTCTAATATTTCGGGTGTTCTGAATTTTATAATTGTGACGCGTGTTAATATTTAGGGTCGAAATTTTTATTATTGTGAATCTGATATGAAAATAAGATATCTCGATTGATATTAGGAGCAATATATTACTAAGTCGTGATATTAGGGGTGTTTATAGATTGGATATTCGAGAAAAAAAATTTAAAATATTTAAAAGATTAAATATCCGATAAAAGCTGTATATATTCCGAATTTTTTTTTGAATATCTGACACTTTAAATATCTAAAATTTTAAATCGGATAATAAATAATTGTCAGATGTATAAAACTTTCAAAAAATGCCACAAATAAAAAAAGTATCAGATAAAAAAGTATCCGATAGAAAAATAATAAATTAATCCAATTTAAACTAATTAATATGATCTAATGATTTGATTTGAGTCTTAAATTAAATTATATTAAATTAATAATTTTAAATTTTGGATAATATTTAATCAAAATAATAATTAAAAAATATTAAATCTACTTACAATAAACATTCTTATTTCAATATATATATATATATATAGAGAGAGAGAGAGAGAGAGACATGCTTATATACAATAAAATTTTATGAAAGATAAATAGTATTTAGAGTATATATATATATAATTTATCAAATCGGATATTTTTTATTTTTGTTGGATTAAATATCCTATTTATTTGAACTTTATTGATCAAATCAGTTATTTTATTTAAAAGAAATATTAGGTCGATTATTTATTTTTTTTTAGATGGGATGAACTCGAATATGAAAT
The DNA here is from genome assembly GCA_030549775.1 of Tamarix chinensis. Classification (NCBI taxonomy): domain Eukaryota; kingdom Viridiplantae; phylum Streptophyta; class Magnoliopsida; order Caryophyllales; family Tamaricaceae; genus Tamarix; species Tamarix chinensis. Next base: position 7,321,550 of record CM060179.1, on the reverse strand, counting down.
TGAATCATGAAAAAACCTACCTCCCTACTTGACTTATGGCCTAGGCACGAACGTATAATGCGGGATTGTCAAATTATTCTTTGAGTGGCTATATATAGTGGCGCTACCAACAAGGATTTTTCAGCAACAAAGGTGGTAATGAAAGGATTGCGAAGAGAGGCTTCACATGAAGATAAGAGTCTTGTTGGCTAGCCAAGGATGACTTGCCCGCGCCTTACTTTCAAGATTGATATTTCCTTCGAATAATAGAGGAAATTTTACCAAGTTAAGGAGGCGTCAGGCGAGCATCCTGGGCAATGTTGATAGGCTGTTCTCTTTCATGCTAGGCCTTCTCTTCTTCTCTCACTGGAGACAATATCATGATCCATGAGTTGGCGACTGCAGTCATCTCAATCTCTCGATCTGGACCTCCCTCCCTCCCTCCCTCTCTCTCTCTCTCTCTCTCTCTCTCTATATATATATATATATAGATATATATTTTTGGATTATGTATAGAGAGTTAAGGAAATGGTTCACAATATTCATATTTTTTTGTGAGTCTTAGACTCTTTGAGGATTTTATTTGTAGACCTTTGATTGGTGAACTTTTACTTATATATATATATATATATATATGATTATCTCAATCTTACTTATTTTCTTAATTAATGTTTTATTCAGTTAGTAAGCAGAAAACAACATTTAGACACAACTTCTGATTTGGTAAATGCTTTTGTATTTTCATTTCCATCTGATGTTTCTACTCTCTGTCGCTGCAGGTTCCATATGTTAAACACATTAATTATTCCGGCCCCAAGATACTTTGATTGAATAATACATGAAAAAAATAAATATGTTACATGGTAGGAATTTCAGTATGAGAAGATTGTCTAGTAATAATCAAAAGCAGAAAGAAGAGAAGAAAATTGGGTGAACCAAGATCTGTACCCTTTTTTTGTATGTGTGAGTTACTTATTTAGAAGATTTTACACATTTTCAGATGTTAATAAAAATAATATTAGTCTTTCAAATATGTCTTTTACTTTTCTTTTTTGTATAAGATATTGTTTAAATACTTTTACGGATTTCTTATAAATCAAAAAAGAAAAAAAAAATTAGTAAGACTAAATATGAAAATGATGTTTTGACTTATTTTTAAGTGACTTTTTTTTATATAAAAAATTAAAACTAAAGTGAGTTGATTAATTTCATATACGTACAAAAGAGTATAAGATTGAATCTCAACCCCCCCCCCCTCCAATTGTATTCTAATTAATTTGAATAGTCGTTCTTATTTATGGCAACCTCCCTCTCTAACTACTCGCGAACATGTGTCTAAAATTTATGTATAATGAACATTCACATACTATATAACTCGCTTTCAACTGAAATATATGTGATTTTGGCTTCAATAATAATAATAATAAATGACTTGAGAGGATCGAGACACATCTTTTTAGTGTAGATCAAACTCGAATTATTAATCACAATCGACAACCTTAATGTGTGTCGAAAATAAAATAAAATAAATGGAAACCTTGTGAAAATAAACAAGAGTCTAGGATCGGGGATTTCAAAGCTAGTGGTTAAGTACATATATCTTGGATAGTGCTAGAGGTTTTGAATTTGAATTTTTCATCTCTTAATTATATATTTCTATAGTGGTTGTAACATTTATATTGTGATTTATATTCACTGTTATTGACACTCTCTGAATATGAAAAACAAACCGTCTTAGTTATAGTATGTATCAACAAAATAGTAGGACGCACGCAGATACATAATGTTATATGTCTAATTCAATATTAATTTTGCATGTGTATCCAGCGTCAAGAACCAACTTTAATATCAAGAAAAATAAAAACTATATATATATATAATATATATACTATATATATATATATATATATTCAATTCCGTGGATACCAATAAGAAAAATGACCAAAATAACTATGTATTTGATCCAAACCTCATTAAATAGAAATGACTTATTTGAAGCTACTAATTATCTAAAATAATTATTTATTTTTAATATTTTTTAAACTAATTTCTTTTAAATAAGTAATTATCATGGATAATTATTTTTTATAAATAGATTCAAACATTGTCTCAATTATCCACAATTATTTTACATTAAAATCATAATAATACTAAAATTACAACTGGAATAATCGCCATGATTGAGTTACATCCTCATTAACCCATCAAACCGATATCAATCAATCAACAACGCACGAACAAGAAGGCCATAACCCCGAACAAGGCAACCATAGGAAAAGCACCCAACACCACACTCCTAACACCGTCAGATTTAGAAGCATTGTTACCATCCTTCTGTACATCTTCAGGGTGACAATCCAGACCTTCTTTACTTTCCTTGCATTCGTTGGCAAAGAGCCCAGGCGGATACTTCCCATAGAGGTTGATGTAGCTAAACATGGTCGTGGCACAATCGCTTTGAAGGTCATTCAGTTGTTCCGCAAAAGGACAGGCAAATTGCTTCAAGGCTTTACAACATACGTCTGCTGGGTACTTTGGTCCCTTGCACTCGCTTGTTATGATCGTGTAGTTTTGGTTCTCAAAGTCTACCGGACAACCTGTGATCATGTTGTCCGTTATTAATTACTCCATGAAAACATAAAGGAACGCATTTTTCAAGGCAGAAACTATGATCTTTTAATTTTATGTTATGATAGTTGTGTTTTCTTAGATTTTCATAGTAATATTGTTTTAAATAAATAATAATTGAAGATATAATTCTTGTAGTATCACGTGGCCTTATATGCGTTACCGAAACTATAATTATCCATTCCTTATTCTTCGATTGAACTAATCAGAAAGGGTTATCCTTCAAATACACTTAAACATGTTAATATATAGATGAATTATAAGAAAAAAGTTTGATATCTATGACCCGTTTTATAATTTTTTTCTTCCCCCACCCCCAAACAAATTAATTTATATTTATTAAAAAAAATTGCATAATAGGTGTTGTTATTATAAATCATGACACTTTTCGGAAATTATTGTATGTGTCCAATTCACTAAAAACTTTTATTCACATAGATCTATAGTCCATACATAGAACTCATCTGCGAGCTGTAAAGTATGCGGCGGGAAGGTTAATTTATGGTGAATTGGACTCATGCAATAAAGTATTTAGCGATGAAGGATTAATGACTTAATTAATGTACCAAGATAAACTAGATACTAATAACTTATTTATTAAGAAGACTAGATGCCAAATGTTTCTTCTCTTGCAATTTAATAAAGTTCCCCTCTCTCCTTAGGTTCTGGCAATTCTAGCACGTACGAACTGCACGAGAACAAATTTTCCTTTTCATCTATTATGGGTGTTTATTTCCCCTCGCTGCCTCTCGTTGCATATTTTTTTCCCTTACGGATCACACAAATACAATATATAAATGTTATGTATACGTCAATGCTATATCAACGTACTTGTGATATATTAATAAAATTGCATGTAAAGATAGAGACGTTACTTTTTCTAGTTTGGAGAAGATTTCGACCCATGGATGCATGATCTTCAAAGATGGAATCTGCACTAAAAAAAATGAATTCATACAATTGCAAATTATAAATGACTCAAGCCAATAGGAAAGCTCAAAGAATCAAGGAAAATTAGACGAGATGGAGGAGCAGGAGGAGGAGGAGGAGGAATGGGATATACTTGAAATATGAGACGAATAAGCTGAGATTGCAAGGAGGAAGAAAGCAACGCAAATAATTAATCGATCCATTGCCATTTCTTCCTGTTCCGCCGATCAATCGTCAATATTTTTATTAATCGGCCGATTTTCCGTAAGAACGTGGTTTTATGTTCTCTAATCTCGTCTATTAATTAATGTCTTAACAAACCCTCCTCTCACACGGGAGAAAGGAAGACGAGACAAAGCGAGAGGTAAATATAAACGTATCTTTATTTATTTATGAGGTTGGCAGTCAACAATTAACAACGTTTGTTTATGGCCAAACTTTTGCTTTTGTGTTCAATCAATAATAATTTCTTTACCAAATATTACAAAAATTAACGGTGTCGAAGTATATAAGGAAAAGAAAATTAGACTAGGCCTGATTTTGTCAATATCATTTTTATTATTGAATAATTTTAAACCACTTGAATCAATTTTCACTTATATTTTTTAAAATCCTCTTATTGATATATATCCACTGAAATTTTAATTTGTTCCTTGGCTCTTGTGATGCTCTACTTATATATTCGGATCAAGATCGGCCTTGCTTATGTGTGTTACTAAGATAATTAATCGTAAATAAATTTCCTTCTTAGTAAAAAAAAAGGGGGGGATATTACCTCATCCCTGTATATGTAATATCCCATTTACAGAAGTCCTAATTTAAAAACTCTAACTATAAATTTTAAATTTATGTGTAATTAATTATAGTTATTATTGTAGGGTTAAATGTATTATTATTATTATTCTTATGTGTATTAATTATGGTGAAATAAATTATAAATTTAATTAGATTAAATTTTGATAAAATTTAAAGGGTTAGTTCTATCCCTTGTTGTTTTGAACTGTGGAACCCAACCCTGCCCAACTGATTGTTGATTCTCCCAATTTGGTTTGTGTGACCAAGCCCCTAACTAGAACCCTAACCATGTTGTAACCAAATTGAACCTTGCACTCTCACCCCTTCTTCATGAGAGTTTGTGTGTCTCTATTTTTGCACACCAAACCCTGGCTTTACTAGACGTGCATGCGTGACTCACTCACCAACCCAACTTCATGCCTTACTTATTCACACACCACCTATGCCTAAATAAGCCTCCTCCCTCTCTCATTTTTATGTTTGTTCAAACCCCTCCAAATTGGCTCTAACTTTCCCTTTCTTCTTCTCTGTGGGTTTCTTTGGTTTTCCTTGACATTCTTCAAGTCTCTACACCACCTTTCCTCCACATTTTACCACACCTCACATTGCCCCTACCTTGGTGCATGAACCACTACCATTCCTCCCCTCCTAGCAACATGAGAAGGAAGTATAACTTGTCCTTAGTTGTGTGAATTAATCATGTAACTCACCCTTGATTATATGAATCATTCACATTTTGCAACCCCTCCACATGAACCTTGGTGCTACCTGCCTTTTCTAGTATAAGTTGCTCACATTGCTAGCCCTCTTGGTGCATTATAGCCTCATGTTCGTCCTCTTGGCATAGTTGGACACTAGTTCTCCTATTTTGATTAATCGTGTTGATTGTTATTCAGTTATGCTAGGTTTTAATATGCTTTGTTTGGGTTTGTTTTCAGGTGAAGAAGGATACTAGTTAGAGTCTAAGGTTTATTGGTTGTTGCTTTAGTTTTTTTCTAGGTTATATAAGAGGTAACCATATGCTTCTACTAAGATGCAAAACCATATGTGAGTGTGTAGGGTTTAATATGTTTTTTTCTATGCTATATGCTTGTTGATTTTCAAAATATGCATGTGTAGCATTTTGTAATCTTATCATAGGTATAATAGATGCAATGTTATTTGAGGCATGCTTAATTTATGTAACTTGATATATGTACGTTTGCATTCTCGATTCACTACTATGAAAATGACTTTAAAATGGTTGTTTAAGAGTTTTAATAATGGTTTTAACATGTTATCAAATCATCTATTATTAAAGCTTTAATAATGGTTTTGAAGCCATTATAAAAAAAAACATAAAAACATGCTAACAATGGCAAAATTTAGACTTTTAATAACAAATTTGTATAAAAATCATTATTAAAAATCACATTTGATATCAGTTCTATTCAAGAACCATTGTCAAAGATTAGTTTGGAAAATGGTTTAAACAAAAACCATTATTAAAACCTGCAAAAAAAAACACCTTCAAATCTATTTCATATGAATAGATACCTAATAACAAATGATATGGAGTTGTTAAGAAGTGTGAGGGAGTTAAACCCTCATGGTTCTAGATTGAACTATATCCATACACTTCATCTTAGTTAGATCTAGAACAAAATGGAACATAAATTTAAGACTATATTAAACTATATACCATCAGATTTGGAACAAAATGAAGCAAAAATATGATACTAGTTTGAACTATATACCATCAAATATGGATCAAAATGGAGTAGAGATTCGAGACATATCAAAGATGAGAAAGTGCACCTAGATCAAACCCTAAACTTCATATTTTTTATTTCCATGAAAACATGTAAGATTTGATTTTAATTAAGGAAGTAATAGAAGTATGAGATAAATCAAAATATGAAAAATGAAAGACTAATCAAAGCATAGATCATTAGAAGCATAAAAGAATTGAGAGAGATAAAATATAACCTTAGCACAAAGTAGCTAAACTTTGATGTCTTCCTTGGGATCATCAAATCTAAATAAAGCACACAAAAAGTGGCATCTTAATGAATGAAAAAATAGATCTATAGTAATCAGATTAAAAGATGCAAAGAAACAAACAAACAAACAAAATTTGATCATAATGCAAGATAGAATTCAAAAGTTCCTAAATCAAAACAATCTAATCTAAAAGAACTATTTAATTCTTGATGGATTTGTGAATAATAACCACCATGTTAATAAATACAATATAGGAATCAAGAATATATATAAAATAATGAGATATAGATGAATTAGATCAAAAATATGCAAAGAAATCCAAAAAAAATAGATCAAAAAGAAATACAAAAGTTGGAATTACCCAAATCAAACCAATTATACCTGTAAACAATAAGATCTAAAAGAATCATTTGGTTCTCGAAGGATGTACAAATAACAACCAAAAATTGAGTAAAATCAACATCAAAATCAAGGAATGAACAAATATAAAACAAGCAAATTTAAAATAATTGGATCTAAAATATTCAAAGAAAACCAACAAAAAAAAGATCAAAAAGTAGATCGAGGTCAAAGTTTCTCTAATGGAAATAAGGAGTGTGTCAATGTGAGTTGCATACTTTGAATTAGTAGATATGAAAAAAAAAATTGGAATAGATAGTTAGAGTTTTAGAGAGTTGTAGAGAGGAACAAGAATGAGGGGATGGATGATTGATGGAAGTGGGTAAAAAAAATAAGACATAGCTCGAGGCCTTTTTTCTAACATCGGTTTTTAGCAACAGTTTTCCTAAAAGCCAGTGTTGAAATGATTTTTAATAATATTTTTTTTTAAATTGTTATCAAAACTATCTTACTAATCATGATACTAAAATTTTGGACTTTTGACATTATTTTTGCTTTAATTGTTATTTATATGTCATTATTAAAGATCATTTTTGTAGTAGTGATAGGGTTTCGCATTGTGAATAAATGGTGTATGAGATATTAGATAGAAATACACTATATGCAATGCATGATTAGGGATAGGCTTTGGTTAGGGCATGTTGCCTTGAAAATCTACTTTCGCTACCATGATAAGTGTTCCATTTTAATCCTTGCCTGCCATAGTTAATTTCAATATAAAGCATGATTATGGTTAGTTTTGTGTTGATCCTTGTTCACAAACCATAGGGTTAGAAGTGTCTTCTTGCATAAACCACAATATTAATTGCTACCTTGAATGACAGGTTATGCCTTAATACATTATGCATATTGAGCACAAAACTATGATGTATTAGAAATGCATGTTGGGGTTTTATGTTATAATATGTTAAATTCATACATATGGGTAATATAGTCTTTTAATCTATAGTAGAATTTATTTCCGTGATAAAGTGTAGTTTTGACTGGGTATTTGAGTACAACATAACATTGTGTTAGTTTGTGTAAGTGTTAGAGAAGTTTAGTGTAGTATGGAGATTTATGTGAGAAACACGAGGGTACCGTGTTAATAAACACAGTCTATGTTTATGAGAGAAACCTTTGATGTATTTTAGGAAAAAGCCTATAGTTAAGAAATAAACACGGGGGTTCTGTATTTTCTAAACATGGACCATATTTTTTCTTTATGTCTGAAACATGTTGTTTTGCCCCGAAGGGTTTTTTCTTCTATAAAAGGAGACATGTTGAAACCCTATCCATTGAGAGTCATATGTCCCAACTTCTTCTTCTTATTCTCCATAGAATTCTCTATTCAAAGATAATTGTAGATTTGTGTAATTGATTGGCTGATTATTTTAATCATTATGTAATTATACAAGAGTACGAATAAATATCACTATTTTTCCTTCAATTGTTCTATTTTTTGATTGAATATTCAAATGTGCATAATCTTATTAATTCCAATTTGGTTTAGATCTCTCTAAATCCACACTAATTCTTCAACATAAAGTATCATGAATTACTATGTTTTATCTTTTTCTTGAGAAAATACTTATTGTAATAAAGTTTAGTATAAAATAGGTTAAATTTGAGTTATGTAAGGTTTCAAGGGAGTCATTTATGACCTAATGTACCTAAGTGTGAATAATTGTACATACGATAGTATTAGTGGATTATAAGGTTGCCCTTAAAGTAAACTCTTAACTTTTATATTGGTCATTTACCATAGGGTTAACATGAATAATTTAAATTAAAGGAAAAATGATTAAATATGGAAATTGGCGTCGTGTGTATATTATGTGATAGTGGTGATCATAAAATAAGATACTAATATTTAAAGTGAACAGTCTCGATATTTTATAATTATTTCTAAAGGGCTAGCTACCCTAGAGACGAGTTAGGAGTCTTCAATTTGGTTTGATGGTTTCATTGGATGCTTTAGTATTCCAATTAATTTTGTAATCTACTCTATTTAGTACTTATTAATTCTTATGGGGCATGCACATTTAAGGACTATGTGTCTTAGGATAGGTTGGTATTGTGTGGCCTTGTGTGTTAGAATAACCGAAGTAATTGGTGTGTCTCCGAGTTACAAAGATTAAGGGCACTATATTTCTTTGTGAGCCAATATGACTAAGGTGTGTAAGTGTCCTTGGGTCATGATTGTATCCCCTTAAGTAATTTAAAAGAAAGTAACTCTAAATGGTGTTCTTTGGAATGTTTGGATTTAGATTTGATTCTTGGTTTAGTAGTTGCCTTCATGCACTACCCTTAGTTTTTGGAAATGGTTTTGTTGGTTGGTAGATGTTTGACTGCCCTACCCCTTTTAGTTATAGATTTTGCTATGGTTGTTTTAAACATGGTTATGTTGGATTCATCAGATGGATATATTTTATTTGAGAATGATCGTATGATGATCTTGTGGCCTTGGTGATATATACGTTATAGCAAATTTACCATATATTGGTATTGCATGTTCTCCTTAATGTATTTATGTCATGTTACCATGTGTTACATCCTATGTGTTCCATGTGTTATTTGTCTTTTAGTGTTTTTTAGTGGTTTACTTAGTACATTTGCACTAATGGGTTTTATTTTATGGTATGCTGCCTATTTAATGGGCAGTTCTTACCTTATACAAGTACTTTAAGGATACAAATGGATGGCTTTTGATAGTGGTTGAGAGTTAGGATTATCTAGGGTCCGCTTCAACATCTTTTGATTTAGATATTCCTTGGACTCTTATGTCCCCTTTTACATTTATTTCTCTTTTCATATGTAACTCTTTTGTTTGATCTTTTGTTATCAAAATAGTTTAATATTGTAATATAATATATATTTGTGTATTATAATTTTGTGTTCTTAATCTAAGCAAATAAACAGTTTAGCCTTAACACTTAGTGTAAAAAAGGTAGAGGAACTAGAATTATACTAAATGTGGTGGTAACATCCTACATTTTAATGATTTAGCTTCAACAATTGACTCTTTTTTTAACAAAAAAAAATAAGTGTTATGAATAGGAGTGTTATATTATAAGGCATATAAGTGCATCTCAATCATGTTCTCCAAGGCAAAATCATCGAATGGAATACTAAAATATCTCATTTGAGTTTAAGAATATTTTGTTTACCAAAATAGTGTTTTCTATTATGTCAACGATTAGTCAACTAATGAAAGTTTTTATGGTATTAAAGAATATTTCAATCATTGATTGTTATATTAATTTTTTAAAACTTATGGGGTGCATCTGATGGGCAAGCGTATTTTACATGAGTTGAAAATTTGCATTCAATTTTCAGTATAGCTCTACTTTGCTTGTTGCTACATATCATGGTAATAGTTATACTTTTCTTTAAAGTAATACATAATGCATGGCATGGATGCAAGTAATTAAAATTGATGTTGAAAAAGTTGAACAAAAAAATTTAAACACTACCATGTCAATAGGTTTTATTAGTATAACAAGTATAATTAATTTTTAGTAGAATTTATACATTAATTAACTTTTTAGTTATTATACATTAATTTTAGTGAAATTTGATTTTTTTTTCATCATATTTTAAATAAGTAACCTTTCTTCCCCAACAACCTTTATAGAAATTTCTATAAAAAATCACTATATTGAGGTGATTTCAAAACTTAGCTTTGTTATACATTATTTATTTTATATGTTTTGAACACCACTCTTAATCATACAACGTCACATCTCCAGAATTAAGATAAATATCATATAACAAAACTAAGTTTTAAAATTGGGTATTGATAAATGAAATGAGAAAATTGATTTATAAAATAAAAACTTAGATCCTATTTCCAAAATACTCCTATCATAATCCAATTCTTGTTTCTTTGTCGGTTCTTCTTTTACTTTCATTCTATAGTGGAAACTCATGGTTAGAAAATCAAACCATGGTAACATGATTACTAATGCTAAATAATATATCTTTCTCTATAAATTTGACTATACAATCATGCACATATTGATCGTACATCTGCTTTTTACAAGATCAAACTACCCATTTGGAACTTGCAGATACATCTAATCTTACAAATTGAATCAATTAATTATGAATTTTAATAGTGAAGCTTATAAACTTTTTGCAAATCCATTTATTTATAGAGATGGAAATCCACCATGAATTGTGTGCCATGATACTTTGTCTTCTTAAATAACATTAGTGAATCAATCACTAATTGAATTAAGTTTCAAAGGGAAATTTTAAAAATTATGTGCACTTTTTTTTGCTGATTTCTTGATGGCTTGATAGTTTCTAAGAATAAGAATATATTAATATCAATCCATTGGTCTCATCCTCAAAGCAGTTATTGTGTTGATTGTTTTTTGATAATAGAGGAAAGGTAGGTGATGATTCAATTTCTAAAGTGTATATGTTTAATTATTTTTTTTATTGATTTGATCAATTGATTCAAATTTTAAGCATAGTTGGATTAGAGAAGGATAGAGATCACATAAAAGATAGAAAAATTAATTCAAGGGAGTGTTGGGATTCCTCGATAGAATAATCAATGTCAAGAATGTGGGGCATCATCTAAGTGATGCCCATTAAGAGGAGTCAGTCACATAGCTCCGATCGAGAGTGTCTACCAGGTGGTATTAGCTAGGGATGTCAACTAGAGCGATAGACCAAGGTAAATAGCTAGTCAAATGGTGATGGACAAAGTTCAACTAATGGAAGTAGTTGGTTAAGTTGACCAATTAGAGACCAAGGAAGAAGGTATTAAAAAAATTAGGGAGTGGTTAGAAAACCCCTTAAAATAAGGGATTTAATATTCATTAGCATGACAACCTATAAGTTAGTAGGGGATCAACTCATAGAGTCAATCATTAAGTTATAACCTATATGTTTTATTAACTATAATTAATGATAGGTAAAAAGATGTATAAGTCATACAACCAAATGGTGGTTGAATATTTTGGTCAAGGATGAGGGGATATAAAAGGTTCATTTCTAACTATCTATAAAGGGAGGTAAAAATATTTTTTTAAAATAGCATTTCAAGCTCCTAAATTTTCTTCCATTATTCATACTCAATAAAACTCCTATTCTTTCTCCCACAAATCTTCATTCATTATTCTTATAATTTACTCTTACATTTTCTTACAATTGTGCATCTGGCCAAGGGGGTTATTGGCCATATGGACAAGGGGATTTTTTCCAACAATTGGTATTAAAGTGATTTTTAGAATCATGACAATTGGTAAACCAATTATGGTGATGCTGAACAACATAAATTATAGGATGGAAGATTTGCTCTATGTGAAAGAGTTGGTCAATCTAATTGAGAGTGAAGGAGACATGCCTAAAAGCATAAAATAAAATAAAGGAGTGGAAAATGGATAAATCACCACTACACACCTTAATGAGTTCTAAAACATATTCATTCAATTTAAGACCGCGGAGATAGTGTTTGGGAATTAACTTCAAGCTCTATTGGTCCTATATTCTCCACTAGACACCTGGTAAACTCTTTTTGTGTCTCTTATAAATTTTATCCTAAGTGGAAATCTCACAATGGTATCAATGATAGAGTCACTTCTTGGAGAAAAGATGAGGAGGCAGTGTAGCCTCATTATCAAAATATAAGGCACCTGTAGTGAGTTAAGGGAAATCTGAAGGCAAGATGTAGAGGGGGAGATTTAAGAGTAGAAAAAGGAACTTAAAAAAGGATAAAATCTTGATTTCATTGTGGGAAGATAATCCATTGGAAGAAGTATTGTTGGGAGTTGAAGAAGGGTGAAAAGTGGAAAGACAAGATATGGTCATCATAGATGATGAAGTGTTAGTTATCTCGAAGCTTCTACATAGTTGCACAAGAACTTCATGTTCACATGCTAAAAGACTAATGGACATTGTTCTATCCTACCATGTCACCCCACACAAGAAGATCTTCTCTTCCTACACATTCATAAACTTCTATGAAGTGTGAATAGGTAATGATAACATCCCAAATATAGTCGATATAAGGAGCATACGATTAGAGACAAGCTTGGGCACACTTTACAACTCAAGAAAGTAATACATGTTCCATACTTGAAGATGAGCCTCATATTAGTTGGGAAGCTCGATGATGAGGGCTGTGTGAGTTAGTTTGCAAGAGGTAGTTAGAAGTTGATAAATAATTCTATAGTAGTAGATAGGGGGAGAAAGTGTTGCTCACTATATCAAACTCAAGAAGAGTTGTGTCCATCGGCCAAGGTGATCTCTATGGAATACTCCTATGATGTATGGCATCATAGACTCAAACATATAATCATTAAGTGGGTAAATCATCTTGAAAGTCTAGGTAATCTACCAGAGCTCCGAGGGGTTAATGTTGGTTGATGCGCTTACTCTGTTATGGGTAAGTAAAATTGAGTCCACTTTAATGAATGTGTTGATAGACAGTCAAAAGAAAAACTTGATCGGGTATTCTTAGATGTATGTGGTCCAATTACAGTGAAGTATTTGGGATGATCAACATACTTGGTGACATTCATCTATGACTTCTTGAGAAAGCTCTATGTATACCCTATTAAGACTAAGGATTAAGTTTTGATCAAATTCAAGGTCTTTCAAGCTAAAGTAGAGTGTGAGATTGGAATGAAGTTAAAGTTTATTTGGATGGAAAATGGAGGAGAATATGTTGGAAAAATAATGTAAATCTCATAAAAATCTAAATGAGTAGACCATTCCCAAAACCCCTCGGCAAAATGGGGCAGCGAAGTAGATGAACCACACAATGATAGAGAGGGTAAGGTGTCTCACATTCCATGCTTCCAAGATCATTATGGGGACAAGATTTATAGACGACATATCACCTCATCAAATTATCTCCATCAAGTCCTATTAATGATAGTGTGGCCAATAGAGTGTGGCTTGGCAAAAATGTCACCTACAACCATATGAAGGTGTTTGGTTGTGCAGCGTTCGTCCACATGCCAAGGGATGAGAGGAAAAATCTAGATGAAAAGGCTCATTAATGCATGTTCATCAAATATGATGATGAGAAGTTCAATTACAAGTTATATAACCTAGTATCCAAGAAATTCATTTGAAGTATGGGTGTTTGTGTTCTTTGAGGACCAAAACATCATATTCATTGTAGAAGATTGTAGGTTGGAAGCCTACATCAATGATTTTGGGGAATCTAGTGATGATTATGAGGTAGAAGGCTTGATATAAAAGGCTAGTCCAAGAGGGATAGCTAAGGCACATTTCAACTCCAAAGAAGAGATGTTAAGGCACCAAGATGATGTAATTGAGAGTAAAGATTGTGAGCCCAAGCTAGTACAACCTCAAGAGTATAACACACTTTAAACTCCATAAGAAGTGTAAATATCCGCAAGAAGATCGAGACCGACCAACAAGTACCCTACAATAGACTATGTGTTACTCTTAAACGATGGAGAACCTCTATGTTATGATAAGGCCCTAGGAAATTTGCGCAAGGAAAATTATTTGGTTGAAATGAAATAAGAGGTGATATCCATTCAAAATAAAACACTTACATGCTTGTGGAGATGATGAGGTGGGAAAGTTCTTGAAGAACAAGTGTGCTTTCAAGATTAAGCATGAAGAGTACAAAATTGAGTCGAGGCAAAAGGTAAGGTTGGTGGTCAAGGGATTTGGATAGAGATAAGGGATTGAATATGATGAGATTTTATATCCAATTGTGAAGTTTACATCTATTCATGTGATTTTAGGACTACATGCTAGTCTAGATTTAGAGGTAGAGCAACTTGATGTCAAGAGATCTTTCCAACATAGAGACCTCAAGGAGGATGTGTACATGGAACAACTTGAGAGGTTTGAAGTTAAGGGCAAAGAGGATATGGTGTGCAAGCTAGTAAAGAGCTTGTATGGGATGAAGTAGGTGCTAGAGTAGTGGTATATGAAGTTTGAGTTGTGCATGGCTCGACAGGGGAACAAAAGGACGTTAGCATACCATTATCTATTTATGCAAAGGTTCGGGCTCTGAAACCTCATCCTTCTACTTTTTTATGTGGGCGACATGCTAATAGTGGGCCAAGATTATTAGAGGATTTCAAATTTGTAAGAAGACTTAGCTAAGTCTTTTGAAATGAAAGACTAGGGTCATGCCAAATAGATTCTAGGCATACACATCATGCATGACTAAGGGCAAGGAAAGCTATGGTTATCATAACATGATTATATAGATAAGGTACTCGAGAGATTCAATATGGACTAAGAAAATCCAGATGGTTGTCCCCTTTCTCCCCAGTTTAAATTGAGTAAGCATCTTGTCCAACAGATGAAGATGGGAGGAAGAAGATGGGCTATATTCCATATGCGTCAACTATTAGAAGTCTAATGTATGCAATGGTATATACAAGGCCTAACATTACATTTAGCATGGTCATTCTATTCATATTCAATCTCAAAAAAGACCATTGGGAGGAAGTGAAGTAGATAATAAAGTATTTTTGACGAAAATCCTAGGTGAATCTTTGTTTCAGTATATTTGACCTATTTTTGATGGGTCATATTGAATTGAATAAAGCAAGAGATATAGATACAAGACTATCAACATCAAGATTCCTATTTACCTTTTTGTGAAGGGGTTGTCTCATGGTTATCCTAGATATAGAAGTGTGTAGATCTGTCAACAATCGAAGTAAAGTACATAACAATCATGCAAGGAGATGTTGTGGATGAAGAGATTGTTTAGGGAGATTGGTAGAAAGTAGGATAAGTTTGTGGTACTTAGTAATTTATAGAATGTCATTCGTGTCAATAAGAATGCCAAATTCCATTCAAGATCCAAGCATATTCAATTTAGGTATCACTGGATAAGATATATGATCGGGAAGAGGCAAATTTATCTAGGGAAAGTCTATACCAATAAGAATGGGTAGGACATGCTTACAAAGCCCTTTTCCCAAAATTAAGCATAACCTATGTTGCATTAAAGCTGGGTTAAGTATGATACATAGCTCCTTTTGGTAGAAGAGAAAATGATTCATCTCATATCTCAAAAGGAAGAGAATTATAGAGTTTCCTCAACAAAAGGATTGTTGCTAAAGATGTGGGGTGTCAGCCAAGCAATGTTGACCAAGTGGATTCAGATAGGTGGATCTTGCCAGGTGGTGTTGGCCAAGTGGATTCGGCCAAGTTGTGAAGACCATGTGGTGTCAACCAAATAGTGTTAGCCTAGGGTAATGGCCAAGTGGCATCAACCAAGTGGAGCTGACCAAGTAGTTTCAACCAAGGCAATTGTCAAGTGGCTTCAGTCAGGGATGTCAACTAGAGAGTCTAATAGAGGCATGAGCTAGGTGGTGTCGGCCAAGGGAGTTAACTAAGAGTGTTTGCTAAGGGAATCAACCACTATAATAAATCAAGGGTGATAGTCAATCAAAGGGAAACATCTAAAGGCTAAATAATGAAAGTAATTGGTTAAGTTTGCCATTTTGAGACCGATGGAGAAAATATAAGCAACATCAAGGAATGGTTAGAAAATTCCTTAATATAATAGATTTATTACTCATCGGCATTTCAATCTATAAGTTTATAGGGGTCAACTCATAAAATCAATCATTAAGTTATAACGTATATGTTTCCCTAACTATGACTAATATTAGATAGAAAGATATACAAACCAAACAACCAAATGATGGTTGAATATTTTGGCCAAGGATGAATGAGGGTATAAAAGGCTTTGTTATAACTATTTGTAAATGGTGGTGAAAAAATATATAAAATTGGTAGTGCAAGCTCCCAAATTTTATCCCATTATTCATACTCAATAAAAGTATTATGTCCTTCCTCCCATCAATCTTCATTCTTTTTGCTTGGAATGTACTCTTACATATATTTTTTTAGAATTGTGCGGCTATCACCTTAGGAGGTTATTATCTATCTAACTGAAGGTGAATTTTCCCAATAAGGAGATGAAGAGGCTAGTTAAAGTTGTAGTCACGTTGAAGACTATCAATGACAAAAGAGAGTCAAAATGATGGATAGACATCGAATATTTATAAAGGAAGAAGGATAATATTCAAAAGTGACAACAGTCCCGAGGATTCTTCAATAAGAGAATACTGAAGATAAAGTTTAATGTAGAAAGGAGAAGATTGATCGACAATAGGCGGTACAGAGAAAAGGAAAAAATAAAATGGTGATGGTGGAGGGATAAAATTAGAAAAGGGTTCTTTTTTATATATACATCAAAGTTATTATTTCTAATAAATGTCCTCCATATAGTAGTTCATTGTGGAAATTTGTAGGAAGTCTATTAGAGAGAGAAGAAAGCTTCCTTATTTATCATATCATGAAAACTAATTAAGCAGGAACGATTATCAAAATTCACTAAAATTAATGTATAACTAACAAGTTAGTCTATGAAAAAAATCTACTAAAAAATTACTTTCTATCTATACACACACACACTAATAAAATCTGCTAACATAGTAGTGTTTAATTTTTTTATTAACTTTTTTATAACAATTTTAATTCATTGCATCCGTACATCTTGTGTCACTTTAAAGTAAAGTTGATCTATTACCATGATATGTAGTGACAAGAAAAAATGAACGATACTCAAAATTAAATTCCAATTTTCAAGTCATACCTAAAATGCATACCCATTAAGTGTGACTCATGAGTGGAAAAACTTAATGAAACACCCCAAAAGATTAGGTTTTTTTTTAAGACCATGAATAAAAATCCATTAATTAGTTGAACAGTCATTGATGTAACAGGGGAAAACTATTTTGATGAGTTTTCTTACATATGTATGGACTATTTTTGGTGTTTGTTAAGTTTGATTGGTTCATTTTTATAAATTGTTCAAGGCCATCCCACCTTTATAAAAACATATCCTCACATAGGCTTCTAACCCACCCCTATAAAAACATATCCTTGTATAGGCCTCTAAGAGGAGGGAGGGAGAGAGAGAGAGAGATTGAACACTAATACTCTGTAACACTATTGTATAGGGATAAAGAAATGGGGACGTTAGAAATGTGGATATGTCAATTATATATATATATATATATATATATTATATATATATATATATATATATATATATATATATATATTCATTAAAGTGATTTTACTTTAATAATATATATAGCTAAAATTTTATATTAAAATAAGTTAATATTTAGAATTTATAAAATCTAGTATGAAAATATAGTTTTTATTTAAAAATTAACTTTTGGTAGTAATTCTATAAGTGTAGCTCAAACAATAGGTGCAATTTTTGAATCCTTTTATTAATTAAAATGTCATAGCCCAAGACAATTTCTCTTCCCCTTCTTAATCTAATAATTTTTTTGGATTGAGATAAATCAAGGTGATGGTGCATATTAAAAATTAAATTAGATAAAAGGAATTAAATTAAATCAAGATGAATGTTTCAAATTGATGTTTGGATGATATTATTCTAACCTGGTTGAATTAGAGTAAATGTTGTTGTAATTTCATTTGAATTAAGGTAAATGAAAGTTAAAAAATAAATGATATTTATAGCCTTTTATTAAATAGAGAAAACCCTTCTACGACACATATTAGGATAAGGGTATTTTTTATTTTTAGAAAAAACTTTAGTTATATTATTTTCCTTTAGGCCATTGACTCCAAATTAGAGGTTAATGAAAATGAAGAAATTTTAGGCGAATGAATGTAATACTCCATTTTTTAACTAGTTCTAATTATATGTAATTAATTACATAAATTATTGTAGAACATTTTATAGCCTCAAAGATTATTTTAAGTGATTCGGTAGTAATTGCAATTTTGCGGCTAGGCGTACTTTGTATATAAAATATTATTTATATATGTGAAATTTTAAGTTAAAACTTGTAAAATATTCTTATAAAATTCTATTTAGGTCCTAAATGTGTTTAAATTTAAATATAAAATTTTGGTTTAATTTTATTTGTCTTTGTTATCCCTTTTGAATTTTATATGTAAAATATATAATTAAGATATGCTAGCTAAAAATCATATCAAATGTGTGTTAAAAATTATGAAAAATTATATTTAGGTTTTAAATGATTAAATAATATTATCTAGAAATTTTCGTGATTTTAGGAATAGTTTTAGTATTTATGTTAGTAATTACCTTACAAGCTTGTTAATTAACCGTAATTTTAATATTTTATATATCAAAAAAAATTTAAATTAATAAAAATTTACATGTGAGTTTAAAATATTATTTTAAGGGTTTTTAAAAATTTCGTAATTTTATGAGCTTATTTTCTATTTTTATTAATTTTATCCTCTTTATTGATCTTTCTACCACTAAAAATAATATATAAATCCTAAAATTACTGTTCATGCTATAAATTACTTCCTTACACTTCCATGATTATATTGTGTATCAATTTGACCATTTTCTTATTCATTCAACCAAATTTTGAACTAAAGTCACTTTCATACACTTTCTACCTATGCTAGTTATATCACTATAGCATTTCTTGCACTCAACCTTCTTCATTTGCATTCCCCATGCTTAAAGCTGACCTTGGACCTGCACACCATAACCTCCCCCATCATTTGATTGATTGATTTTTTTTCATAACTTTATTAAACCTAAATACACTCCACTATCTTACACACTCAATCGCCTTGTCCTTTATCATTCAAGTGTTGAACAAGGTACCTCTCTCCCTTTTGTGGCTGCAGATTTTTGGTTCCTCCATCCCCTAATTATAACCCATTTGTATTTCTTTGTTTTCATTCAACATTTCTCTTATTTTCTCCTCTTGGTTGCTCCCACCTTTCTCTTCATTTTGGTTATTTTTGCTAAGCATTCTTAAGCTTTATTGAGCTTATAACCAAGACCCATCCTCCTCTCTTTATCCTTATTCTCTTGTTTTCACTTCTACATTTCCTTCTATCTGGCCTTTATTTATTTTTAAATAAGTAAAGAAGGTTAAATTTTTGGTTAAATTGTGAAGTTGTCATCCTTTGTCTTCTCCTCTCATGTCTCCATCTTTCGAAGGTGTTGATATTCTTTTGGGAATTCTTTGTATTATTTTGCTATTTGTGCTTGGAAAGATGTAACCCATATGCTGCTACTAAATATATAAAAATCATGTGATAGCATGTTTAAAGTTTCTTATGTTATGCTTAAGTGTATTTTATGCTTTCTTATAATCTCATAAAAAGTACACATGCATCATGTATTGTTATTAATTCCTCTAAGTATGTGACCATATATTTTTTTGCAAGGGTATGTTAAATTTATGTATTTTAAATATATGTATGATAGCACATTAAAATAGGGTTTCTTGTGTGAAAATAATTATACATGATGGCGGTTTTATGTGCTAAATAAGCTTAAGTGTGTTTTAGGGGCAAAATGTTATTTTTTTTCACTCCTAAAAATTTATATAATTGATATTTTATATTAATGTACCTATTTTAATGTTATTTAACAATTGGTATTAAAGTGGGAAACTATTGAGTAAATAACATATAATGACATTTTGGTCGTTTATGACTTATTATGCCTCAAAATGCGAATAATTGGAATAAGATGACATTAATGAATTCCTAGGTTGACCTTAGAGTTAACTTTGATTTTGGTTTGGATTGTTGACCTTATGATTGACTTGAATAATTGAAAATAAAGTAAAAATGGTTAAGAATGAAATTGGAATCACTGTACATTATGTGATATTTTATGAGCACCTTATTAAGATATTAATACTTAAAGTGGAAGACCTCGAGATTTGGGAATGGTTTCTCTCTAGAGATAGCTACCCTAGAGAAGAGGTAGGAGTCCTCGATTTGTTTGGTTTTCTGGTGTGCCGGCTGTGCCCCAGTAAGGCCCTAATCTACTCTATAGGTGACCTACGAGCCCTATAGGGGGTATCGATACTTAAGGATTAGGTGTCCTAGGAGGGAAGATATTGTGTTGCTTTGTTGCACTAATATAACCAGAGTACTTTTATGTCTCTGGGTTACAAGTTGGGATGATACTATATTGCTTTAATACATCGGTATGACCGGTGTACTTTTATGTCTCTGGATTATTATTGTATCCCCTCAAGTAATTAAAATATAAATAATTATTGTATAAGGATTTAAATGAATTGTTGTGATTTGTCGATTTGGTAGTTGCCTCTACGCATGCCTTGATTTTGGTATGTTGGTTTGATAGTTGCATTCGTGCACTATTTGGATTTGGTGTATTGGTTGGCAATTGTCTCAGTGATTTCCTTATCATGTTATAAGTGGAATAGATGTGGTTATCATGAAAGGCCTTGATTATGGTTTGGTATTTTTCTTTTCATGGAACACCCTCGTTATAATTGGATTAATGAAATAGTTATAATATGGTTAAGTTTGATGTGATGGACATGTGGCATATGGTATGATATGAGTTATGGTATGAATGTGGCACTTTGCTATGGTATGTATTATTTAATGTGTTATGACATGATACTTTGTGTTACCTTCTATGTGCTCCATGTGATATTTACATACTTAGTGTTGTATATTGGTTTACTCAGTACCGTTGTACTGATAGGTTCCGTTTTATGGTCTCCTACCTATTCAATGGGCAGTCTTTACCTTACAGGAGTACTTTGAGGGTACAATTTGATAGCTTTTAGTAGGGGTTGAGAGTTAGGACTATTTGGTGTCCATTCCGGCATCTTTTGATCTAGATATCTTTTGGGCTCTTATGTCCCCTTATGTATTTATTTCCTTTTTCAGTTGTAACTCTTTTGTTTAATCTTGTGTTATCAAAATAGTTTAATATTGTAATGAAAATTTCTCTTCTTCTTATCCATTGTTATTCTTAATTTAAGCGGATGGTGTAAGAAAGGTAGAGGAACCGGACTTATACTAAGTGTGGCGGTAACACCCTATGTTTTTTTTTATTGGCTTAGCTTCCACAATCAACTCTTTTTAAAGAAATTTTCAAGTGCTAAAAATGGGGGTGTTGCAATGAAGGAGAATACTTTAACCTTCATTAAACTTGGTGTTTTTGTCTTCAAACTAGGTAAATAAACAAATTCACTATCATTCACCACCCAAACCGAACACCTTATAACCAATCATCTCTCACTTATTACCTGCTAAAAATTTAAAAGAGGTGTGCATCCTTTATATGAATAACCGACATATAGGGGAAGAGGTAAAATCAGCCAAAAAAGATAAACTAACTAATAGCGTGCGAGTATCATCTAATGACAAAGAATGGGGACAACAGTTGGAGATTGATGGAGGAAGTTAACTAAGGTAGGGATAATAATCATTGTTTGATCTCTACACGTATATCACTCAAGCATAATTCTTTCTTTATTTTTTGGTTTTTAAAGGTTTACAATGTTGTTTGGTCCATTCCTATATCCGAACCATTTCACGTAAAACAACACCCTCTCGTTATATTTGTGCAACAATAGTCACTCCTTAGAAGACACCCAGCTCAGTTGGGCTCACTAAAAGCTCAATTCAGCTTATTCCTTTAATTAAATAAGTCAAGCATAAGTCTCATTTTTAGGCTCATTTATTGAACTAGTTGGGTCCAAGTTCAAAAAATTTTGGTTTGACTCATTTATAGCATAAGCTCATAAGTTTGGTTTGATTTATTAAAATCTTAATTTGATTTGTTTGTTTAGTTGAACGAGCTACTAAACAAGTGTAACACCCCAAAATTCACTATATATTTTTTTTTTTAAAATGGAAGCAATTAAATTAGAAACACTGAAAACTTGTGAATTCTGAAAATGTTACCGCCACACTTAATACTAGACCGGTTCACTCCTACCGTTCCAGCATTAAGTGCTAAGGCTAAGAAAAATGACTTGAAACATTAATAAATAATCCAAATTCATGATTACGAAAATCAATTACGTAATGTTCCTTACACAATCCAAAGTACGATAATTAGTTCATCGAGAAAGGAGATAACTGCAATAATAAAACTGTTTCCGGATTATTCTCTTAAAAATTAAAGGAAATGGAAATAAAAATCTCAAGGAGAGCCGGCCACGTCACTATAGAAACAGGCCCCGCCCCATCATCACTCGACTCATCCTGATGTCCCATATGCATCGATATCATCATAAAAGACATCTCCAACCTGCAATAAATCAGATGGGCCTTCTACTCGTTGGAATGAGCAGCACCCATGAAACGGGTGATCAGTACGCTACGTACTGAGTAAGGTAACCGAGCACTAATGCCAACACATAAGCATAGAGATTCATATATAGAACATAACAGAGGCATAATCACGGTAACATAATATCGTACGAACAATCAGGTTGATACTTAAAGTCCCAAATAAAATCCAGATTAATTACTTAATTGATCTTTTATCGGAAATCAATACACATCATGCCTTTTATCAAATCCATGCGAATACGGGAGCCCCCACTATTATTGCCGGTGGATCTGAGGCACATAGGGTATCATACCCTAACCACTATTATAGCCGGTGGATCGGATACACATAGGACTACGCGTCCTAACCACTATTCCTAACCGGTGGATCGGTTGGCCCCGGTTCGCATGGTGTTCCACTGTAAGTAATTAGTATCTTTTAGGTACCTTGCAAACTATGGTTTATTTTTATTGAGCTCGGGAACCCCCACTATTATAACCGGTGGATCGGTTTCGCATAGGACATCATGTCCTAACCACTATTATAGCCGGTGGATCGGTCACACATAGGGTAACACCCTAACCACTATTCTGAACCGGTGGATCGGTTGGTCCAGTCTCAATGATCTTTCACTTTAAATGATTAGTATCTTAAGTATTTTATTCAACAACTTCATCTTAGATAATATCCTAGATATGCATGATCAACACTATACAACCCTAGATCCACGTAAAATACACTTCCAATCAAACCCTAATCCCCACACAAACCATACTCATATGCGAACCCTAACTCCATGTAAAACATAGTTCCATGCAAACCCTATCTCCCATGTAAACCCTAATTCCACGTAAAACATGTTTCCATGCAAACCCTAACTCCTATGCAAAACCCTAACTCCACGTACAACATATTTCCATGCAAATCCTAACTCCCATGCAAAACCCTAACTCCACGTACAACATATTTCCATGCAAATCCTAACTCCCATGCAACCCATTTTCCATGTAATCCCCACTTTTATGCAAAACCCTAATCCTCATGCAAAACCCTAATCACCAGGCAACCTCATGCGAAACCCTAACCCATGCAACTCCCTATCAATATTTTATAACTCCATCATGCATATCTTGAGGCCACATTATACAACAATAATAACATAAATGTACACATGATTCTCATGTCACCCTTTATCCACACCAACATACTTCAATTTCATACTCATGCTGTATAAATAACAACTATACAATATTTACACAAGAGACACTATAATTAACATCATATGACATGCATAGCATAAAATCATATAATTCAAGTATGGCCTTAGCACCCCTTACCTAAAATGTTACCGGTCTTACAGCACGCTCCTATATTACTTGAGAGCTTTGGTTGGACTCACCTACTATGGGAAAATACTAAGATTAGGTTTTCTCTTAAGAATGCTATTATTTCCAACTTATTCTAAGATTTGTTTTATTTATTTATTTTTTTTATTTAAATACTACTACTTAATAATCACTATAGAAACTATCACTGAAAATACAATTAAATTCTTATTTTCATTCGAAGGGGGTGGTGATCTAAGCTTTTCCACCCTTCACCAAATCAGTAAAGATAATATAATAATAATAATAATAATAATAATAATAATAATAATAATAATAATAATGTAAGTAGAAAAAAAAAATGTTAAAAATGTTAATAACATTTATATAAGTAAAAGTGCAAGTATTAATTAGAACTTTTGGTTTCTGCCCCTCCTGAAATAATTACCATATTAAATAATTAAATACATTAATAATAATATTATTAATTATATTATTAATAATAATACTAAACATGTACTAATTCTAATAAATAACTAAAATTCGAGGATGATAGTTTTTCTAACTCTAGAATACTCCCAAACCTGTAAATAGGATTTAACCATTAGATTACAGTTGATCATAATAATAATAATAATTAGAATCGAATTTACATTAAGAATTAGGATAAAGGCATAATAATCCTCAATAATTCGAAAGTAAGTATTTAAAAGGTCTAGGATTTCACCTTGAGTCGGCGGAAATGGGCGGCACCGGCGGTGGTTCACGGTGGTGGCCGGAAAAATGGGTCTAAGAGGGAGAAAGATGAAGAACAAGAGAGAAAGAGCAAGGGAAAAATTAGAATAAGGTTATGGTTCGGTGGAGGAGGATTATAGGGAGTTTTTGAGTGGTTCAGATGGCAGTGGAGGTGGCGGAAACGGCGGCGGACGACGGCTTAAAGGTTTCGGGGTGAAAATTCAGGCGAGACGAGCAGCCAGCTTGGCATAGTTATGGAGGCCCGTGCAAGAAGAATCGAGAGGTGAAAATGGTTTAGTTAATTAGAGGAACTTTCAGGGAAGAAAATGGAATGTTTCGGTGGCACTTAGGCTGGCTAACGGCGGCGGAATCTGCGTCTAAAGTCTCGGTGATGACAGCCTTCACTTAGGGTTTCGGGTGAGAAAAAAAATTCCAAAACTCCTACAATCTAACTATTTATAAATGGTAGATGGGATAATGGGGTTTTGGAGGTCGGCAGGGAGGTATTAGGTACGGGAATTTGGGTGGCCGATGGTAGTAATTGGGCGGCCGACGTTTGGTTTGCTTCGGGTTTCGCGAGGCTGGGGAGAAGAAACGGGCGAGAGTTAACGCACGACAATTACTCCAATTGATTCCTCGGGTTAAGGGGAATTCAAAGAGACAAGTAACGGCTGATTAAAGCCGCTGTAGCCGGAGACGCCATTGATGGGGTCGAAGGTTTCATCGCAGCGACGGGGAAGGACGGAGGAAGAAGGAAGAAGAAAGAAGGTGGGCCGGTCGGCCGAGGAAGGAAAAGAAAAGGGAAGAACCGGGCGGTTCCCATGCCGGTTAGGCCCTCACTTAACGAGACGCAGCGTCTCGACATAAAATCGACCAAAATGCCGCGTCTGGGAGCACGCAGGAAGAAGGCCAGCGACGCTGGGCCGCGGGGAGAGGAAAAAGGAAAGAAGGTTGGGCCGTGCCAGGCCCAACCGGCGGAAGAAGGAGAAAGAAAAAAAAAGGAGAAAAGAAAAGAAAGAGGAAAAGGGAAAAAGGAAGAAAATAAGGTTTTGGGTTTAAATAAATTAATTAGAATATTTTGGGTATTTAAAATAAAATAATTTATTTAATAAAAATATTAAATTTCCTTTCTAGGCTAGTTTAGGGTTTTTTAAATAGTTTCCATAAATTCTATTTTAATTAGTAAAACACCCTAATTTTCTTCAATTAGATTATTTATAAAATTATTATTAATTTAAAACTAATTTCTCCTTCTTATTTTAAATAAAATAATTTATTTGAATAAATTCCCAAATTAAAATCTTTAAAAGTTAAAATACCCAAATTCCTCCTAATTAAAATACTTATAAATTTATTCTTGGTCTGTCCTAATTAATTCTCTTTTCTTTTAAATAAAATAATATATTTAATTAACTCTTATAATAAAATTCATTTAAATATACTATTTTAAAATTAGAAATTTTCGGGGCATTTCAATAAGTATAGTTCAAACCTTATTTTAGATTCATTTATAAAATAAAACGAAGTTCATCCCAAAAAAAAATTAACACAACTCAATTTTTTTACAACCTTACACCTAACAATGTAAAATGTGAAGACGCCCACTAATGGAAGACCCTTTCCTCATAAATGAAATTAACTTTACCATACACAAAGGGGAAAAAACTCTATTGCAAGACACTTACAATACATAGTATTAAATTATTACTAATACCCTTTGATTCTAGATACAAAAAATGACCAAAACATCCTTGAAACAATGAAATTCACCTACCATGTGTAGCTTAGTTTTATCTTATTTTTGAGATATACCATCATGAAAGAAAGAATATATATATATCACTCAAAGTTCGAAGAAATAAAACTTTTTAAAAGAAATAAAATATTTTTCCACCCTTAAAATAATTATTTGTCATTTAGTTCTCGTTTGGTATGGGATAATAGAGGTAAAAAAAGTAGTCATACATTTTATATATCTTATATAATCTATTAAAAATTAAATATAGTTTTTCAAACTAATATTTATTTTAGATCTTAATTTAATATTAAATAAATATTTTATTAAAATATTTTTATTATTTTTAAATAATTGATATAAAAAACATAAAATACGGAAGAAATTTTATCCCTATTATTTTCGTATCGAACGAGCCTAATCGAAATTCGAAAAGGAAAACAACTTCAATTAGACATGAATACACGATAGGCTTCGGCCTGTACTGTCCATGGACTTGGGCCTGGTGATCAATCTAAAAGGTAAGAATCGAGCTGAGCCCTGACACAATCTCACAGTTCGGTTTCTCGGATTGTTAGTTGTTACCAAACAAACAAAAAATAGGTCTTTCGGCTCACCTACGACAGCGATGCGTAAGATAACTCTACCTCCGAAAGACGACAATTATATCGATCTCTTTTGTTATCACTTATCAGTAAGTAGATCTTATCTTCACAGTATTCATTTCACTTGGTCCATAACTCCCCACCAAACACGTATCAAAAAGTAATCGACATAAAACGCAAACAGTTACGTCATAATCATGGTATAATTGATTACTATATATATATATTATTTAATTTTTTAGGGAAATAAAAAATAATAAAAACTTTATACTATTATATTTTTTTTAAATGTGTAATTAGGGACTACTAATAGTATACTTTTAACTTAAAAATATATTATATAAAATATAATTTTATATTTTAATATTGTTATGATATTTATGGTAAAATGAATGTTAATTTTTTTATACTTATATTTTTATATTATTATAATTATATTTTACTGATATTGCTTTCATATTCCATTATAATTATTGTTATATTTTATTAATGTAAGTTGTAATTTTTTTAAAAAATTAACTTATTATATTTTACTATAATTATCTTTATATTTTACAACTATTATATTTATTTTTTAACACTATTGTTTTTATACGTAATTATAATTGTATTTATATTTTACTATATTTTTTAATATTAAAAATATATTAATATCAGTCTCTATTTATAAAATTTATGTTTGGATAAACATTTTAAATAGTTGTTTTTAAAGTGTTTATGTTTAGATAAGTAATAATTATTGGTTGTTATTTATAATTATTTTATATTATCTAGTAAATAAATTCATCAAAAATTATCTATCTTTAAAAAAAACTATAATTAAAAAACAGTAATTTAAGCCAAAATATACCTCTAAACATATACACCACCATTTACATATGATACCGTTTCTTGGACAGAATTTGCTATAAAAAAGAGAACGAACCAAGATTCTCTTATTAATGGAACTAATATATATATCATATATGACTCTCTATTCGTAGATAATCTCACCCTGTTTCGGAACGATCGGTCCCATGTTCCCCTTAAAGCGGATGCCTCGGAAGGAAAAAAACAAAATTAGCAAAAGATTTTATTCTCTTGGATACGGAAAGGAAAGGGAGTAATATTTTTAGTGATGTTGCGTAAGTTAGAGTGAATGGAAAGACGAAAGAAATATTTTTGGCCAAATTAAAAATGGATATAGTAGCTAGACTCACTAATTTTCTTAATTAACGTTAAAAAAAATCTAAAATGTCAAGGGAGTAAGTACTATCACAAGTTCACAACTATAGATTTAAAAATCAGACCAATAATTAAATTGATATCATAACTGATTTACTGGTTTAGTGGTCGGATCAGTGGTATATTTTATGTTAAAAAATATAAAATATATAAAATATTAAACTACACATAAATTTATCCGGCTCTCAATCAATTTTTTTATCAATTCTACTACCGATTTTTTTATCAGTTCACCTATTTTTACTGATTCGATCGATTTTTTATTAATTTTTACTGATTCTAAAATTCTAAAAAAATAGTATATGAAATCTGATCAATAATTTGTTCAGTTTGTCGGTTAATTGATCGGACCGGTTAGTTCGGTCCGGTTTTTAATACTAGGATCAGAACGCAGGAGACCAAGCCGCATGGTCGATGGTGGATATATACGACAAGAGAAAGGCAATCCTTGTCATTTTCAGGCGCGTGGTAGCAGAAGTGATTTAAGATATTTGATGAAGTAGGAACCAAGTTATTTTCCTGTTTAACCAACATATGCATGCCAACAAAAACTCAACGCAATTAGGATTATGATTGAGTTGAATTGAACCTAATATATTTTTTTAAATAAGTGGAGTTGGTTATTTTGAGGAGACTTAGTTATTAAAGTTTATATTGGTCTCGTTTATATATAGAGAGAGAGTCAAGTCAAAAAAATTCGAGAATCAAGTCTAGTAATAAAATAAGTTAACTTATTTTAATTCATTCCATTAGAAATTCAATTATTATCTCGATTTATATACACTAATTTTTTTATTAAACTTAAAATTATAATAGGGTATCTCATATTTTTATCTTTATATAACACAATGTCTACTTTAAAACTAATTATTACTGTAAATGAATCAATAACACTACTTATATATAATTTAGATTTTAAACCATCATCATTTGAGTTTTTAAACAATTGTATAAGAAAATTGACTTGTAAACAAATAAACGAAACCTACAATCAATTTATTTAATTAAATAGATGAGTCCAGGCAAATTTTTATTAGGTTAATATCCTTCTAATATATATATATATATATATATATATAGAGAGAGAGAGAGAGAGAGAGAGATGATAACATTGAGTATAAGAGGATAAAAAACATAGTTGAGGATTGTTGGATATGATGAAGATCAAAAGTGGTGTTGAAAATTGTTCATCACAATGTTCAAAAAAAATCTATTTTGATGTATATTTTTTCCAATTCTAACTCTTTTTAGACCCTCAATCTCCCCTCTCTCATATGAAAACTATTTGAGTTTAGGTTTAAGTTTCTTATTTGATCTGATATCTTATTTGAAAACTATTTCTCCACTTATTAGTAACCACCCATTTTTTTTTTCATTTTCTCAATAACCAACCACTCTCTCCACACTTTAAGTAATTACCCACTCTCTCCATATACTTCCTAAATGATTCATGTTTTTAACCTTCCCACTAATTTTTGATAGGGAAGTGGATTGAGTCGTATAAGTGGGATTATTTTGGAAATCACTTAAAAATACTTATAGTAGCTTGGATTTGAAACATACCAAACTCAAGCCTCACAAGCCACATTCTCCTCTTTCATATAAAATCCTAGGCAATTGATTTTTGTAATTCTCTATTCCTTCAACTTTGAGTGCACAAGCTTGAGAAAAGTTGTGTAAACCATTGTGGAGTGAATGGCCTTAAATGATTACACCATATTCATATCTAATTCACTTTTAGAGCAGTGATCATTTCACGATACAACAATTTCATTTTCAATCTTAGTTCTTTACTATAATTATAATAGAAAATGATATCACATTCAATCAGCCACATCCTTCTCAATTTATCTAGATTTGGATCTTACTATTGCACCATATTTCAATCTAATTCGCTTTTAGAGTAGTGATCATTTCACAATGCAATAATTTTATCTTTCAGTCTTCATTCTTTTCTATACTTATAGTAGAGAATGACATCATATTCAATCAACCACATCATTCCTAATCCATCCAAATTCAAGCCACTCAATGGAATAAACTATAAGATATGGTCTCAGAATTTAATAATTTTGTTCCAACAAATGGAGGTAGACTACATGTTTTCCAATGATAATATTGTCGGTGACAATTTAGAATCTCACAAATATGCATTTTCTAATTCTGACATGGTGCTCACCACTCAGGAAAGACAGGAAAAGAAGGTAGATGAATAATTAAGGCTGGAATACCAGAGGGAAAACAATTATATAAGAGGGAATTTGCTCATCTACATGATGCTAAAGTTGTTTGACATATTTATCTAAGAAAATTCAACAAAAAATATATGTGAGGCAGTGTAGAAGAAGTATGTTAGTGATGAAGCAAGGAAGAAAAAATGCATACTAGGAAATTGGTTAAAATTATAAATGGTGGCTTATAAGCTAATAATGGATCGAGTTCACGAGTACAAGAATATGGTGGTTGTTATACTTGGTGAAGGAATGAAGATGTGTGAAATACTGCAAGTAGGCATGTTGATTGAGAAATTCCCTTTGTCATGGTTTGATTTTAGAAATCATATCAAGTATATGAAGAAGATAATCAATCTCTAGGAACGGATTGGTATGCAAACTGAGGAAGCAAACATCTTGAATGGTAAGTAGGCATGTTCAATGGGTTGGGTTTGCCATGGCAATTTATAATCCAACCCATGAATTTAAATTATAATATAAATGTGCTGGGTTATAATTATGTATAAATTATTATGGGCTGAACCCATATATATACTATTTAAATATGAGTTTGTATGGGTTCAATTATAAGTGGTTATAGGGTGCCATGATAATATTTATGTCAATTTCAAATGAGTTGATTATATGCCCCGCTCCGTGCATCCATTTTCTTAATGTCATCGATGGCCAGATGTTTGAAAAATTGACTGATAGTCAATCAAGGTTGTTTTTTTTTTGGAAGTACACAAGGATGAGCGAGGGCCAAAAAAATCAGGAAAGGAGACCGGAGGAATCGGGTACACCGAGATGGGGCTCAATCCAGTCGGGAGCTACTACCATTATACTAAGATAGAGCGAACATGCCTATTATCTTAACTCTTGGGGAGGAATTGTTGGAATCGTTTCTTTTTTATATGCTCGCTACGTTATGTACATGGTAGAAGGACTCGTAATTATCGGCCATTTGTTGTAATTAAATTTTAAAAAATAAAATTATTAAAAGTTTATTTAGATTTTTGAAAATTAAAATTAAAATATAGCTGTGAGAGATGGGGAAAAACCATTTTTTCAAATGCATCCTTTAGTGTTTTGGATCCGCATCCATGTACGTACACACTTTTAGCATTTAATTTATATTGGTATTTTTTTTTTCATGTCGTCCTATGCGAATTTATTAGTTATAAATATTTTGTTGATGATTCTGATAATGCTATTAATAATAGCACTAGTAATTTTCAACTTTTCTACACTTCACGATTCCTAGCTGTTGTCCTAATTAAATTGAGTAATTGAATTTTTGATTTGCTTGATAAATATATCAGAAATAGAATAAATATCTCACGCATTGATAAGTACTAGTATAGTCATTTTTCTTTAATAAAATAATAATAATACATAGAGAATCAAGTCTTTCACTTTAGTTTGACATTTACTGAAAGACCTCAAGATACGAAGAAGGTAGGAAAATAATTGTAGTAATGGTAGTGGAAGGGGTGGCGGTGGAAGCGGTGGTAGTAATGGTGGTGGAAGGGGTGGCGGCAATGGTGGTGGACACGGTGATAGTAAATATTAAGAAAGGCTTGTTTGTATATATATTAACCCATGTTAATCCATGGTCAACCCGTATAATCCATGGGTTATGATGGGTTGGGTTAAAAATTATTAATTATTTTATATAACCCATTGTGGGTTAGACCATGGGTTGTATAAGTTATATGGGTTAAGATACTATGGATTGGGTTAAACCATGGCCACCCATTTGGACACCCCTAATGGTAAGCTAGATTCTCTTTCCCTTAATACTGATAATTCTAACCTTATAGAATCTATAGAATATGTATACATGTTCAAAGGAAAAGGGAATAAAGTGCAAAATGGAGTTCGACACAAAGGTTCGATCATTTTTAAGAAAAACAAGATTTAAAAGAAAAATATCGACTGTTATGTCTATGGAAATTAGGGATGTAAGGTGGACTAGTGCTTCTAGCGCAAAGGGAAAATAATTCAAAAGTCTACTACCACTCCTCAAGCCAACATTACTAAAGATGAAGAGATGATTGTTGTTGTTGTCGAAGCTAATTTGGTAGAAAACAAGATAGATTGGGTCCTGGACACAAGAGCTTCCAGACATTTTGGTGCTGATTAGGAACCCTTCTATAACTTTGAAAATGCTAGATAAGGTCAAAGTGTGTTCCTTGGCTATGTTGCTAATAGTGTTGCTTATAAATTCATGTGTTTGATTTATTATACAATACGTGATTCTAGATATGCTAAATTATTTGAATTTAATTTTCCTTTGAAAAGTTGTGATAATGTGCATAATATTGGTTCTTTTTTTTGTTAGTGATGTGTGCTCTTCTTTGTTTGCTCTTGTTGCTATTATAAATAAAAGTAACATTAAACCTAAAAAGAAGTAAAATACAACATTTAAAGAGTAGTTTTGGACCAGACTTTATTACTATCTCCCTAATGCAAATATCTAACATTGATAAGATTAGTGATCCTAATATAACAATTTTCTTAATAGAGGAATATCCTAAAACATAAGAAGTAGTAGTTAATTCTATGAATTCCCATCTCTATAAATAAGATATTAGATGTGAGCTTGATTTTATAACTTCTAACCATACTTATGACCTATTTGACTTAGGGTTGTAAGCCAATCAAGAGTCAGTAGTTCTTTAGAAAAAGTTGATGACAAATGGTTATAAGGATAAACATAAGGTCGAACTAGTAGTTATGGGATACACTCAAAAGAAGGACATTGAATGCTTATTCCCATGTGACTAAGGTGGAACCATTGGGACTCTAGTTGCCTCATCTGCTATCTATGGTCCTATGGTACATCAAAAGGATATAAATGCAATATTTTTTAATGGTGAATTATAGGAAGAAATCTATGTAGAAAAATCTTGTGGTGGTGTAGTTCATAGTCAAGAGGATAAGGTTTGTACATTGAGAAAGTCCCTTTATGGTTTTAAGCAACCCCTAAAACAATGGAATTAAAAACTTAATCAAAGTTCGGTAAATAATGGCTATATGGTGAATACCACATATACGTGTGTATACTCTAAGATGTTTGGATCTAATTGTGTCATTATATGCCTCTATGTTAATGGCATGCTTATCTTTAGTACAAACATAAAGGTAGTCGGTGAAACTAAGAATTTCTTATCTTCTCGGTTTAAGATGAAAGACTTAGGTGAGGCTAATGTAGTACTTGGTATTAAACTAAGAAAGATTAAAATTGGTTAATACCTAAGTCAATCTCATTACATTGAGAAATTTCTAAAAAAAACTTGGTTGTTATGATGTGGTATATGTTAAAAATCCCTATAATCCTAGCATACACTTTAAAAAGAATAAGGGTACACTCATGGCCCTAGTGATTATCATTAAAATGATCTTTATCATTTTTTTAGGTACCTTATGGGTACAACTGGTTGGTGTTTGCATTTTCACAAATTTCTTATCATGTTAGAAGGTTATTGTGATGCAAATTAGGTGGCTGATAATAATGAAGTTATCTCTAGTAGTGGCTATGTATTCACATTAGGTGGAGGTGTAGTAACTTAGAAGTCCTCAACACAAACATGTATAACACATTCCACCATGGAATCTGAATTTATTACTCTTGAGTTGATAGGTTAATAATTCGAATAGCTAAGGGACTTATTAGAAAAATTACCATTGTGGGGGATACCTAGTCTTTGAGTTTCGCTTCACTATGATTCAAAGGTTACCATTAGAATCACTAAGAATAGCATGTATAATGGGTAGATGAGACCCATTTGTGTCAAATACATGGTGATCAAGAATTCGTTGAAAGAAGGAGTAATCTCCTTAGAGTATGTATGTTCCCAGAGGAATTTGGTAGATATTCTTACGAAAAGCTTATCAAGGAAAGCGGTCCTTCAATCTTAAAGATGTATGGGCCTTAATCACAAGGTAGAGAAAATTAGGTAGATATGGTCAGGTTTAATGGGGTTAAATCCAATATGTTACAACAGGTTCAATAAGGTCAAACAAAGTTGTATGATTACTCTTTAGCACTATAATCCCATCCTTGTGACACAAATTATAGAGTTGTGCACACTCTTTTCAATACATAGCTAGATTTGGTGATGCTATTGAGACACACTTGATGAATTCACATGTGTGGTAGTGCTGAGTTTAAGTGGTATGCTTATGTTAAATCAGTAACTAGTAGTGATGGTTCTTTGAGACACACTTGATGGATTTTTCTGATTATTTTGAGGGTGAGATTAAAGATCTTAATGAGTCCATAAGCATATGTGATAGTATTAGAGAGATGTACTTGATAAACTCAACTAATTGGGTGTGAAGGTGAATTGCCTGCTATGATAGAGTTAGGTTACTTCTCTAGAGTACTCAAGAGCA
Organism: Tamarix chinensis; assembly: GCA_030549775.1. Lineage (NCBI taxonomy): Eukaryota > Viridiplantae > Streptophyta > Magnoliopsida > Caryophyllales > Tamaricaceae > Tamarix > Tamarix chinensis. Next base: position 7,286,490 of record CM060179.1, on the reverse strand, counting down.
CCCAAGGTCTGCTTAGGGCCACTTAAAACTCAAATTCATTTTTATTGTGGAGAAATTACATAATTTAAAAGTTTTATACTTGTTATGATGAAACAATTCAAATCTAGATAGTTTAAAAGAAATTCACTACTTAGGCTATGTTGTAACCTCATTTCTCTATGTACCAATTCAATCAAAATATATTAATATTTACATATGAAAATTTTCCTTTTCTCGATATGTTATTTTCGTGTTCACTTTGAGTTTTTTTACAGTTAGTGGGGGCTTGTTGGGTAACGACAAATAAAATATTTGGATTTGAGTTCGGGTTCGGATTCGGGTATTTTCTCAATAACCAACCACTTGGTGGTAACCACCCATTTTTTTCATTATCTCAATAACCAATCACTCTCTCAACTCTAAGTGATCACCCACTCTCTTCATATACCCACTAAATGATCCATGTTCTCCACTTTTCCACTACTTGTTGATGGGGGAGTGGGGTAAATGATATGAGTAAGGTTAATTCGGAAATCGACTATAAATACCCATAATAGCTTGGACTTGGAACATGCCAAACTTTATCATCATAAACCACATTTCTCTATTTCCTATAAATTCCTAGGTAATTGATTTCTAGAATTTTTAATTCCTTCAAACTTGAGTGCACGAGTTTGAGAAAAGTTGTGTAAACCATTGGAGAATAAACGACCTTAAATAATTGTACAATAGTCAAGTCTAATTTACTTTTACAGCAGTAATCATTTTAAGATACAATAACTTCATCTTTCAATCTTTGTTATTTACTATACTCACCACAAATAATATGTAATATGATATGATTGATGTTTTTTTTTGTCTTTTTATAATGATTTTATCTATAGTGACTCTTTTTAACTTTTCATATAAAAAGCGAGAAAAATAGTTTATAATGATACTTGATGTAATTTCCATTTTGACTCTAATGAAATTAAATTTACTTATTAGATAAAAAGTTAGTCATATGCTTAAACCCTATTATTTGAAGTTATTTGTGTGAAACTAGTTTAGAAACTTGTAAAAAATTATTTGCCGAGTACATTCTTTTTTTAGAAGAAAAGGAAGAAGAAGAAAGATTTCTTTATTAATTTAAATGAATTATAAATTCTTTTTATTTATTTCGGATAAAAATATATTTATGGATCAATGTGAGCTAAATCATTACGTAGTTTAATTAATAATTTGAAAATAAATACAATTTAACGGGAGGGTCCGTAAATTCTTACGAGAGCCTCTATAGTATTAGGAATCTAAGATATTGAGAATAGTATTAAATTCGCTTAAAAAATATAACAATGTTTTTGATCGAGATCTTCGATTATTGAAATTTGATTACTCTATTAATATTCAAATTCCGTTCACGATATGTGTACCCCTGTTTGCCATGTGTCAAACAATCGTATGCATGCTACGTATACTTTTGTCCGCAATATACACGAATTAACAAATCTGCATGCTACTCTTGCGTGCAATATACACTAATTAAAAAATCTAGGTATTCTGTGGTCATGATTTGATTTAATAATTATAATGATGATGATGATAGGCATCAATATTTAATCGAGTTTACAGGTATTGCGGTTATAATATAATACATTTCGTAGAGCTGTAGAAGGAGATGGACTGTCACTGATGGACAAAGTGAGCCTTACAGAAAGGTTGCTTTTGAGTGGTGCGCATTTCCGTATCTAGAAGAGACAGCCGGACAAGGAACGAAGGAATTAAAAAACTGATAGTAAACTATAAATTACGATCATTTTGATTAATTTTTTTCAAATATACTTAAGTATAAAAAATATATAGATTAGATAATTTTTTTAATTTAGCTTTTAACTTGTACCAATTTTACTCTAACAAATTAAATCTTATTTTTTCTCTCGATAATAACCCATAATTTTTTTTTCTTTCTATTGCTGTAATAATTTTTATAAACTATTACTTTGAATCTTAATATATATCAAATTTGTGAAAGTAATAGAAAATCCTAACATTTGGCAATCAACTTTCATTAAAGGAAGGAGCATAGAGAAAATATCTTACTTACCCATGAGTCGATGAGAAAGTATATTAATAGGGGCATATTTTTGATATATATGTTGAAGTTAGATATTAGGAAAGCTTAGGTCATAGTGAGTTGGGAGTTCATATATGATTTTTATTGAGTTTTGAGTTCCCTTTTCATTTTATCAACCCTCATTATGCATTAATCTTGCAAAGTGCATGGCCTATTATGGTGGGGTGGATTCTGGGGTTAGAACTAATATTTGCTCCATGCTTGTTTTCCAAGAAGGATCCTTCTCTATTTTTGTAACACATCTATTTTTACTACTTAAAAATTTTATTTTGCGGAATTTTTAATTACTAAATAATGGGTGTTACTGTCACACTTAGCATAAGTTCAATTCCATCACTTTTTTAGGTCAAGTGCTAAGACTCACACAAGTTAGATCTGAAACAAACAATAGAAATGATAGATAATATCATATAGAAAAGGTATGGTTAAATATTCTCCTTAAAAAATGTTAATTAAAATATAAGGGACAAAAGATTTCAAAGGAAAATCGATTACAATAAAAACTAGTATCCAAAGATACAATACTGATTTATTCTAACTCTTAGAACCAAATGTCCATTTTGCAAACATAACCTCTTCCTAAGGGCTCCACGTATTCTTGCCACTATTATACACCTCGAACCATTCCATACCCTTCACATAGTCACCTACAAATGTAGAATCAATATGACTTCCTCATATGAAGTAAATCACAATATCTCATAAGAGGCAGCATACCCACATTGCATATCTCACAATAATATAAAAATCATGTATAAAGAACAAAGCACATGTCATAAAAACATACAATAATTATGGGATAATGTATACAACATCAAAGTATCATGCTTAGCAGTCAATCATACTAAATGACTTCATATCATCTCGAAGTACACAATAGCCATACCTAGCTAATCAAATAAATCCCAAATGTCAAGGTAGGGCACTAAGACAACCACCAAATCCACAATCTGAATTAATTCCAAAGTTAAAGGTGGGGTACTGATGCAACTACCAAACCAACAAATCCAAATTGGTTCCTTTTTATATACTAATATAATACCCTAATTTTTAGAAAAAATTTATTCTACAATGGAAGTATATAACTAAAATAATGGGTGTTATTGTGGTAATTGACATAAGTTTGGTTTGCCCAACCATCAACCATAAGGCTAAACCAATACTAGTAAAACAAGGTAATTGGAAATGGAAGAAACATTTATAAATATAATACGAGTTTAGAGGTTAACTTTGAATTACAAAAATAGAATACAAACTAAGGGATACCATGTATCAAAAAATCCAAAAAGGTATATAGGTAAATACATCTACCGGATAACATAACTCTTTACTCAAACACCCAGTATAGATAGCAGGTCACTTATCCCCACATAGTGCATAAAAAGTAGTATGGTCATCTTCCAGGTCTTCCGATACCTACATAAAAGAATCAGAATCTTTTGCTCGTGGGAATAAGCAGCACCCATGAAAAGGGTGGTTAGTATGTTACGTATTGAGTAAGGTAACAATAATTATCTAATAACGGATATAAATACACATGCATTCACAAATGATGATGAATACACATTCAAACAAATGAAAAACCTCGTAAGATAAATACTAATCTAGGCCCCTTTATTAGATATAACAATTTTTATTCTTTTATATACGTTGAGTTTAAGAACCCCACTATTCTTAAACCGATCGAACAGTAGGAAGCACCTTCTCAGGGACAACACAACTAAGCCACTATTATCATCTGGTGGAACATATTTGAAAAAATCACCCTCTTGGTGCAAAACGCTCCCAAGCCATTATTATCATTCGGTGGAACGAATATAAAAGCATCACCTTGATCCTGACTCGCGTACTCTTCCACTTTAAATCGTTAGCGTCTTATCCATAGGATACACAGTTATATTTTCATTCACAATTATCAGAGGCCCTGCTATTCTTAATTCGATAGAACAGACTAAAATATCTTCTCAGGGAAAAATGCTCCCAAGCCACTATTATCCTTTAGTGGAACGGATATATAAAAACATCACCTTCTCGAGGTAAAACACTCTCGATCCACTATTATCATGTGGTGGAACGGATATAAAAACATCACATTGGCCCTACTCACGTGATCTTTCACTTTAAATGATTAGTATCTTATTCATGATTGATTTACAGGTACCAAACACATTAAGGCAAATAAGCACATAAAACAATCTATAAGGTCAATCTACAGAGTTAAGATCCTTAATTTTCTCAAACCCTAATATTACACTCCTAGCATAACTTCTCTTATATTGATCATTCAACCACCATTCTCAAATATTATCATTGTTAACAGACCTAAAATTTCATGGTCTAACACCCACATCTCACACATACAATAATAACCTTATCCCAAATGTTACTATTTACAGAGCTCCCATAAACATAATTTCAAGATTAGTCATAACTCTTCCTATAAGGCTTGTATGATTATCCAAATTCAATAAACCTCATTAAATTACCAACATTAACAACATATCTAAAATTTATAGTTTAACTTATAATAATATTACCATTTTACGATTTCTATGCCCTAATTAAGCCATTATCTCATTTTAAGGAAACCACAATATTCAGTAACTTCTCTAAACACTTCTCTTGATATCTTTATCATACTTAATACACCTAACACATTAAAATACCGATATCTCGAGATTAACCCGCATTACTATTTCATAAATTATATTTTTCCACAAGTACGACTTAGCGTAATAAGATTATATTGACACATCTATCCTATTCTCACTTCATTTGTATCATATAAATCCACATGATCACAACATATCATTAACAACATATATTCCATCGTATAACAAAAATATTATGATAATACACATAGCTATGCAAGAATTTAATACAAAAACCCCAAAACATTGATTAGTATCCTTACCAACAAAGGTACCGAGCTCTAAGCACGTAAATCATAGACTTCCTCCTTTGAGATCACCAAAATATCACCTATAAAAAATAAGATAGTACACGGTTAGGCTTAAAGATTATATCCAAGGGAAAAGTTAAAGTAAAGGAGGGTAAATATGAAAATAACCGGAGTCAAAGGGAAGCTTGAGTTGTATGGAAGTGTGGTGGAATGTATGGTGGAGCTATGGTAAAATTTTGGTAGTATTTGGATAAGGTTTAGGATGAAAAAAAGGGTACACAATCGAAATGGGAAGGCTGCACTAGCGTGTGGCATATGGTGCACACCCAGGTAGTGAGTTGCGATCATGCACAGGTAGGCTATGTGAAAAGGTAGGATCGTACTTGACAATGGATGACATAGGACAACAATAATGAACAGGTGCGCATGGGTATGCGGCAAGTTGTGCACATGCCATGCGAGGGTACACTGGCAAACCGTGATGGTTTGCACAGGCGTGCGATAAGGAAAATTTGTAGTGCATGACCGTGTGTGAGGCCATGCACGTTCCATGAATCTCACAAAAATGTGAAGGAGGTGAGGAAAGAAGAGAGAAAAAAGCAGTGGTTGACGACGATGGCTGGTGACGACGAAGAGGAGTGATGGGGTGGCCTTAGTGGTCGGTCCATTGGGATTTGGGTGATGTGTTGTGGCTTTAGTGGTGTATGGTGGTGATGGAGGTGGTTTAGGCGTGCGAAACAGAGCAAAAATAAGGGAGAAGAAAGAAAGAAAGAAATAAAAGAAAAGAAAATAAAAGAAAGAGAGGGAGCTCGAGGCAGTGGTTTTTGATAGATCTTGGGTAATAAATGGCAATAAACAAATGAGGGAGAAGGAGAATAGATTAGTTTATGTGTATATATATATATATATATATACATGCATGCAGGTATGCATAGGTAAAAGAAAAAATGTAGAGGGTGGCATGCAAAATGGACAGTGTAGGAGGAGATGGTGTAGAGGGTGATGGAAGTAGTAGCAAAGGGGCATGAGGGATGGCAGAGGCATGAGGGGGTGGAGGAAATTTTCAACCAAATATACAGCTGGGAGTGATGGTTATGTGTGGGTGTGTTACATAAATAAGCAAAAGGGCAAAGGAGGGTGTCCGTGTAATAGCAACAGTAACACAAGATGGTGAGGGTGAGGGATGATGATGATGGTTGTAGTGGAGGGTGAGAGTGATGGTTGTGGGCTACAAGTTATAAGTATACCAAAGTCAATCATTCCGACGTAAGATGCAGGAGAAAGGAAAAAAAAAAGAAAGAAAAAGGGAAAGGGAAAAACAAAAGGAAAAGTTTGGGGTTAGTATATTATATAGTTGATTAGCTAAAATAGGTAGGATTAGTGACAAACTTTATCGGAATTAAGATCGGGTTCCTAAAAGAAATTTATTCAGGTTACATATCTGGATGAGGTTAAGATTTTAGGATTAAGAAATTTGTTTAAGGCTAAAATAAGAGTTTCATGAGATTAGAATTGGATTAGGGTATTAATGATGCAAGATTAGGTTAGGTAAAATTTCAGTGTATTGTAACTTACATAATAGTTACTTCCATTTTTAATTACTCTAGGGGGATATAATCAACATGAGGACACTGATGTACACCTAGTCATACTGGCACTCGAAGGTAACATAATACCTTTACTCTAGAACCTAGGGGTACAGTAGTACATCTGGTCATACTGGCACATGATAATATCCTCTAACATTGGCCACTTAATTTTTAAGTATCTATACCCCCTATAGGGTCCATAGGTCACCTATAGAGTAGACTATGGCCTTATTTGGGCACAACAACACACCAAAGAACCAACGCAATGAGGGTTACACCTTGTCTCTAGAGTAACTAACCCTAGAGAGTAACCATTCACAAACTTGAGGTCTTCTACTTTAAGCATCAATATCTTATAGCGTAATGTAATGCTCCAATTTGAGAAGAGTGTTATAAGAATTGATCTAGCTACTTATATCAACATGGTATACCATTCTTTTGGTGATCTATTCTAATAACTCCACAGTTAAGCATGTTGGTTGTGGAGTAATTTTTAGGATGGGTGACACTCCTGAGAAGTTTCAGAAATTTTCTGAAAATTTTAGGAAGTGTGTGAGTGAGGACAAAGCACACTGAAAGGACTCGTGTAAATTTGTGGGGCCAGTCGATTAATCCGAAAGCGCTCTAAGGTAGTCCCAGCATGGTCGTATCGACTCGGGGTATTACAAATGGTATCAAAGCAAAACCAAGACTGTGAGCTGAACTTGGATGAGCCAGTTAGTCACCTAGCGAGACGATTATTAGGATAAACTGTATTAAGACAGTTAGTGGTTGAGACGCAATGAGGACATTGCGTTCTTTGAGTGGGGGTGAATGTAATACCCAAATTTGAGCAGAGTGTTATAAGAATTGATCTGGATACTTATATCAACATGGTATACCATCCTTTTGGTGATCCATCCTAATAACTCCATAGTTAAGCGTGTGGGCCGTGGAAAAATTTTTAGGATGGGTGGCCCTCCTGGGAAGTTTCGGAAAATTTTTAAAAAATTCAGAAAGTGTGTGAGTGAGGAAAAATCACACTGAAAGGACTTGTGTTGATCTGTGGGGCCAACCGATCAATCCGAAAGCACTCTAAGGTAGCCCCAATATGGTCGTATCGACACAGGGCGTTACACGTAATCACAAATGTCACATACTGCACAACAATTCCCATTTCTATAATTAACCATTTTCCTTTCATTTCCAATTATTAAGCTAAACCTTAAGACCTTCGATTTATGTCAAAGCTAAAGTCAACACTAACGTTAACCTATCAAAAGTCTAAAGCCTTCCTATGTTCAATTATTCACAAAAGATGTTGTAATACCCTATCAAAAAAAATTTCAAAAATAAGTGTAAAATTATGTTAATATAAAATAAAATGGTTTTGGTTTTGGAAAGGACTTGGAATTGTTGAAAATGTGGAATTTTAGAAATACCAATCGACAGGTTGCTTGAACCGATCAATTGGTACATCCAGCAACCGTCATTTTCATGTCCTATAGAACCAGTTGACTGGTTTCCTCAAACTGAATGACTGGTTAGGTTGCGATTCTAGAATCCTTTTCTGTTTTACTTTGATTCTCTTTCCAATGTTTATAAAAACTTGTAATTAGAGACTCTTTGTTATAATTGACATATTTTGATACTTTGGGATTATTTTTACATTATCTAGATCATTATATGATTTTATTTAACTAAAAATTTTTTAAAAAGTATTTTTAAGGTACTTTTTCCTCACCTACCACCTTTCCTCTCCCCTCTTACCTTTTCCCTCTCTCCTTTGGCTTGTGCAAAACTCTTTGCCCCTATTGTTGCTCCGTTATAGTCTGATTTTTCTTGACTTCACAATTCCTACTCCATGCTTCATTATTTATTCTTTCCTACACATCTATACACAACACTCCACTCCACCCTCATAAATCAACTTCCTATTTTCTCTTTTCCTCCTTTTTTTGTCGACTAGTGAACCCCTTCTAGCCCTCTTCATTTGATTTCCCTCTCCTTTTAACACACTCAATGAAGTCTCTTTACTTGTTATCCTTTTCCTCTCTTATTCATTTGGCATGCTTTGTGAAGCGTGGAGAAATTATTTTCTCTCCTTTCCTTTTCTTGTTCCAGCAGAGAACTAAGGCCCTTTCCCTTAGGGATGGCAATGATTCTAGGATCCAACCCAAACTTGACAAACCTAACCCGTTTATACCATATATGGGTCCTAATTTTTGGAAACAACGAGTTTGGGCTAGATCTTGTTCTAGATCTACTCATTTAGACCCACACCCATTTAATTAAAAAGTATATATATAATTTCCTAAACTACTGTCATCACTCAGTGACTGTTGTCAACTAACACATATAACCACAAGTTCATGGCATCATAACACAATCCCTCGAGTCATCGATAGTTAACCCTCCCTCCTCCCTCGACCTTGACTCCTCAAGCCTCGACTATCTACTCTTAGTTCACGGCTTCATGTGAGTAGCCAGCGTCCATCTACCATTGTCTCTTACTCTCTAGTTTACACTTACAACTTCATCCCTCACTCCTCTTTCCCTCAATCTTAGACTCTCACGCTTAGTCCCTCACTTCTCATTAAGCGATGCAAGGTGAGACAGAGGTGGCTACGTTGACGAGGCTCAGAGTAGTGCCATCAACCATCGTTTAACACCAACCATAGTCATTGCCTGCTCCATCTGTAGTCGCCTAGTTAATACCCGTCTCTACTCTTCCTTCTCTGTCTCTGTAGTTTGCAACACTCATTAACCTCCATTCCATCAATTTGATTGATTAATTTAGCTTTTTTGGATTGTTTTTGTTCACATCTTATTTTACTTTTATTTAGCATATGTATCAGTGCAAGTCAATAATTTTGGATGTGAATCACATATTGAACTTTTATTTACTTTTTTCATCCTCAAACTTAAGTATCCACTCTACATGGGAAGGGAAAGGGAGTTAAGGGAAATATTCATATTTCATAGTTATGTGAATGTGATATAGTGATATGTTTTTATTTGTCTCATACATCTCAGTGGAATGGCCGAATGGGATTGTGCCGTTGTGGAAACAGGAAATGAAAAATGTTTCTGAAATAGAAACATAGGTTTAATACTTCAATGGGACTTTAGTGTCACCACTTCGATGGTTTTGTTGTGTCTAAATTTTAAGTGATGCATACAAGGTTACGAGTCGCCATTTTCTTCTATTTAAGTCTATTCAAATAAGTTTTCTAACAACTTTTATATTTATCATTATAAAAATGTTGGTGCTAGTTTGGTAGACTCCTGTAGTTAATTTAAGGTAGCATTGCTTTTGCTTATTGATGGTTGGTTTCATTTGAACTAATTCTTGAATCTTGACGTTATCTTGATTATAATTGCAAGTAATCTGCATGTTGCTCCTACTTCAAGCTCCAAGTTTTCGATGTTCAAATACTTGTTTTTCTCAGTTGCCATGTTTCTATGATTTTATAGGCACTATGGCCACCAAGAATCAACAAAGGCTTTTTCTTGATTTTTTTGTTCACTTTTTCTATCATGTAGGATATTAATTTCTTTATGAGATCATGATTCATGAATACAAAAAATTGCTGATAATCAGCAAAGTGTAGTAAACTAGTAATGAATAAGTTTCAGAATTTAGACTTTAGTATACTTTTATTTTTAATTTTAGTTAGGTTATCATTAATAATCATTATATGGTTTAAATTTGATAATATTTTATTCTTGAGGTTGCTTCAAATTATATTTGTTTTTATTCTAGTCACTTATAGGACATGAATAAGAATCAAATTGTGCTTCTTCAAAGTTTTCATGGTCTAAGGGCACTCGTGTTGGTTCATTTTAGCTTGTTACTTCATGTATGGATGATTTGGATATAAACATGGAGGAGATTCAAAATAATAAAAATGAGGGGCAACTAAATGATAGAGAAGTAGATCAAGAACTTGATTTTGCTATTTATACGTAAAAAACTAGGAAGCACACTTCAATGGTATATGATTTCTTTGATAGAATTTAAGTTAAGGGTGTGGCTAAGGCAAAATGCTGCCATGTTAAGGCTGTTCTAACTTGTGCAACTAGTGGTAGAACCTCACATCTTAAATAGCATGTAGAGAAGACTTGCCTTGAAAAACATTTGAGGCTTGGGTTAAGAGGAGTCAAGCAACAAAAATTGAGTATAAAGACTCAATTTGACAGCTTATCAAGTTTGGACATAAAGTAAAATAATGATACATCATTTGATCAAGAGATTTCAAGGAGAGAATTGGTGAACATGGTGGTGATTCATTAGTATTTGTTGTCAATTGTTGATTATATTGGATTTAGGAGATTTGTACAAAGCCTCAATTCTTCCTTCAAGATAATTTCAAGGAATACTTTGAAGAATGATGTGATGAAGTTGTTTCAGAGTGAGAAACATAACCTAAAGGATTTGTTGGATCATAATCAAAGTCGAGTTACAATCACCACTAACATGTGGATTGCATCCAACCAAAAAAAGGTATATACGGTCATGACATCATAGTTTATTAATGAAGATTTGAATTTGTGAATTAGAACTTTAAGGTAATTGGTTAATTATTATCATACCCAAATTCATACTCATACTTCGAATGGGTATCCAATAACACATCCATATCTGCATCCGTTAGATGTTTGTTATCCAATGGATAATCCGTTTACCCGTTAACGAATATTATTTAGCGGATAGTTCCATTACCCAATGGATACAACCATTCAGAGTTAAGCCAAATGACAATTTTAACCTTAATTTTTTTATTTTAAAATTAAGGGTAAAGTGTAATTATATATCTGCTAAACAGGTATGGATATAGATATGGGTATGTATACGAGTGCAGATATAGATATCCCATACCAATATTCATACCCAAATTTGATGGGTATTTTTTCCATTTTTCATATCCATTTAAGCATCCAACATATAAAACCCATCAATTTTTGGGTAACATCAATCCCGTTTATATTTATAGACCTAAACTGACCTAACCCGACCCAACAAGTTAACTTGAAATAATCTAAACCCGACAGAACTCAAATTTGAATTATCTCAACCCAAATCCGACCTACCCAATAAATTAACCGGATACAACCTAGATTTGCAACAATCCAAATCCTAACCCAACCCAACCCAAAATATGACCTAAAATGGCCTAACTTGACCCATAAAGAAAAATGACCCTCAAATAGCCCAACCCACCTACCCTAATTGCCACCTATACATCATCATATTGACTCAGAGTATTACAATCATAATAATATAACAAGTACAAGATCATAACAAATTTATTGAACAATTTGAAAAACAAATGTTTATAAAATAATGTAGAAGAAAAGGTGTTGAGCTAATGATCAAGTCTTTTCTTGAGTTCTTTGGCAACTAGGGCCTAATAACATCTCCAAGACTTCAATTTGACAAACACAGAATAAATAACCAGTTATCAATACATTGTTCATTGTTAAAGTTATTTTGTAGAAAAATGCTATATAATAATCAAACTCATTTAAAACATATTCCAAAAATTTTCATACGTTGAATTAAACTAAGAAACATATAGAAAAAAAGCATGGAAAAATAAGTGATTCATATATTCTTCGGCAAGCTTCTAGTAAACATCACGTTCTTTCCATTCCCAACAATAGCAAACTAAATTGATTAATGAACTATTGTTCTTTACAAAAATGGTGGGCATGTAAAGAAACTTAAACCTTTAGTACTTATGATTTATTTGCATGACCTATATTCCTATAAGAAAAAAATTGGTGGGTGTGCAATGAAAATTAAATCTTCACATTTTCTTGGCCTTCAAAATCATATAAGCACTTTTTATAGTAATTTCCCTAAAAAACTACCACTATTTCAAGTAATTTAATCAAGTTAAGCACTTTTCTTGAATTTATTTCCCTTTTATCATATTTTAAAGAGAGCATGAGTACATCAAATAACCACCTTAAAGTATTTCATACTTATTTGTAAATCATTTATATGTCTAAGAGTAGGATAATGAAAAACAACTTCACAATTCATAAAGGCAACCGTGACTAATTCTCCAAACTTCAACAAATTAACAACACACACAACCAATTACCAAACATACCATAATTAGAAGCATAAAGTACTTAAATGAAGTAGTAATATGGGGCATTCAGAGGAAAAAATGAAAGGAAAAAAAAATAAGCAGCATGTATTAGAGTGAAAAATGAGACATGATAATGGAAGAACCACTTTCAACATAGTGTCACTATGGCACAAGAACAGAGTGTTCAACAATGATGCCATGACCCACAATGAGATGATAACACAGGAACAAATGAAACAACAATGCACTTACAAAGGAATAAGAAGACCATAGGAGGAAGAATATGAGGGAAGAAGACAAATTTGTGGTAAGTGCAATGACATAGGTAGCATCACAAGCTTGAAATAGGGTGGGGATAGAGTGGGATTTGAGATTCAACAGTTGTGAGTCTCGCAGTCTGATTTGAGAGCAAAAATAATTACGGTTTTGATTTTAAATATAAAATTCTACATACTAAGTGTAATGTTAGCTATAAGGGTAAGGTGAGTACTGTAAGGCCTCAATGCAACAGTTAGGGAAAAATATAATGGAAACACAATGTTTAACTTTTGTTAACTATGTTTCAAGCGAGCAAAGCTACCAAATTGAGTTGATTTGCAAGCTAACGAGCTGAGCCAAGTTGGGTTCGAGTTTGACTCATTGATTAAACGAGTAAAATTAAGGCTCGACCTTGATTCATTAAGTTAAACAAATAAGTTGAGTTGGATTGATTTGTCAACAACCCTACACGGAACTACAAATTTACAATGGTGGCAACTAGCAAGGGAAGGGATATATAGGAGTGTTCACAATATGATTCAAATCATAAATTGAGTCAACCCAACTCATAGTTTATGGTTTTGTTTGATTTATAGTTTGAAAAATTATAGTTTGGTTTAGAACTTATCTCAACGATTTGGTTATGCTTTTAAGAATTAAAATACAATTTATAAGCTGATTATATATATCTATCACGTATTTATAAATTTTAATAATAAAATATTTATATGTAACAATTTGTATATTTTAAGTGGTAAATTCTAATTTGTAAATCTAATTGTCCTCTTTCTTCTTATGCTTCACATTTACATTATATGTATTTTTAGTAAGTGCTATGGAATTAATTTGATGTTGATAATGGATGTGATTTTATAGTTTTAACCTTAGATTGTTTGTAAGTTTTTAAATTTGTAATATATATTAGTCTTGATTTTTAATTTCAAGAATATGATATTTTATTTGTAAAGTAAACATTAAAAATTAATATTAAAAGTTAAAGTATGTAAACTACCAATTGAACCAAGTTGTATCATAAAATTAAAATAAATTTTAAACCATAAAAATTGAATGGTACATATTAAATATCCCTACTCGCTATTCAAATTTAATAATAAAATGTTTATATCCATATTTATACATAAATGTGACCGATTTTTTTTTATATTTATATATATACAGCAAAATTTAATAGATTTGGGATAATAATCATTCAATATTATAATCAAATAAGTAGATAGCTAAGATTTAATTACATTTTCACTTTTAACATTAAAAAATATAGTATAGATTATATAAATAAAGGATAAATATAATAAAATAAATATATGCATATATATATGGATATAAATATTAAAACAAATATAAATTTAAAGTTCTTTGTATATATCTATATCTAAATTTAATAGATAATTTATTTATTTTTATATTCATTTAAACATTTATCACCGTCAAATTTCAAATAAGAGTCGTCCACAAATCACAATTGTCCCTAACGAAATCGAATACACCCTAGGAGTCTAGGACTGAAGGGAAGGGAGCGCCTCAGAGGCGGGGAAAAGAAAGTCTGAATGGTCAAAAAGCCAGCTAGCGAGCTAATCAAAAGGCCTGGAGGCCAGCTGTTGCCTTGCAGGTAGTAATTGGTTGATGCAGGCGCACTTCACTACTTACTTACAGAATACTACACACATTACGCACACTAGACTTTCACGGTAAAGGAAAGCAAGATAGAATCTGACACATACAAAAATAGCAGAACAATAAACACGATGAGGGCAAAGACCTGCACTGTGTGGAGTCAGGTGTGTGGACCAACCTTCTCCGTTTTAGTTTTTTCCTTCGTATGAGATGAGAAAATTTGATCCGATTTCGGACTTAAATTGAATGAAATTATACCTTTAAGTTTTTTAAAAAATCTAAAACTAAACCAAATCCCGGGAAATTTTTTTTATAGTATATTTAGGTGAAACTAATTAGTTAAAAATTAAAATGGTCCAAAAGTATTTAGTTATAAGTACAAAATATCATGTACATATAATTACACTAATATGTACACCTAATTATATATAAATGTACAGGTAATATTCACTATATGTACATGTATATTAGAGTACCAAAAAAACTGGACTAAACACTAAATAGATTGTACAACTTTAATTATTTTAGTCTAAGTAGACCACCAACTATTTTTTCCAAATATATGAATTGTCCAAGTCGAACTGTACTATCGTTTAATCATCAGGTTCGATTTATAATTTATGTTTTTAAAATATTAAAAAGTTAACTACTTATTTTTTTTAAAAAAAATCATACAAAATATAGAATTAATGAAAATTCAACGTCAAATTATAATTGGAAAAAATATTATTTTAATAGTAATATCTAACATATTACAAAAGATTCCAAAAAAAATGGATACAACTATATTTGTAAACATCTTTACAATCGTATAAAAAATAGATCAGAAGCATAATTCAATAAAAGAAAAAAATTAATGTGGAACTCACACAATATATTTTAATTAACTCTTTAACTATGTAAATGAAAAGAACATAAATATAAATACTTTGAAGGATATAAAAATAAAATTCCATTATAGTAAAAAAGAAGAAGTTATTATTCATTTATATACTTATAGCATAACTATTAGCTTAATTAGTGCATCATACTTCCGCATACAACACACTTCTTACATATAGTGCCCCTTCTCTATTTTTTGTGCTCGCCGAATCTATTATATCCACTATTAACTACCTTGGTCGTTTGAGTTTGTTAACGCTAGAGCTCAATTTGTTTATTAGTTTGTTATCAACGTTGAACCATTCAAAATTGAAAGTTTTTAGCGTCTCCATTCTTCGATCATTCATCTCCCTTACCAACAATCTGTCGTAAGGACAAGAGACGAGTCATTCTCCTTTTTTTGACATAGTTGTTGTCTCAATTTGTTGTTCTCCCTCCTCAATGGTCCCCTAACTAATCAAGACTTCATAGATACAAAATTGAAGTAATAAGGGGTAATGTGTGTGCCTTTAGTACACGTTGCATTAGATTAAGTAGGTTAATAATAATAGAATTAGGGTTTTGGTGACCAGTAGTTGATTGTGCAATAAGGTCGAGAACAAGTATTTCATAGGGTTGGGCAGACGACTGATAGTCGACTATAATTTTATATGTTTTAGCTTTTGTGGCCAATCCTGTTGATTTTGTGGGTCTTCCCATAACTTCCTTTCACCTTGGATTAGAGTATTGGTTGTACTTCTTCCTTTAAGCAACATCTCATCCTTGTGTCATCTCACTTTACCTCCCACCAACTCTCTTACACACCATACCCTCCCTCATCACCTCTTGAAATTCAAGTGTGAATGAAGCAAACCTTAAGTCAGTTCCACCTCATCTCCTTTGCAAAAATCGACCACACCCTCCCTTCCATGTGCCCTCACATGCTTTGTTCTCTATTACTTTAGCCCTCATGTGCAAAGTACTCTATCCTTTCTCTTCCTTATGCTCTTCTAAATGTTTGAAGGCTCACCCTTGTTCTTCTTGCTAACACAGAATCCCTTATTCTCTTCTTCTTCGTTATCCTTTGTTGTTTTCTTCTCTTAATCTATTTTTTAGGCCTATTACATTTTCTTATGCATGAGGATGTTAGATTTGAGTGAAAAATTAAAGGTCCCTCCTTATTTTTTCATCTTCTTAGCATGCTACCTGTTGTTGGATATGGATTCCCTTTTCTTTATTATCTTATTGCAATTCCTTTGTCACTTTATATGTTATGATTTCTAATTTTGGGTTATTGATTTAAGGATAAGAAGAACATTGTATTAGAGGCTAGGTCTTGGGTAGTTATTTGTTATTCTTTTTTTCTAATCAGTGTTTGGAAAGGATTTCAACCCACTCCATACTAAATATGTAAACATCACACGATAGTATGTTAGTGTTTTGATTGTTATGCTTAAGTTTGGTTTTATGCTCTCTTGTGATTTTATGACATATGTGCTTGCACCATTTCATGTTGTATTTTATTTAAGTATGCTACCATGGAATTTTATGTAAGAGCATGTTTAAGTGTGTATTTTGATATATGTATGATAACATGTTAGGGTTCAATGTTGCAAGATAATTATGCATGTGTTAGGCAAGTGGTTCCGCCAAGGGCTTGTTTGTCATTTCCATATCACATTCTTGTATTTTTTGAGCTTACGATTATATCTCTCACATGTTTTGATTGAATTTTGATATATTACATGATAGGTTTTGAGCATGTTAGACTTATTTACGCTAGAATTAAGATTTGTGTGTCCTAGGGGTATTTTTTTGTCATTTTGCATGATATTTGTAATTTTTCTAGCACGTATGACTAATAAATTTTATGATATGTTGAGTATCAAAAGTATATGAAATATGGTATGCTAGAAAGATACATGTTTAGGGTTTCGTGTATTATATGGGCTTAAGTGTATACAAAATTATACTTTTACCTATTTTGTGATGTTCTAGAGCTATAACTTATGATAAATTTATTATTTTGTCACTATTTAGATATGGACTGAGGTTTTTTTTAAAAAAATTCTAATAACGTTTGGCATTAAAATAAAAATTTAATGAGTAGTTAACCTATATGTTTTTATTTATATTTTTTTATGACTAAATATGCCTAAGTATCTAATAATTGGTCACAATATGCCTTTAGTTTATTTTTATCTTAACCATGGTGTTGAATCTCAACTAATCTTTGATAGCTGACTTTAGGTTAGACTTGAATAATTAGAATTAAAGGAAAGCAATAAAGTATGAGATTGTTAATCTATGTGTCTGATATGTGGTTGGTGATCACTTCAACAAGGTATTAATAATCAATTTTGAAAGATCGCAATATTAGGAACAATTTACTTTTAAGGTTAGTTACTTTAGAGATAAGATGAGAGCCCTCAATTGGGTTTGATGATTTCATTAAATGCCTTGTTATTCTAACTAAGGCCCCAGTCTACTTTAATTAGTTCTTAGAGGCTTCTTAGATAATATGCATACTTAAGGATTATGCATCCTAGGATTTGAGGGTAATGTTTTGCCTTGGTGCATCAAAATAACCGATGGACTTTATATGTCTCTTGGTTGCAAATTTAGATCTTACTTTGTTGCCTTAGTGCGCCAGTATGATTAGTGTATTTTGTATATTTTTGGGATATTATTATATCCCCTTGAGTAATTAAAATGAAAATAAACACTGTATGGTGATTTAATTGAAAGAGGTATGTAGTTGCCTTAATGCACTATTCTTATGGTTATGAGTTGTGCCGATACTTAGATTGTGTTATGTATGGTTTAGTGGTTCCATTGTGGGATATCCTTGTTATTGTTTGGAATATTGAGATGGTTATATTATGACTAAGTGTGATGTGTGTGTAACCTAGGGTGTTGTATGTGTCCGTGGCATGATTATTGTATTGAATTATGACATGTGCTTGTTGATGTATTATGCCATGATTAACATTTGATTTCCTTCTATGTACTCCATGTAACATTCACATATTTTGTGTTTTATAGTGGTTTACTTAGTACTATTGTATCGACTGATTCTTTTTACGGTGACATACTTATTCAACGGATAATTATGACCTTGTAGGAGTATTTCGAGGTCCCTAGTTGAGCATGCTAGGGTTTAGGGTTAAAAGTTAAGACTGTTTGGTACTAAGTCTGACATCTTATGATCCAGATTTCTTTTGCACTCTTATGTCCCCTTATGTAATCAGTCTTTTGGATGTTATGTCTTTGTTTGATACTTTTATGAAATAGAAAAATAGAAATATTATAATGTAATATCATATTATATCATTATTGTTGAATTAAGTAGAAAAATATTTTAGCTTCATCACTTAGTGTAAGAAAGGTAGAAGAGACCAGATTTATGTTAAGTGTGATAATAATATCCTACGTTTTAATGTCTTAACTTATGCAAATAACTTTTTTAGTGCTACAAATAAGAGTACTACAATAGTAGTATTAAAATATGTGTACATGTATGCATATGTGGATGAGGATGTGTATTGTTGTGATAAAAAAAAATGTATTGATATTGCGAAGATGTATATTGATATTAAAAAGGATGCGTATTTTGTAAGTAAATTTTCACCATGGTTTAAGTAAAATATTATAGAATTATAAAATATGCCACTGTATGGACTTATGACGTAAAATATACTAGCATGAAATTAAAAAAAAAGTGCAGAAAATAACAAAAATAACAACGTATATTGTTTTTATGAGCCAAAAAAAAAATATATAATAAAAATGGCTTCATATGCGCCAAACCAACACCAAATGTACATACCATGTAAATTGCCCCTATTAGCTAGAATTACCTAAGTGAGAAGTGGTATCCCACTTGGTAGTGATATTTCATGTACCATTTATGATTTATATATTATAATTTAAATTTTTTTAGATGTAGCATTTGCAAAAATTATGAACCAAGCAGTAAAATTTTAAAATATAAATTAAATTAAATCGTAAAATTATAATTTAGTTTGATTTGATTTAGGATTTAAATAATACTACGTTCACACACATATATAAATTCATGTCAACATTCTCCTTATTCACAAAAAAAAAAGGTTTATGGTTTGTACCTTTTCATATTTATCCCGATCTTGTATGGCTGTGTAATAGAACACACTCCCCTTTATTAGATACTAAAATTATTTCAAGTAAAACGTGTCGAATTCTGAATAAGTGCTGTTTTTTTTGTTTGCTTGATCATTGAACTAAGCACTAATGATGTATATAAATTATCACATATAATATTTTATTTGTTGATGAGAGGTCGAAAAAAGGATGAGGAGAATCACTGTATAGACGTATAATATCAAGCGAAGGGTTAAAAGCTTCGGATGGCAGCCTAATCTACTCTGTCATAACCTCACTCGAGTATGGCTTGCAGGACCTCAACCAACCTCTCCGACCCAGGCGGGATGTCATGTCACACGCTAATTTCCTACACCGCACCGGGAACAGTTGTAAATCGTGCGTAACCTCAAGCGAACGCCTTCAATCTTGCGGCCAAATATTCACAGGATGCCAGCCGCATGATAATCTTTAAGATATAAGAGATCGCCATGATTGACAGCACACTACCATCGTCGACATGTCGAAGCAGAGACCAGTAAAATAGAATAATGTACATTGAACGATAAGAATCATGTTTTTTTTTTTTTTTTTTTTTTTTTTCGGGTTCACCGGACCCGGAGATAGCTAACGGGACTAAGCTAAGAATTTTTATTTTTATTATTTTTTTCAAATTTTAATTTTATTTTTAAAGAATGGGTATGAGAAAGATTCCCACCAACATTGATGTCTGTCTAATTCCATTGTTCTTTCCTTCCCCCCCACTCGTCATGCTACCACTGAGTTGGGTGATTAGCGACTCAATTAGGGCTTAAGAAGAAATTAGGACTTCAAATGGACCCAACCGAAGAATTGAAGAAAACATAGAAAATAAGTTGTTAGATTAGGAGCGCGAACACAGAGAGAGAGAGAGAGAGAGAGCGGAAGGGCGTGAGTGAGTGGGGCAATTAATAATTAGAAAATAGACCTGCAGAGACCGCAGGGTTTGGAAAAGGAAGAACATGACTCTGTCGGTCGGTTCACTCATTGCCCTTCCCACAGACGCAGGCGGTCATCATCTTTCATTTTACTTCTCTTGAACCCTGGCCTGGCCTGGCCTGCCCCGCCCCTCGCTCTCCATACTGCATACACGCACAAATCCAAAACCTGGCTTACTTATAGTCAGACAGCGGATATACAGTGCTAAGACAGCAACCCTCACGCTCCCTCCCCCCAACAAAGGAAAGAGCCATAGCAAAAAAGAAGCTCTCTATGCCCACTTTTAATGGCCGGCCTCTAGGAAACACACGCACACACACACAGTCCCCCGCCCCGCCCCGCCCAGCTCCGCCCCGCCCCGCCCCCTTGTAGTCATAATCCCTCAAGTCAAATATTTGAAAAAACTATAACGCTACTAGTTTCTCCGTTTCTTTGTCCTTTTATTAATCATTTGTCCTGTTCTATCTAAAACAAACAACCCCTACATTCCCTTTGATTTGATTTGATTTTAATGAAACCCGCTAGTTGCCACTAGATATTCATTTAATCGACAGGATTATATTAATGGAAACATTGGATTGATTGGGTGAGATAAGCATAGCACGCGCCCAAATAGGTCATAATCATCATGCACTAATTTTTAATCCTCTTTTCCTAATTTCTTCCCACCGATCTATCCTTCTATCTAGTTCCTCCAGGCATGTATGTTTAGGGCTGGGATTAATTAGTAGCCGGGAAGGAGTAGGAGATCTCTTTTCCTAACTACATACTTCCTTTTTTCATGGAGTTGAGGAACCAAGAGAAGGCAAGAACAATTAGGATGCCCGGCTCTTCAACTAGCTACCCCCACCACCACAGTCATAACCACCGCAATCCTCCCGATCAATCACCTCGACTAGAAGAAGGTAAATTTTCCTCCTTTATACCTCCTTCGTCCGCCACCGCTTATGCCATCCCAGGAGCTGCGGAGAACGGAAGAGGCGTTGGGGGGCGGCAGGGAGGCGAAGATGAAGATGCTGCTGCAATCTATACCCAAACCCTAGCTCACCGCCACCACCCCCCTCCTCGTCTCGGTCAAGGCCGTCGACAAGAGGAAGAAGAAGAAGGAGGCGGGCAGCAACGAAAACCCAGAAGCGATCCTGCAGACTCAGCAGATCGAGCTCCGCCATCAATCCACCGCCTGCATCCTGACGAGCAGCCACCGGCCCCCAGTATTAATCCCACAGCCGCCCCCCCTGCTGCTACCGGCAGCAGTGATGTTAGTAATCTAGCCGGCGGCAGCACGAGCTCAATGAAGAAATATACAGAATGCCAGAGAAACCACGCTGCACATTTAGGACGGTATGTGGTAGACGGATGCGGAGAGTTCATGCCTGGCGGAGAAGCAGGCACCTTGAAGGCCTTACTTTGCGCAGCGTGTGATTGTCATCGGAATTTCCACCGTCAAGTATTAGACGGCGAGGATCATGTGCCGGCAACACCGTTTCCTCCTCCCACTCTCACTCCCGCAGCTAATACTACTACTACTACTATCCTTACCAGTCCACCCCTACAATCACCTCTAATAGCGTGCAGCCACCTAATTACGCCGCCAGCCCCACTATCATCAGCATATCACCACCAACACCAGAGAATAGGGCCTACCATGATGGCCTTTTTCGGTGGTGGAGGAGCTGCAGAATCATCGAGCGATGATCTAAATATGTTTGGAGTCGCACAGAACCACCAGCACCGGCAGCGAGAAGGGATGTTGGAGTTTGGGAGCAGCGGCCGTGGTGGGTCGAAGAAGAGGTTTAGGACCAAGTTCACGCAGGATCAAAAGGATAAGATGGCGGAATTCGCAGAGAAGATCGGATGGAGGATTCAGAAACAAGACGATGTTGAGTTACAAGAGTTTTGTGATCAAATTGGTGTCAGGAGACGGGTTTTTAAGGTATGGATGCATAACAATAAGCAATCCATGAAGAATAAACAATGATATGAAAGAATTTAATAAAAACTTAAATTTCAGAAGGGAAGGAGGGAGGGAGGGAGGGAGGGAGGGAGAGAATTCTTTCTACAGCGAATTGTATCATTCGTTATGTCATATGTGCGGCGATTCTTTTGTTCAGCAGGGATGGAAGGCCGTAGTGATTGAAGTGCACATAAATTTAGGACGTATTAGGATTTAGACGAATTTAATTAAGTTGCACGATGTTTATAATTTATTTGTTGTTGTTGTTGTGGCCGGGTTAATCACCATCACCATGATATGGATCCATACGCAGCAGGTTTTATGTTGCAGATTTTATTTAGTTGCTACGCTGATCATGTACGCATGAAAATAAAAGAAAAGCTTGCATAGTCATTATTATTATTCCTATTAATATTACTATTACTTTGAGCCCATTCAAGATGTAAACGTTTACGAATATGCTGCTATACCGAAACATCATTTGCACTCTTTGATTTCTCTTTCTACCGTAACATTATCAAACCAACCTACCCCAACAATCAGGTCTTACCGTCGGGGTCAACAACAAATAATTAACCAAATACACCACAAAAGTGAAGATGGTTGGGAATGGCCTGTTGGAAGAATGGTCCAAGGCGCTGCTACTTATACACTGTCAGTTGCATGCTCCTTTCTCAGCTCTCAGCACTCAGGCTGGCACCCGGGCTTTACCTCCCCTTTTAGGGCTCCCCTTTCCTGAGGTGTATCGATGAGAAAGAATGAGAAGCCGAAGAACAGCACAACAACGAATTACTTACTGGGTATTCATTTAGTCACACACACACACAGAGGGCTAGTCTTGAGTAGGATAGTATATAAATCGGTCGCCTCCGCTTTAGACATAAGATCAGTATGCGTTAGTGGAGCAAACACACACACACACATGTTATCACGGTTCAAATTTGGTTTGTTTGTAAGTTGAACAACTTACCATAATCGTGACACATCTCTATCCCATTATAGTGGCACACTTTCAATCCAAAGGCCCACAACTCATCCTTCCTATGAAGGAAGGACCCTTTTATAATACCTTTGTCATTTTATCAAGTTATCCTCCTAAAATATACGGATATCTTTTCACCAAATAGGGTTTCTAATATGTGAACCATATTGCCATCTGTCAAACAATCGTAAAAATAATCTCAAAAGTTGTTCCCCCCCTTCTTTCTCATTCACGATTACATATATATACAACTTATATGAGCCTTAATACTAAGTAACACTAAGAGTCCATAATAATATAAATACTAGTACTAAAACAATATAATATTTCATATTTCCTAATACCTCTCCTAAAGTTGGAGCATGAAGATCTCGAATGCCCAACTTGGGTAAAATTGAATCAAACCGAGCCTTCCCCAATGCCTTGGTAAAAATATCTACTAATTGTTGCTTCGTAGGAACATCGCATCCCGAACAAAATGATAATCGGCTTCTATATGCTTTGTGCGCTCATGAAACACTGGATTTTGCGCAATGCATAGAGCGGATTGACTATCACATTAAAGATGCATGCCACGACCATGATGAACTCCCAAATCCCCAAGGAGCTGCTTCAACCATTTTAACTCACACGTAACCACAACCATAGACCTATACTCTACCTCAGTTGAAGATCGTGAAACAGTGGGTTGCTTCTTAGTTTTCCAAGATACTGGAGAAAAACCAAGAAGAACAAACCACCCAGTCAACGAACGTCTTAACAATGGACACCTGGCCCAATACGAATCACACCAACCTTCTAAGCGCAGCGCACTGTCGGAGCGTAGAAGTATGCCCTGTCCCGGGCTCTTCTTCAAGTAGCGAACTACTCGTATAACAGCCTCCCAATGCCTTCTTTCCGGGAGGAAATTTCTCTAAAACCCAAGTACCTTGTTCTTCAAGGGCTCGGATTTCTTCGACCATGGCTTTACGCCACCCTTCATGCTTCATAGCTTCTTTGAAGCTTTTTGGCTCATTCCCTGCCGTTATTGCTGCAATATATTTTCTGTGTTTGGCAGAAAACCGTTCACAATCAACAAAAAATGTGAGAGGATAGGGAGTACCTGAGGAGGATGAAGGAGTGGATGGCACGGAAGATGGACTTATTTTTCGTATGGTGTGAGTCACAAAATCATTGAGCTTGCTTGAAGGCATCTTCGTACGCTTGCCCCTTCCCATCTCATGCACCTCATTATTAGCATCTAATATGTCACCTTGTCGCACCTCCTCAACATTATTCACATTCGTCACATCCTCTCTCTACTGCTCATCAACTGGCGGGCTGTCACCTTGAGGACCACAGTCTGGTTGCGGCTGCTGCTGAGCGCCGTGGCTTGGGTGCGGTTGCTGCTGTGCACCGCAGCTTTGTGGCGACTGCTGTTGTCTCTCCACTTCAATGTCGACATCATCATCCCTCCAACCTTCTAAGTTGCCCATTGTGACAACATTAGAAGGTTGTTCATCAACCAAAGTCACATATGGAAATTGTTGCTCATGAAAATCCACATCCCTTGATATTAGAAATTGCTTGGCATCTAGGTCATACACTTGCCATGCTTTCTTTCCAAGAGGGTATCCAAGAAAGACACAACTCCGTCCCCTATTCGCAAATTTATCACCCTTACTACTTTGATCATGAGCATAACACAAACACCCAAAGACTCAAAGATGCTTATATGGGGGGACTTTGCCAAACAACATCTCGTAGGGAGTTTTATTACCTAGTAAAGGAGTCGGTGTCCGATTAATCAAATAACCTGCAGTCAAAACACATTCTCCCCAAAACTGTATAGGTAAATTAGCTTGAAATCTCAGAGCCCTGGCTACATTTAAAATGTGTTGATGCTTTCTCTCCACTCTGCCATTTTGTTGTGGCATCCCAACACACGAAGATTCAAATAAAATACCATTGGAAAAGAAATAGGCTCGTAGAGAGTTGAATTCCATTCCATTGTCACTTCTAACAATTTTAATTTATTTGTCAAATTGTCTCTTTACTAAAGCTATAAAATTATGAAACATCAGTTCAACTTCTGTTTTATTTCTAATCAAATAAATCCACACACATCTAGAATAATCATCCACAATAGTCAAAAAATAATGAGCTCCACAAGACGAAGGAGTCTTGTAAGGCCCCCACAAGTCTACATGAACCAGTTCAAACAAGTCACTAGCTTTATTCTCATTAATAGGAAAACTACTCCTACGGTGCTTAGCTCGAGGACAAATATCACACGCTTTATTACTATTCTTCTTTAATGAACTACTCACAACCGAAATCATCTGAATAACCTTTTCCGATGGATGCCCCATTCGTTGATGCCACAGCTTATAGGAATCTCCACTGGCAGCTAACACTTGGACATGAGGTACACCATGGAAAATATAAAGTCCATCTTGACAATCACCCACTCCAATCACCTTCCTCGTCGACTGGTCCTGTATAACACATATTTTGTTAGTGAACTGCACAACAGAAAAATTTTCATCACTCAATTGCGTGACAGAAATTAAGTTACAAGTTAATTACAGAACATAAAGCACATTATGAAGTTGTAACCCTCCAAGAAGAGTTACATCTCCAACAAGGTTTGAATTTGCAGATTTTCCATCCGGCAAGCCCACTGGACAATTTGGAATTTTCTTCACATTAATCATGTTAGTTTTGTCACATGAAACATGATTAGAAGCGCCAGAATCAATAAGCCACGATTTATGATCAATATTATCTTGCAATTGAACTTGTCCCTTATTCATATTCAACAAATCCATAACCTGTTTTAATTTACCCACAGTGACTCCAGCTAGGCCCAAACCATCCATTGTGCCAGAAGTAGTAGTAGTGGACTGAAGCTGCCCCTGTGTATTACTCAATTTATTTGCACGTACAGGAGGTTGAATACTGTTATTTGTGCCTCATCTCCCACACCCACTTCGACGACCACCCCTGCCACCACGGCCAGGCCCACGTCCGCCTCTACCTCGATCACCCGACCACTCCGAGTAGCTGATAAGTTGAAAACATCCGGACTCCTCATGGCCTTCCCGATTGCAATGATGACAAAATTTGTCACTCTTATCCGTGAAACGCGTTTTAGTCATATGATCAGATTGAACCTTAAAAGCCATGATATTTTCTCGATCATCCTTGGGCATGGAACTTCCCCCAATACGAAGACGTTCGGCATTGACAATGGTCTAGTATGCACTGTCCACAGAGGGAAGAACATCCTTGGCTAATAATTGTTCGCGAATCGACGCATAAGAATTATCAAGGCCAATTAAGAAATAGTGTAGGTAATCTTGCTCTCGTAGAATTTGAACTTGCTCAAGGATATTACCAGAACACTTGCCACACTTGCAGCGTGGAACTTTGACGTATGTAGTCAACTCATCCCAAATTTTGTTCAAGCGGCCATAATACATAGCCACTATCTTTGTTTTCCCTTGTTTGCATTCACTCAAGGAAGCTTTCAATTGATAAATTCTCTTCCCACTCACAACACAGAAACGATTTTTCAAGTGTTTCCATAGTATGTGTGTGTCATCGTAATCACCCAAAGTTGAACGAATGGAGGGATCAAGAGTATTATTAATCCATGAAACTAACATGGAGTGCACCGCAATCCAGTCGGCAAGGGTATCAACATCAGAAGGTTCCGAAATCGAGCCGTCAACGAAGGCAAATTTGCGTTTGGCCATGAGAGACCGACGAACAACTCTGGCCCATTCATCGTAGTTATCACCATGCAACACAACAGGGGTAATAATGTTCCCTGGTCTATCACTCGAACTAAGGTGATAAATAAGATCCACTTTGGTGGACTGTGAAGAATGTTTCGCAGAGTCATCCCTTGCCATCTCTTAGGCCTGCTCACAAAGAAGAGAGAAAAAAAAAATTTAGGGTTTAACTCTAGCTCTGATACCATGTCAAACAATCGTAAGAATAAGAATAATCTCAAAAGTTGTTCCCCCCCTTCTTTCTCATTCACGATTACATATATATACAACTTATATGGGCCTTAATACTAAGTAATACTAAGAGTCCATAATAACATAAATACTAGTACTAAAGCAATATAATATTTCATATTTCCTAATACCATCTCTTCCTCTAAAGCCCAAAACATACAATGACTATTCTTTTTTATTTATTTCCCCCTCTCTCTCCCTAACTAGTCCAATTATTAAATTCAACCCACACAGCTAATTGAATCTTCTTTAACTCGGTCACGAAAGATAGGTCTCCCATACTTCATCAGATGGTTGTAAATATATCATCAGCTGTCAAGTTAGTATTTTTTTTTTGCAATTAAATACTACATTTTAAATTGTTGAATATAGGTTTCCATGACTGCGTGAAGAGAAACCAGTTAAATTAATAAATACAAGGTAATAATCAGACTATCAATTTGAACAAGGTGAATAATTCCTTTAGTCAAATACCTCTATCCAGTAATTGATGCAGATCTTCTTGGCTCCACTTTTTTTCACATATATATCTTTTTGATTCCTCTTATCCTACTTTTCCTCTCTCTCTCTCTGTCGCTCCCCTACTTTGTTTTCTGAGTTGTATCCGACTCGGGCCGGTAGGAGGCGCTTTTCGCTCCTCGACCTGCCGATGTAAGTGCTACTGAAATGTCTTGTGCACTTATCTTCGGGGCGGACTGCTTTTTATGCCCTGTCTCCGCTGTTATCCTTTTCGTGACAGGAAGACATTTGAGAAAGTTTTACCACTTACGTTTTCTGTACGCGTACACGATCTGCTACTAATATTGATGATGGCAATATTATATACTTTTATACATTTTGTTATCAAACTTAATTGAAGGTTTCATTTACCTTAAAAATAATAAAATATAACTATTTTGTTCACTGAGATTACTTATTTATATTCAATTATGCAATGTTATTGTTGATTCATATATATATATATATATATATAAGAGCCTTAAAATCAATAACAAAACACTATGGATGATGCATCAGTATAAAAGTGTTACCATAATAAAGGAAACAGAGAATTGATTCCAACCCAAAGCCTCGTATAAATACCCGATAATGTTATATGTATTGCTCATTAACCCAAAAAATATTAGGGCCTCACCCGGGCCACAAAATCATTAGGATCTGCCCTATAAACGTGGCCTCCATCAGTTCAAACTCCAACCAAAGAGGCTGCTTGATTCGAAAAAAAAATAATGGAGACATGAAATGTATGCAGGTAATTTACATTACGGCCAAAATCATATATATATATATATATATATGCGTATATTTAGAAGTACTCCTAAAAAAAATATCTAGAGCTTTCAGTAACAGGCTAGCTGCATCCGAGGGAGAGAGAGAAAAAAAGGAATATATAGATCAAGAAACTAATCCCTTAATAATAATAATAATATAAAATTGAGGAATACCATACAAATGAAAGAGTGGTCATCAGCTCATCTAGCTAACAGAAGGATCATATTCATGAGAAAAATACCAGTAGCAGAAAGACAGCAAAGTGCAAGCACGCTTATAGCTCATTAACCTCATCTTCATGACCGTGATTCCTCATTGTAGCTTGAGAAACCTTCTCTTTAGCGGCTTCATACTTAGCTTTAGCTTGCTCGGTCATTGTGTCCTTAGCTGAAGAATAAGCTTCCCCTGTAGCTTTTACTTTTTCACTCATCTCATCTTTAGCTGAAGTGTAAGCATCTCCCATTGTGCCTTTAGCCGAATAGTAAGCATCTCCCACGGTATCTTTACCCTTCTGAACCGCTCTATCTTTCGCTGAAGTCAAAGCTTCTCCCACTCTGTCTTTACCCTTGCTAACTTGTTCGGTCACCAAATCTTTAGTTGAATCGTAAGCATCCCCTACTTTATCTTTCTGCTTGCTGACTTGTTCAGTCACCGTATCTTTAGCCGAAGAGTAAGCTCCTCCGAGTATGTGCTTAGCTTCCTCAAAATTTTCCTCGGTGGATAGTAAGGACCTTCTGGGGGAGGCGGATTCATCAACGGTATTTTTCACATTGGTAGCAGCATCATCAGCAATGTTTTTAATTTCATCTGCTGTTTCTGAAGCTTTCTCTGCTATATCATTTGCCCTTGATTCCGTGTCTTCTTTTGATAGCCCTGTCAAACTGGTGTAATACATGCATACATAGATCTAGATTAGCGACAGTGTAATTAAATCGAATATTTGTTTTAGAGAAGTTGGTTCAAGATCAAGTACACGTCCAAACCACTTGACTATTATAATGGTCAGTGATGCATGATATCCATATATGCATATAATACATAATAATGAGAACGCACTAACAAAGGGGATCTGCGTACTATTGCAATATCATGCTATACGTTGGGACTACCATACTATAAAATCTCAAGGTTTTAAGTTTACCTGTGGTACCAGCTTTATACTGGGGTTTGGTGTCCATTAGCTTATCGATCTACATCCCTCGTATCATCAAACAAGTATATGAAGCACATGCATAATTCAATGTAGTATTTAGAGGTGTTCAAATGGGTTCTCATGGTTTAATCTAACCCAATAATATCTTAACCTATGTAATCCATACGATCTATAGTTTTAACTCATAACTGCTTTGAGTAAATGATTGATAATTTTCAACCCAAACCATAAGGGTTGACCATCGATTATCGTGTATTAATAAACAAACAAACTTATCACCATCTATATTTAGAGGTAGCAATCAGGTCAAATGGTTCCGTTGTAGCAGATTTGGTCATCGGGTTGAGTTATTTACATATCATTTTCGTTTGTCGGATCGGTTGTGGATTGGGCCGAACAATGTCATTTTGAGTTAGTTTATTGGACAGGGCAATTTTGGGTCATTGTAGATCCAGATCATATTAGGTTGGGCTGAATTTAGATTGTTTTAGGTTTATTATTTAACAAGTCAAATCAAATTAGGATCGAACTAGCTTGCATTCAAGTGATTTCGGAATTGGAAGGAGGTAGATTGGGTCATGGTGGGCATAAACAATATTGGGTATTAATGGGGTGGGTCCGAGTGGAGTCAGGTTAAGGTGGGGCGGAGTTGGGTTTGATCTAATCAGGGTGGGGCTCAGTAAAGTCTCTTTAGGATTGGACAAGGTAGGACAGAGTTTATTGGGTTCGAAGAGGTCCGAACAAAAATAATTTACTCAAAGGTCTGTTGGAAATAGGATTGTGGTGCCGGTAATTTTGGAATAGTATATCTAATATTCACTAACCCATGATAACTCGTGAGATAATCCATACTAACTCAATTCATCTAACCCATAAACATATTCTCATGGGTTGAATTATATAAACCATGGCTAACCCAACCCATTGAATATTCTTAATAGTAATATGTCCATGTTTTGAAGTCAATAGTGTGCGTGCGTGTGACATGGTGCTTTATGCATTACTTAAACTCTAGAGAGATGAGCTGCTTATGCTTCAGCAAAAAAATGTTTTAGCTACGTCATATATGGCATAAACAAACTAAAAGCTAATGAATGATTAAGCAAAATCATATAGAAATTGTGAGATCCTGGCTTTCATTACGTGTCTACCTATTTAAGAAAGCTTTTTATATCGGCTAATGGGACGGATGGAACGTGCTAATAGCTTATTTGGTACGAATTTTATTAGTAATAGAAATAAACATGATAATATATGTCCAGATCCATGAGATTTATGTTCTCTAGATTTTTTAAGATTGAGTTTTATTTCTTACTTGCTTTCCCCCATCCCACACAACACACCATATATATGAGACATATATGAGACATAAACTATGGGCAGTCTTTAGAATAATATGGGATGAGTATATATGAATGAGGTGTGCGAGATGGAATTTTAAATTTCTAAATTTAAAATATTTAAAATTACATATCGGATTGTGATATATACAACGAGAATATATATATTTTAATTCTCATAACTTTTACAATGAAAATTTTAAACGTAAAAATCGTATATCAATTAATATTCTTTTAAATATCTTATTTAATCTAAAAAAATAATAAAATATTATTATAAAAATTTGAATTATAATACTAAATGAATTTTAAAAACTTAACACTATAACTACAAAAATATAATATTATAATATAATTTTAAAATAATCAATAATATTTTCTTAAATAGAATAATCTAATAAAAAATTAAAAATTCTAAATGTCGAATATATTTTCGACTCAAATTAGATTAAATATTCTAAACATTGCATCGAATTTTTAGGGTCTAAATTTTTTAGACACCCCAACCCCTAACAACATTTATCACGCAGGAGCATCCCCTTTTAGAATGTGATACTAATTTGACAGGTGATGAGTACACTAGAAGACTGACATCATCGATAGCAAGCACTCCCTTCCTTAAAAAATTCGCAAGGACAAATCGGATGGTTTAGAAACCAAAATTAAATACCACTACCTACCCTATATATGCTAATTCGAAAAATGAAATAATTTGGCCAGCGGTTCTCACCGATCATATATACCGACTGGGGAGGAACAATTAAACAGATATATAAAAAAAAGTAAGAAGGTAGCAGCATAAATAATATTACTCGTGAAACTTGTTAAGCCCCCAGTCAAATGCAGCCTTAACGTTATCTTTAGCTTCTTCAACGGTCTCCTGGGCAACCTGGAGTTTTCTCTTCATCTCCTCTAACGGATCGATTGCTGCCTCAGCTTGTACCGTACATTTCCCTCCGTTCATCTCCACAACCACCGCCATAGCAACCACCCACAACACCATCCACGTCGTCGTCCTCTTCCCCATCACCGCCATCATCATCTCTCTCTGTCTCGGGAGAAAAATCAAAATCATTTATTTCCATCGAAACCACCACAACGTTAAGAACTTCGGCACTATTTCCATTTTTGGGTATTACTTAGCGAGTGTGATTGGGAGTGAAAAGAGGAAGAAGGAAAAGCGGCGAGAATGGAGGAGAGTTGTGCCAGGGACGACGAACGGTCAGAACACTTTGAACTGTTACTATGGACGTGGCGTGTCGAGGTCGGCACATAAGCCTGCCACGTGCCTGCATGCATTTTCGTTTTTCGGGGCCGAACCGAGACTCGACGAGTGTTCTACTCGGCGGGACAGGAAGGTGGTGGTTATAAATAATGGAATTTTATATTTTATATTTAAAAAATTATGATTTGGATAAAAAATTTTAAATAAAGAATTTTTTGTCTATATATTTTTTAAGATAAAATTTACATACAATATTTATAATATTTTTTTTCCTGCAATATCAAATAAACACGTTATAAATTCATTCTAAAATTTTATTAGGTAGAACTTTAATATTTTAAAAAAGTATTTAAGTTATATTTTAAGGTATTTAAAAAAAAATATTTAGGTCTAAAAAGTTATAATTTTTTAGAAAAATAAAATAAAATTCTTCGTCAAAATGGAACTTTAAAGTTTTATTAAAGAAACTACGAGACAAAAATCATACGATATGGTAGACCGGTGAATAATAAAATGCAGATAGAGATCCGATCTGATACTTAGCGCGAAAAATTAAAAGAATTGATCCTTAGTAGAGCTGGCAAAAGTTGACCCGATCCGAGCGAAACTCGACTCGATACAACCCGAAAAATATGGCAACCCGACCCGAACCGATCCCAACTCGATCCCAACCCATGACCCGTAATTGACCCGACCCGATAGTGACCCGACCCGGTATCAACCCGACCTGCTTCGACCCGACCCAACGTTGACCCGAGCCGACAATCACCCGATCTAACCCAATATTAACCTGATCAGACATCAAAATATATAATAATAATAATAATAAATTACACATATTTTATTATTCATTTAAAGCTTTTAAAAATATAGTATTTTATAAATTGTACTTATTTTTCATAATTTTAACCTAGACATTCTTATTTATTAATGATATCTTAATAAGATATATTATTAATAAATAAATAACCAAAATAAAAAGACAAACATCCCGTTGTAAGCGTATAAAATAATTTTCAAAACGTGTTCCATTACATCTACTAATCCACCTATTTGAAGAAACTCTTAATAGAAGAGCATAATAGTGTCATTTATTAGTTATCACTTATCACCCACAAAATCCAACAAATAATAACTATACCCCGTATCAAGAGTATCTCACGTTACAACCCTAAATTTAAAATTTTAGTTATATTTTTTCTTTTAATATTATTAATTTACTTTAAATATAATTTAGTATTCTATGTTCATCAATTTTAAATTTACAATATCCAATTATTTTTATTAATTATAATATTAATAATTTATATTTTACATTATTTAATTTTTAATTTATATGAATTTATATATAATAATTAATAATTAATAAATATAATCAAATATTTTAAGTAATCAATTAAATATAATATATGATAAACATCTAGTATTTTTACTTGTATAATTTATAAATGTTTAAAGCAATCAAATATAATACTATTAAAACTTATAAATATCTTTGTTATTTACCTTTATAAAAATAAAACACATATAATATTCTTATTTCATTTATATTTAATTGTATCTAATATATACAATATAATAAATGATAATTATATATTTTATAGTATTATTATACTCACCTTTATTTTATAAATTATTTACCTTTTTATAAATAAAACACATATAATATTCTTATTTCATTTATCTTTACTAGTAATCTTATGATTGTATCTAAGATATACAATGTAATAAATGAAAAGTATACATTATATGTTCTTGTTGTACTCACCTTTATTTTATAAAATTATCTTTTTTTAAGTAATCAAATATTTTAAGTAATCAATTAAATATAATATATGATAAACATCTAATATTTCTACTTGTAAAATTTATAAATGTTTAAAGCAATCAAATATAATACAATTAAAACTTATAAATATCTTTATTATTTACCTTTATAAAAATAAAACACATATAATATTCTTATTTTATTTATCTTTACTAGTGATCTTATGATTGTATTGTATCTTATATTTACAATGTAATAAATGATAATTATACATTATATATTCTTGTTATGCTCACATTTATTCTATAAAATTATCTTTTTTTTAAGTAATCAAATATTTTAAGTAATCAATTAAATATAATATATGATAAACATCTAATATTTTTACTTGTAAAATTTATAAATGTTTAAAGCAATCAAATAAACTACTATTAAAACTTATAAATATCTTTATTATTTACCTTTGTAAAAATAAAACACATATAATATTCTTATTTCATTTATCTTTACTAGTAATCTTATGATTGTATCTAATATTTACAATGTAATAAATGATAATTATACATTGTTTATTCTTGTTATACTCATCTTTATTTTATAAAATTATCTTTTTTTAAGTAATTAAATATTTTAAGTTATCAAATAAATTATAATCAATGATAAATATCTTTGTTTGATTCAAAGCGCAATATTTTTTATTATTAAAATTTATAAATATCTTTACTATTTATTTGTGAAAAAAAAGCGCATTTAATATTTTTAATTCTTTTATTTGCAATATTAATCTTATGTTGTCTGTCTCTAATATTTATGATTGATAAA
The DNA here is from genome assembly GCA_030549775.1 of Tamarix chinensis. NCBI lineage: Eukaryota > Viridiplantae > Streptophyta > Magnoliopsida > Caryophyllales > Tamaricaceae > Tamarix > Tamarix chinensis. Next base: position 7,251,444 of record CM060179.1, on the reverse strand, counting down.
ATGATAATTACTTAGACTCAAATATGAGTAAACCTGTCAAAACTCGACCCGATCCGACCCATTAAGTTAACCCGTAATTAATTGAATCCAACCCGTCAAATTGTATGAAATGACCCCATCCATCAACTTAACTCGAAACAACTCGGACATAACTACCCCGTCATATTACATGAAATGACCTGAATGAGACGAAGCCACCTACTCACATGAACTAGAAAATAACCCGAAACCAATCCAACCCTACCACTATCAGTCAAGTTAACCCGAAATTATCCGAATCCGAGTTTTCTTAACCCGAATGGCTGGACCCAACCCGACCTGACAAATTAATCCGAAATGATTCGACCCGAAACCAACCCGACCCGACAAATTGATCCGAAATGACCCGACCCAAAATCGACTCGACCCGAAATGACATGCAATCGAAATGACCCGACCCGACAAATTAAATGACCAGAAATGACCGACCCGTTAGTGACTCGACCCGACCCGCACCCGACTCGCAACAGTCAAATGACCCGCTATGATCCGGCCCGCTATGACCCGACCTGAACCGTCCGACCCGATTGCCACATCTAATCCTTAGTACCATCAGTCTATACTATTACCATCCCCTGTCGTCACTCGTCGGTCAGGTACATCATCAGAACATGGCCCCAAGAAAAGCACAATTTCGGTTGAATGAATATGCTTCACGTGCACTCGTCAATGGGGCCGCCAGGCCGCTTATATGACCAAATCTCGGCCTCTCAAAATTAGTATGGGCTTTCCAGTCGTACAGAAGAGCGGATACAAATACCACCCCATATAAATTACGCCAATCTAGCCGACCCCCTTTCCCACAAACACACAAACCGGCTTATTTTTGTAAATCTTAGACAAAGGCTGTTGTACACCTTTTTTAAGGGTCTTCACTTATCTTTATAATTTACCATAAATTTACTGTAACCGCTTATTTTTACCTTCCATCATAGTGCTGGGATAATTTACCATAATTTTATGTAACTCCTTCTCTCTTCACTTTCTTCATAACGTATTATAAATAGATAGATCGTGGAATGAAAAGTGATAAGGAGAAAAATTCATCATTATATCATTAGTTTTATTCTCTTCTTGTATTTTATGTTGTCAGCACAATTGCTTTATGTGAGAACACATTTTTCACCTAAAATTCATCCTTTGTTCCCGTAGCTATCATCACTATTGTTGTTCACTACTTGCTACTTTTATGGTTACATACCGAGGATGTCAATTTTGAGGCATCTTGTGTTCCGAGGACATATAGGGAGGGTGGAAAGTTGAATTAGGTCGTAAATGGGGTGTTTTTTTTTTATTTAGAAAAAAGAATATAAAATCATGCCATTTCAAGTTGTTTGTACACAAATGACCTAAATACTTTAGGAAATAAATGTCCCTAGAGGTGCTTTAGCCCTCCACCAGATTAAAAATAGTGATGTCCTATACTCAATGTGAATAAGAATATAATTTGAGATAAGTAACTAATGGATAAGACATTAATAATTTAAAGTGGAAGATTATGTGAGTTAGGACTGAAGTGTTGGGTCTGTTTCATTAGACGATAATAGTGGCTTAGGTGTATTATTTTTGAGAGGTGCTTCAGACTGTTCCATCAGTTTAAGAATAGTGGTCGAGGTGCGTTTTACCTCGAGAGGTATTGATTCTATTCCACCGGATGATAATAGTGGCTCAAGTGTGTTATCCTTGAGATGTACTTTAGACCGTTCCATTATTTCAAGAATAGTGGCTGAGGTGCATTTTGCATAGAGAGGTGTTGGGCATGTTCCACCGGATGAAAATAGTGAAGGTACTTTAGATTGTTCCACCGATTTAAAAATAGTGGGGTCCCAAAGCTTAACTTAAATAAAATTAGAAATGATTATTATCAAATTTAAATAATTATTGGATTATTGGATTGGTCGGTAATAGCCTTTGTACCTGCCTGTGGTTCGGTAGTAGCCTTTGTGTCTACATGTGGTTTGGTAGTTGCCTTCGTGCCTACTTGTATTTTGGTAGCAGATTTCGTGCTTACCTGTGATGTTATGAGTTGTTATTAGACTATGCTTTTGAGCCTACCTGTGTTATGACATTTATTGATATTGATAATGAGGTGTGTGATATGTTGTTAATGTCTTACTTTTGGATTGATGTTATTTTTAATTATACTTCCAAAAGCATATATTGGATGTTCCATTATTAAGCTTTAGTTTGTTTGAGATGAATGAGTATGAATAGTATATGGCATTGATGGTATATGGTTATATGAATGATCATATTTCAATTGACGCATGTACATTTTGATATTTTATACTATATATTAGTGTGATATCTTATATGTATTATATGTTAGGTTTTCATTTTGGTTTAGTATAAAGTGCTACTCAGTACCATTATACTAAATGATTCCTTTCGTGGGCCTCTACCTATTCAATAGGCAGTGGTCTTTGTAGGTTAGCTTACAAGTTCAATCAAAAGCGGGTAGATCAGATTGAGAGCATAGGATTATTTGGTGTCTTTTGGTATATTTATTTTTGTTATATTTGGACGCTTGTGTCCTCCTGTCTTTCTTTGTTTTGAGTTTTGTAAATCGCTGATATTATTTTTATTTAGCACAATATTTATCTATTGTCTCCTCTATTCTAATTCTTGTCATCATGTTATTAATTGTAAGCAGAGTAATGATTTTAGCCTGAGCACTTGGTATGAGAATGGTAAAAGAAATCAGACTTGTACCAAGTGTGGTAATAATACCCTTTGTTTTTATTATTTTTTCTTCTTTGATTAACTCTTTAAAATAAAATTTTTAAGTCCTAAAAACCGGAGTGTTATAGTATAACTATTGTTGTTGTGTTCTACTTGGATATTGAGTTGTGAATCATGGTTTTGTTTAGGTGTTGGTGTTGGTTGTAAATGAGGTTATGTTTATTGTCCTTGTGCTACTAGTTTTATTTATTACTGTAGGATTATGTTGTTGGTTTTTTACTAATTATTGTGGTGTTGTGTTGATGAATTACCATGCTCTAGTGCTTTGTTGGCTTAATTATTGGCGTATCTAGTTTTGATTATCGGTACATTACTTGTGCTTCACTAATTTGTCATGGCTTCAAGTGGTTTTGCTAGTGCTATTGTTAGTGTGTCTAGTTTTAACATATATTAATTATCTTCTTCTTCCTAGGTGCCTTCATAATTTTTCATGTCTGATTCTTCAATAAGGAATCCATCTCCTCCTCCATAACCTGACACCACTAAGCAAAATCAGAAATCTCAATAGCCTTCGAGAATGATGCCTACTTATGCACAATAATAATAGTCTATGTACTAGATAAAGCATAGCCAACCAATTCTTCAAAACTATACCTGACCAGAGGCTTAACAATCCTACATGTTCTACTTAAAGCAGTGCCCCTTTACTCCACCTATTGCTTGGATCCATCCACTTTAGAAACAATAGGTCTATCAAAAGGGTTTATATCCTACTCCAACTCCTTAGATACACCATCACAAGGCTTAGTATTCTTTAAGAAATATGACTTATTGATGGTAACATCTGTAATACCCCCAAAACTCTAATTTTAAGAATTATAACTAATTAAATATTTATTATGAAAATTAATTAAATAAATTATTTTTATTAAAATAAAAGGGAATTAATTATGACAAATTATGAAGAAAATAATAAATATTTTAATTAGGAAAAATTAGGGTGTTTTGCTAATTAAAATAGAATTTAGGAAAAAATATCTTAAAAATCCTAAATTAGCCTAAAAAGGAAATTAAATATTATTTTATTTAAATATTATTATTTTTAAATATCCCAAAATACCAAAATATTCTAAATATCCCAATCCACCTATTTTTCTTTTTCCTTTTCTTTCTTTTTTTTCTTTCCTTTTTCTTTCTTTTTCCTTCTTCTTCTTTTCTTTTTTTTCTTCCTCCTCCCTCGACTTGGGCCAGCCCAGCGACCCAACTCCCTCCTTCCTTTTCTTCTCCTTTGGTGTGGCCCAGCCTAACACGCCGCGTTTCAATTTTTTTTCCTCCCCCAATTGGCCCGTTCCCTACTTCTTTCTTTCTTTTCTTTTTCACCCAGCCGCCCGGTCCACGTGTGCACCCTCCTCCTCCTTCTTTCTTCTTCCTTCCCCTTCAACCTGCAACGGCCCTGAAAATATCACCGCCGACCACACCCGATTAACCGGCCATTTTCCCCCTCTCTTCCCCGCTAATTCGTCGGCCACTTCGACCCAACCACTCCTCCTCTATTCTCGCATGATTTTCTTTCTTCCCTTGTCCATCACAAGCCACTAAACAGGCGTGCCCCGACCTACCTTCAATGGCCGGAGTGTTCCCACCTACCTTCTCCTATTCTCTCATCTCCCCTCCGACCTTATCCCCCTCCATTAGTCTATAAAAATCCCATAACCAGCCCTAGCATCGAGTTTTTCTCGAAACCCAAAATTTTCCCCTTTTGCGTCGCCGCCCAATCAGACACCCATTCCATCGTCGTCGTCCAACACTGCTATTCGAACCACCCACAGAACTACCCTTACACCACCCTCTACCTAACTACACCTTCCTTCTCCCTCGATTTGCCCTGCACAAGCCACCCTGGCCGTGCAAAATAACCTTCTCGATCAGCCATTCCTTCTATCTCCGCCGCCCTTCGCACCACCATTAGCCACCACTTCCGCCATAAGCACTACCTCCTACACCTCCCAAAATACTCTGCAGACTTTCCTCTACCTCCCCTACCCTTCTTTTCCCTTTCCTCCCTATGCTCCTCTCTTTCTCTCTTTCCTCCACTTTTGCCCACCACAACCTCTGCCGTGCGCTGCCACCTTTGGATGCGCCGCCATCTTCATTCCACCCCTCTCCACCTAGGCAACCATCAACACCCAACTTCCACCCTCTTTCTCCTTCTCTTTTTCCCAGCACCTAACTATCTCTCTTTTCTTCTCTTTTTCCTACCACCGTCGCCACTGTGCATCGCCGACGGTGCCGCCAGTCACCACCAACCCAAGGTGGTACCCTAAACCCTCTCAACCCTTAAACCCTAATTATGCAAGCTTTATTTATTTAATTTTATTATATTACTATTATTCAATTATTATTATTATTATTATTATTAATGTTATTATTATTATTTCTATATAGGGCCGAGACCTTATTGTGTCACTATTTCGATTATTATTATGAATATTATGTATTATTATTATTATTATTATTAGGATAAAGTCCTCAAACCTTATATTATCATCTTTTCCAATATTACTATTATTACTTTTATACTTAGCAAAATTAGTATTTAGGTAGTGTTACTACTATTATATTATTATTTTATCTATAACCCTAATCTTAGAATAAAATAAGAAATATTAATATTTTTGGTAGGAGGGAAACTAATCCTTAGTTTTTCCCTCTTATGGGTGAGACCAGTTAAAATCCTAAGGATACGTAGGAGCGTGCTCCAAGACCGGTGTCGTATTAGGTAAGGGTGTAGCTAAGGCCTTATGCGTGCAATGTGTTTTGTATGTTTTGTATGCTTTGTATGCCATGTATCATGATGTGTTATGTATCTTATACTTATCGTTATAACTATTTTATGTGTAGTGTGGTTTAGAGTTGAGGTATACACATGTGTTATTTTATGGCATGTGTATAATATGTATAAGTTGTGATGTGATGTGTTGTGGCCTTTAAGGATATGTATGCTAGGATATGTAATGTGATGATATAGGGTGATAGGATGAAAAAGGAAAATGGGGAAGTAAGTTGACCAAGGGATGTGGGTTTGACCTAAATATTTCATGATCCATGAGTGGAAGAATCTAGCGTTTTGCATGGAGGAATCTAGGGTTTTGCATGGGAGTTTTAGGGTTCTACGTAAAAAAGTTCGAAGGGTTACATGGGATGTATAAAGTCTACATGAGGGTAAATTTTACGTATGGAATGTTGATTTGGGGTGTGAGGAAGGTAATGGAAGAGTTGTTTGGGTGATTGGAGGCTTTGGGTGAAAAATAATACGTGGGATAGTATAAGGGTGCATAGGAGACCGAGTTAGGGTTTAGAAGGAAACCCTAATCTAATAAGGTGGTGGAAAGGGGAAATAAATGAGAGTGAGTGGAGTATGAGATAAGTATGGAAGATTATCATGTGAGGGATGAGCATGAGCATCATGGAAAAATAAAAGTGGAAAGTGATAAATGGAGGAGTGACCTATGGAAGGAGGATGCTAGGGTTTTGTGTAGCTGGCTAGGGTTCGGTGTGGCCAGTTAGGGTTTAGTGTGGCTAATTAGGGTTTCGTGAGCACACGTACGTGTACTTGAGAATTCAAGTGTAATGATGAGGGTTGAATCAAAGGGTTATGATGTATGGGGTGTTAAAATAGTTTAGGTTGTGTGAGGTGGAGTAGGATGGGCCACATAGGCCTAAATTAGGGTTTTTGGATAAAACTCTAGAGTGAAGTAGTGAGTGGACTTGCAGGTGTATGGTAGTGGGCCTTTACTTATACACTTAGGAGTTGTGCCTCTAGTGTTAGTTAGGGTAAGGAGGAAAGGATGTGGGGACAAGTCAGGAGGTGCATGAGTCTCATGATATAGGACGGGTCCTTTTGGAGGATAAGCGTAGAGGGAGTTAGCCATGCATGTCTAGGGTGAAACTTCTAAATAAAACACTGTAAGACATTAATCATGTAAAGTGGAAGATTATTGAGCCGGACTCAAACCGATCCATCGGTAAATAATAGTAGTTAGGGAGCCATACCCTATATGTGACCGATCCACAGGCTATAATAGTGGTTAGGTGCATGTTGCCCTATATGTGACCGCTCTACTAGCTAGAATAGTGGAGGGATCCCGAGCTCAATAAACCAAACCTTGGGTTGCTAAGACACATAAAAGACACTAAGTACTTACAGTGGAACACCATGCAAGTAGGGGCCAGACCGATCCACTAGCAATAATAGTGGTCAGGAGCTTTATGCCTTATATGTTTTCGGTCCACCGGCAATAATAGTGGTCAAGAGCTATATGCCTTGTATGTTTTCGGTCCACCGGCTATAATAGTGGGGTTCTCGTACTCGCATGGATTGATAAAAAGTATGGCGTGAATTGAGTACTGATCAAAGATTAAATAATTAATTTATCTGGATTATAATTGGACATTTATTTATTATTTGAATGATTGTAAGTTGTTATGTTATCATGTTTGAATAATGTGCTTTTATGTATTGGCCTTAGTGCACGGTTACCTTACTCAGTACATAGCGTACTGACCACCCGTTTCATAGGTGCTGCTCATTCCCACGAGTAGAAGGCCATTCTGACTTTGTGTAGGTGGGTGATACTTATTTTGATGCCTTCAATGTTCATGAAGCATCAGGTGGGGCTGAGTGCAGAGTTCGGACTCGACACGAAGATTGAGAGTGGCGTGGCTGGATTTCACTTATATAAATTTCTAATTTATGTTTTAAGTTTTCTAAATTTATCTTTTACCGTTTGTAAACTTGTTTCCTCTTAAGTAACTTCAACTATGTATGCTGGTTTATAACTCTTTGACTTTGCACTTTGAATTCTATTTTATAATCAATTAATGCTAAGTTGAATCCTTGTTTAGTTTTGATTTATATTGATCGTTAAATTTCTTTTAGCCTTAGCACTTGGTACTGGAATGGTATGAGTGAACCGGTCTGGCACTAAGTGTGGCGGTAGCATTCCTGAAATTCACAGGTTCTAATTTATTACTTCCATTTTTTTTAAATAGTGAATTTTGGGGTGTTACAATATCCCTAATAGTTAAGAACTTGTATACAGATGGATCCCATAACATGCACTCCTACATATGGAATATAAATCCAAGAAAGGTACACTTCTTGCCTCTGTACTTAAGCTTACCATCATTTACATAAGCATAAGTAGGGTAACTAAAGACATGCAAATAATTGTAATCAACTGGCTTATTAGACTATAAATCCCTAGGTGTCTTCTACTCAATGAATCAATTTTATGACTATTTCACTAGGTATGCTGCCATGTGAATCACCTTATATAAAAAATTTCTATCTAGCCCTTCCTATGATAACATTCAACAAGTCTTCTCCAATAGGATTATGTTCATCTATTTAGCAACCCTATTTTGGTATGGTCTCTCAAAATAAGTGTGATGTCTCCTTATCCTATGGTCTTAGTAGAAACGAGTAAAACTTTGCTAAAAAAAATCAAGACCATTATTTGTCCTGAGGCACTCAACTTACTTCTTAGTCTGCTTCTCTAGTAGGGTCTTCCAGCATTTAAAAACACCAAACATGTCATTCTTATACTTTGAGAAATACACCCATATCTTTTTAGATAAGCCATCAATAAATGTGAGCAAGTTCTGCGAACCTCCTTTGGAAACCACTATCACTGGACCCTATAAATCTAAATAGATATACTCAATACATGCTCTTGTATTCTGCTTAGCTATCAACAAGCTAACCCACTTCTTTTTGACAAAAGTACAATGCTCACAAAAGTCTATAGTACCTATACTTTGTCCATCTAACAACCCCCTTTTAGAGAGCTCAGTCAGTCCCCTAACACTCATGTGCCCTAATCTCATGTACCAATGCCTCATAACATTGAGTTTGTAAACCTTGGTAAACTACCCCCACCCCACAACAGTAGAACCCACTAACTCATATAATGTCTCGAACCGTTTCCCCTTCATTGCCACTGGACTCTTTTTTATAACTCTCAAGGTACCATCCTCAATAACACCCCGATACCCATTTTAATCTAAGAAATTTAAAAAGATGAGATTCTTGGTCATCTTATGGATATGTTTCACGTTGGATAGCATCTTAACCACACCGTCATGTATTCTCACCTTTATTAACCAATCCTAGCAACTTTGCAAGCAACATCATTGCACATAAAGACAACTCCACCTTAAGTTGCCTCAAATGTTGGAAACTAACTCTGGTTGGGATATATATATATGGTATTAACACTCGGAATCTAAGATCCATCTATTGCGGATCTTGGTTTGTTTATCAATGGCCAAAGACACATCTTTATCACTGTTATGCAATATCATCCTTCATATTGGATGACTCACCAGACTAAGTACTAGGCTTCCAATTAGGACAAAACTTCCTAATATGCCTCTTCTTGTGACACCCATAGTTCATCGTATTTTTTTACCAACTCTTTGACATGGATATGGACTTATGATGGACACCAATCCCCTAATCCCAATTCCTTTTCCTTTCTATAAGCCACTCACTATGTGAATCTCCAAAAGTATCATTGCCAATAAATTGATTATCAATTAATTCCTATTGTAGTAGGATGGATTTCGCATCCTTAAGGACTATCTCATCTTTCCCATGCATAATAGTCTCACAAAAATGTTTAAAGATAGCGGGTAAGGAACACAAAAGCATAATGGCCAAATCTTCATCATCAAGTTTGATTTCTATGTTATACAAATCCATCACAATAGAATCAAACTCATCTAAATAAACTTTTAAAGATCGACTTTCACTTAATTTTATATCATGAAGCCAAATCTTCAATAATAGTCGATTTTCTACTAACTTTGTCATATATAATGACTTAAGATTCATCCACAAGGTAGCAGTTGTTGATTCCTTTGCCACTTTCCACAATAACTCAATATACAAGTATAGTTTTATGGTAGAGAAGGTATTCAGATCTACCTCTTCAAATCTCTCATCAGTCTTTGATTCTAGCTTATTCAAATGACCGATAATGATTTTTTTAAATCTATTTAGAATCATAACCACCCACATATTCAATTTTTATAAACTAAATTGACATACTAATTGAAATTCTCAATATCGAATCTTGTAGCAACCTGTATACCATATCTCTTCAATAACCACAACTATGATACCAAATTGTTGTTGAATAATGTTTATTTAATAGATCTAAATAAATATCATAATTAACAAGATAATTGAATGATTTATAGTTTAATCATAACACAGAATGATTAAGAGAAAAATAAAGATCTTTATTTATTCACTTGTGTAATTATAAGACGATTCAACAAATCAATCAATCAATTACATGAACCAGTAATTCTCTAACAATGAAGAAAAATATGGAGAAGAAGAATAAATTGACTTACATGACTTGATAATTAGGGTTTTATCATATCTATTTTATATCATATAAAATCCTACTAGGAAAATGGTGTTTTGTAAAGTCACTGAAAAAGATGGTTCGTGTTAAGAAACATGGAACCCCTATACTAATTTCCTTACTCTTAGTTTTTTGCCCAAAAATCACATCAAAATATTCTATGAGAAAATGTAGTTTGTGTTGATTAAGACGACCCCCCGGTTTTTCTCATTATAACACCCCAATTTTTGAACCAAAAAATTTCATTTTTAAAATAATATAGAAGTTTTTGAAAAATAAAACCAAGGAATGCTACCACTATATCAACCATGAGAGAGGTGCGATCATCACCTAACCCACACCTAATACAAGACAAAATGGAACAAGGAATAAAAGAATGCATGTTCATAATATTAATGTGACATTACAAGATAATAATAACTAGGGAAATATTCTAGATAGAATGAACTTAATTGTTTTATAATATCAAATACAGAAAATTGAGCCAAGAGTTTAAATAACTGAAATATAAAAACATCCCAATGCAGTGGGAAAAATACTAATAATTGGTTAGTATAACTCTTAGGCATAATCATAAGCCTCCAAACCCAAACAATGGCTTGCTAATAACCCACACCATCACCCTCAGCATACTCTAACTGAGAGTCGTAACTCTGCAATTTTTCCTCTACTCCCTAGAAAAGAAGCCATATCATCACAATAACAACACAAGTTTAGTATCGGTATGGTAAAGTACTAGTAAAACATACTACTCAAAACATGGTAAGGCTCATGCAACACATTGAAGTAACATAACAACATGATGATATCATAATGGTACAACTCAAGTACAATATGTCATGCTTGTAGGGAATCATGAAAGTATAAAAATACTATAATACATATAATTTGTATAATATAAACCATATTAGAATTCCTTCTTTAGTGACCACACAATTTTTGGTTTATTATATAATTCATTTGACCACACCCATTTCTCCACCATGAAAAAAGTCATGGTAGTACAAAATAATCAAAATGGGATACCATGCCCATCATACAAGGTCAGGATACATCAAAGGAGCTTTTTCGGGGATACCACACCCACCACACATGGTTAGAGTATATCAAGGGAGCTTATACTAGGATACTTCACCTACCACACCTTGAATGTCTCTACTGCAAGGGGTAAAAAGTTGGGATACCACACCCTCCTAAGAAATGAGTAATATGAAGTGTCAGGGGGCTTGTGTTAGGATGTCTCACCCATCCAAACTGGACATTGATGCCACGTTGGCTTGCCATAGTATAATCCTATACCTTAAATCTATATGCATACCCCTTACCAACTATAACCTGGTAGAGAAGGAAATAGGTATTGAGTAAAAAATATAACCAAGGGTAACCCACCCACAAACTCCCAGCAGCTACCTTGAGAGCCAAAGAAAAAGAATCGAACAAAATCTTAAACCATTAATTTATATTCTCAAGTGATATCACAAATCACAATAAATAACCAAATTAGATATTTCTAAGTGACAACACCAAACACAATTAAATTCCATTATTTAACTAATTTGGGTGTTTCTAAATGACAACATAAAACATAATTAAATTCTATTATTTAACCAAATTGGGTGTTTCCAATTGATAACACCAAACACATCACAAGACATTAAAGCCACCATTTGGGTGTTTAGAGATGACACCAAACACATCACAAGGTATAAAATCTACTAATTGGATTTTTAGAGATGACACCAAACTTAACCAAAATCAAGTCTCAAATATCAACATGATGATTCATATTAAATCAGGTCAATCATAATTAAAATCATAATTAAAAGATTATAAATACAATTAAGCATAAACACCAAAGGCTTAAGAGAAACACAACAAATTATAACAACTAGATGGCTTCTAGCCGAATTAGTTGATTGGTCTCTCAGACCAATCAACTGGTCTGGTCATACTAGACTTGAACCAAAACAATATCAGAGAACCACTTGACTGGCTAGCCTCACCGATTAACTGTTCATGTGAACCAGTCGACTAGTTTGGTCCAACCAGTTGATGGGTCTAAGTAGAGACCAACCTATATTAGCCTGCAAAGGAACCAATCGATGGGTTTGGCCAACTGATCAACTGATCATAATAACCGGCTGACTAGTTTGGTCCAACCAATTGATGGGACTAAGCAAAGGCCAACCAGTTTGGTCTGTAGAGACACCAGTTGATGGATTTTACCAATCAATGGATTGCTCATCGAAACCATTCAACTGATTTATCAAACCAATCGACTGATCTCACGACCAACTAATCCAAAACTCCAAACCATTCCACTAGTTCGAATAAAACGCACACCAAAATTTACCATATTTCACCATTTAATTCCTAGCATGATTCTATGTAAAAACACACATAAAAATACATGCTGCACACATAGAATCACATGGATATATGATAATGTACATATTTAAACAAATCATGCGAACCCATTATCTGCTTAAACTTAGAGAATACCAACAACACTGACTTGAAAAGAATTATACCACATTTTCATACTATGGAAAACAATTTGATCATACTCATATAAGCACCAGCACATGGACCCCCAATGTACCAAAGAAACCTATTTATGTTAAAGATAATAATGCCTTGAAGCAATCATTCTAGCACAAAACTCCTACTAGATAGGTTATCTAGTAGAACTTCGATTCCTAAGAGAATCAAAGTAAAAACCATTAAAAATAATCTTTCAAAACTTAATTAAATCAAAGAAAAGTTAGAAGAAGAAGAATAACACAAAACACCACTTTTGTCTAAAAAATAGGGTACTAAGGAAATAACTAAAATCTTTAACCTTTCTCAACCTTGATTCTTCCTTACTTAATGGAAGTAGGAAAGAACTAAAACCAAGATTAGAAGAAAAGAAAGGGACATAATGCTTGCACAAAGAAGGGATAAAATCAAAGAAAGCGTCTATTTTTTCTCAGTATAGGGAAGAAGAGGGAAAATGGAAGGATGCTCAACACTTGGGGAAATTTTCCACAAGGAAAAGGGAGAAGAAATTAAGAAAACAAGTGAATAAATGAGAATGGATCAGATATGATAAGTGTAGAGGCAAGGTTGGTTCACATTCTTAGGAGAAAAAAGGATGAAATTGGTGAGGCTGAGTGTGGCCAAGCTAAGAAGTGATGGCTGACTTGATGGGGGTGGTGTGGGGGGTTGAGTACAATTGGGAATGAGCATAGTAGTGGGTTAGAAAGTTAGGGGATGGTGCATAAAGTCAATCTCCTAGCCCTAGCTACCATATGAGAGAGGGAGAGGCGAGGGAGAAGAGAAAAGGTAAAGCTTGCCTCAAAAGTGCCTTTTTAGAAAAAAATTGACTAATTAAAATTATGTAATGATCTAAATAATGTGAAAATAATCCTAGAGCACCTAAACATGCTTATTAGTATAATTGGGCTCTAATTAGACATTTTCATAAACATCAGATAGAAATTTGAATCAAAATAAAAAATGGATATAAAATCATAGGACAATCGGTTGATAGGTTTGGGAAAACAAGCCGACTGGTTTGTTGAGAATAAGAATATAAATTTTTCCAGTGCACTAGTTGATCTGTTATGTGAGCTAGTCGATCGATATGCCTGAAATTCACATTTTTATTATGATTTCAAGTCCATTTAAAAACCAAAACTCATTTATTTTATATCGACATAATTATAAATTCATTTTGAAAGATTTTGAGATGGGGCAGTACACTCAAATAATGCATGATATCAAAACAAACTCTTATTTA